>CM037095.1:18198571-18798571 GCA_020916435.1 Oxytropis ochrocephala
TTTTTAGAGTAGTTTTGACTATTTTTAGTAGCCTTTTAGTAATAAAAATTAAAACAAATCGTATATATGTCATTTTGGACATATATACGATGCCTACTAACCGTGAGCAGGAATGTCATGATACGCTCTGAGCCTCTGTAGAGTGTCCGGAGAAGAGTCATCGCTCTCGCTGGCCTCCCGAGAATCTTTGTCGTCATTTTGCGTGTCTTTGCTCCGAAGACTCTGCTCGCGCTACACTGTCTGGTCGTCTACTCGCCACTGTTAAAAAAAATAATGTAAATAAAAAATATTAATAATTGAAAACAAGTGATAACAACACAGCTGTAACAGTTCTAATCTAGTTATAACTGTACCAATAATGATGAAAAGAAAGTGGATCTTAAATTCAGCTGTAGCTTAATTATATTTCTATTTCTGTTAAGCTAGTTTAATCTGCACCTTACAGTTGCAGTATATGCATAGATTTAGGGAGCCAAGTTTACTTTAAGTGTGTAATTCCATCATGAATAATCAGAGAAGAATTGAATCAGTTTCTTTATTTTCAAGTTAACTTCTTCCCCAACTTCTTAGGGGGCCCTTTGCTCGAGAAGGGTTATTTATACATAACCTCCAGAATGCCATCACGCTCGTTTAAGTTATTTATACATTTTCATGGTCCAGTCAACTAATTCTGTGTGGTAATTAAAATATGTGACGTAATACAAGTTTCTTTCATCAAAACCAAAATAAATGCATGTTTAAGTTCATTATTACCAGCTGATCTGATTTCACACAGAATATGCAGCTTGTTTTACATTAATGCAGTCTAGTAGGAAAAAACCAGATTGTGGGTATGTACTCTATCTGGCTGATCTACAACCGGACACAAATGGTAAAGTAACCACTATATACCTAAGCTTACAAGTAACACTGTACCACCCCTTGAAAATTTGTTGATTCAAAATATGTGCTTCTGAATTCAGCTGTCCAAATCACTCATATGGGAGCTCAGAGTCGAGTTACATATCCGTATTAAAAGTCGAGTCGAAAAAATAATTATCTATTAAGTTACAAAATTGACCATCCAGATATTTATATACATTATTAACAAAACTAGCTACTTTCCTTTTATATACTCAAAGAATAAGATGTGCCCGATGCTAACACCAAAAGAGAGTGCAAATATAGAAACCATAGTTACATTGTATGCCAATCCTTAAACAATGCCCTTAAAATGGAAGAGAAAAAAGACCATATCAAATACAATTTGCAATTAGACAAGTACACACTAAAGAACAGAAAGTCAGAAACCAAAAGAATCTCCTTAACATCAATAATTACATCTTAAATGCTGTTGCAATATGGTACTCACTACTCACAATCACTCGCAAAGAACCGAAACCAAAAGAATCTCCTCACATCGCAATTACGCAACTACGCTGATCACCCTAGAAGTCTTTAAAAGGCAAAGAAGAATTAAATAAGCTACAATGACACACCACAACAAAAACCCTAATACATAAAATCTACAAAATCATTCCCAAATTAAGTTTTAAAACCTCATAAACCCTAAATCCTCCACCTAAAATTTATACAATCAATAAAAAGTAAATACCGCAAAAAAAACCCTAGAGATAGAGCAACACAGAGAGATAGAGAAACACAGAGAAAGAGAGAGAGAGAGAGAGAGAGAGAGAGAGAGAGAGACAGAGAGAAAGAGAGCTTGCCTGGAAAGAGAGGAGAGAGCGCAAGACGATGAGACGTTCGCAAAAGGAGAGCGCGTTTTTGATGAGTTTTGGGTTTTGAGTTTTTTATTTTTAATTGTGAAATACTTTTGAAGTCAAGCTATATATACTACTGGCATGTCTTAAAATTTTAAAATTTTCAACTTTTGAGGTCACGCGTATTTTACGCTTGATTTAATAACTAGCGCGCCAAAAAAAGTTTGGGTTTTTTTTTCGCACCCCCCTACATCCCTATCTCACCCCCATAATTCCACACTATCCCGTTTTTACCCCTAGTTTGTTAAAAAAAAATTAAAAATTTTGTAATTACCTCTTAAAAAGGTAATTCCGGTTCAAAAAATAAAGGCATTTCAGATTAACCCTATAATTCCGAAAAGATTTTGGAATTACCTCAAAATGAGGTAATTCCGTTCACATTTGTGAACCTAATTACGTATTTCTGAGTAATTCAAAAATTACAATTTTTTTTTTAATTATTAATATTTTTCGAATTATTAATATTTTTATTTCAACGAATAATTTAGGCTAAAAATCGGTTTTCGGACAACATACTCTGATCGTAATGAAACCACAACCATTATATTCGAAAAAAAATCAAGAATCAAGACTCCCCTAGAAGGGACTTCTTACGGGACTACGGCCTCAAAATCCCAAATTCCATCGTTTACTATTTTTTACGATTTTTTTTTTTATTTTTCATAGTCTCCAAAAAATATAAAAAAATTTGTATAGCCTTATTTTGGTTTTGTTAGATTTTTAGTGGTGTTTTTATATTTTTTTAGAGTAGTTTTGACTATTTTTAGTAGCCTTTTAGTAATATAAATTAAAACAAATCGTATATATGTCATTTTGGACATATATACGATGCCTACTAGCCTTATTTTCAAGTTAACTTCTTCCCCAACTTCTTAGGGTCCCCCCTTTGCTCGAGAAGGGTTATTTATACATAACCTCCAGAATGCCATCACGCTCTTTAAGTTATTTATACATTTTCATGGTCCAGTCAACTAATTCTGTGTGGTAATTAAAATATGTGATGTAATACAAGTTCCTTTCATCATTACCAAAATAAATGCATGTTTAAGTTCATTATTACCACCGATCCGATTTCACACAGAATATGCGACTTGTTTTACATTAATCTTTGTCTAGTAGGAAAAAACCAGTTGTGGGTATGTACTCTATCTGGTGATCTACAATGGACACAAATGGTAAAGTAACCACTATATACCTAAGCTTCCAAGTAACACTGTACCACCCCTTGAAAATTTGTTGATTCAAAATATGTGCTTCAATTCAAATTTGTCCAAATCACTCATATGGGAGCTCAGAGTCGAGTTACATATCTGTATTAAAAGTCAGTCGAGAAAAATAATTATCTATTAAGTTACAAAATTGACCATCCAGATATTTATATACATTATTAACAAAACTAGCTACTTTCCTTTTATATACTCAAAGAATAAGATGTGCCCGAGGCTAACACCAAAAGAGAGTGCTGTAACACCCCTTTTCTACCCCATAATTTACACGTCATTTATCAGAGTAATTCTTTTTCGCAATTATAAATTTAACTGATAGAAAAGAAGTGCCACATCATCATTAACAAGACTCATCAATTGCACTCATCAAGTTTGTGCAACAACACCCGTCAAGAAAATTAAACTCTAAAAATTTCGTCACAGCGGAATAAAAATCATAACTCGCCAAAACCACTCAGACACGTCTCACATCAACCACAAAATCATTAAACGGTTAATAAATTAAACTAACAAACTTCAACTACGCCCCTAGGTGCTACACTATCAGAGAGCGACTCGACAGACATCCCAACAGCTAATAAAGAAGGCAGCAGGTCCTTCACTCGCGGTTATCTGCAGCGTTGCCACAATAGAGCAACATTCCAAGCAGAAGGGGTGAGAATTTCAACAGAACATAATTAAGCATACAATAGAGTAATATGAGCACACAGTCAAACAACATCATCATTATCATCAACTTCATCACACCGAACGCAAACTCAAGTCATAATCTTTACCACAAGTCATAGACATGTATGTGCATGAATATGCAACCCACGCCTGGGTATATGCATGATGGTACCATACTCGTCATAAATAAGCCACTAAGATATCAATTTTTCAAAAACATTACAGCACTTTATTTTTAGACAAACAGCAGCATTTTATTTGTATAACAGCAACCACAAAACAGTTTATTTTGCCTTAAAAATAGAATATTCAGTTAGGCCTCTGAATAAGCTTTCCAACGCATTTTAGAACACCTCAATCAGTTCGGTTCTAAAGATATCAATTTTTCAAAAACATTACAAGATTTTTTAAGAAATACAGCAACTCATATTTTAATTAAGAAAGAAAAAGAGCAACGACATATGATCTCTTTTAAAGGAAAACAAAGAAATGGTGATTTTTCAATTGAACAGAAAACAACAACAACATCAATTTAAATCGAAAACAATGACTCTTTGTTAACCAAACAATGAGTCCTTACATCACTCTAAAGTTGATTCTAACCACACCAACATTACCAAACTCGAAATTCATCTCTACAATTCACCAAAACAACATCACAATTCATCAACAACATCAAAAATCATCCAATCATATCACAACAACATCAAAATTCATCAATCAACATCAATAATTCATCAACAACATCAAAAATCATCCAATCATATCACGACAACATCAAAATTCCTCAATCAACATCAATAATTCACCAACAACATCAAAAATCATCAATTCATATCTCAACAACATCAAAACCCCACAAACCCACCACATACCCAATTATGTTAAACCGAAACGCTCACCCTTACCTTAAGAATTTGTTGAAGATGAGATGTTATTCACGAAACCAAACAAGGAACCACAGCAACTAGCGATCTTCTCCTTCTCCTTCTCTTCTTGCGATCTCTTCCTTCTCTTCTCTCCTACGCTCCCCTTCTCTTCTTTTCTCTTTTTTTCTTTTCTTTCTCCTAAGTGTCTAAGACACTAAACCTAGACCTTATGTACTTGGACTCATGCGACATTGGGCCCTTTTCGCTATTTATTTATTTACTTGCACTACTCCCTCTTTTAATTAAATTACCACTCACTTTTTACTAACCACCACTCCTCATTTAAATCAAATACCCTTATTATTATTTTAATATAGCCAACCAATATACCACTTAATTAAATTAATTAAATAAATACTTGAATTATTTTTGGGGCGTTACAACTCTCCCCCACTTAGAATATTTTCGTCCTCGAAAATTTCATCAATTATATGAACACATCAATTCCATCAATCTTATTCCTGCTCCCAACTATCAACAACGCCTTCTTGTACACTAAGTACTAGGACATACACACCTCTCTACGCCCTTACCTTCTACCGAAACTCTATTCTCAGGGTCACCAAAGTCTCACTCGATTATCAAAACACCATTAATCTACCGTTAGGAAACTACACTATAGCAATTACTACGAGTTTACTCAATCGAGTCTCAACCTTTTGGGGTTACATTCTGATCTCGAAATCTAAATCCTACTTACCTCATAAACAAACGAACTACTTATCACTGTACAAGTTATGTTATATTGGCCTTCAGAAAGTCGCATGTTTAAAATTTTCTAGCCAATGTATGCTTATACTATTACTTAAGGTACGTATTCTTGTCTTTTACCTCGCACAACTATGTACTTCTAGTCTAAGAACGACCACTACCAAGCATAAAGAATTATTTCCAAAGATACTAAATAAATCTCCCAAAAGCAGAATAGCCCAAACAAAGTATAATTACGTTATCACAATAACACAAACAACGCCATAATTCAAAATTCAGGCAGAACAACAATCAAGGGGTTCACATATCTTAAAACATAAGAATCAATTAATATGGAGGCACTGCCAACTCATTAGCCAAATAGTAATGCAAAAATCAAACAATAAAAATAATAAAAGGCAGAAGTCATGCAAGCACAACGATTACGGCGAACATAAGTCGTACAAATACAAGACCTATTAGTAGTAAATTAATTGAACTAAATACATATCTTCTTCAACATAAATGACAAAAACAAGTTACGAGAAATTCGGACAGCTTCAATAATATTTCTCTTGGGTGTCTAAACAGTAATGACACATTGGTTAGCAACGGTTTTCGAAGTAATTAAATACAAGAAGTAATTCTTCTCCTCCTTTTTTTTTTGAGTTGCAAGTAAAGGAAGATAATAATAACATATAAATATCTTCGACAGTTAAATCGCTACAGCTAATTGTAAGTATGGTGAAAATAACAGAAAAACTAACTGCAAGATTTAAATAAGGAAGATATTATTTTCAAACACCGTAACACGTCATTGACATTAGTGGAGGAGTAGGACTTTAAATTAATTAGCAAAACGACTTTACAAAACACTTAGTCTGTAGCTTCATTACACAAAGATAAGAGCATGCTATAGCAACATTTTACAGAAGAATAAATATTAACTCAACCAAGTTAACTTAAATACTTATGTGATCATCTAGTACTAATTATTCTACGATTTCAAAACAACGTAACAAACCATAAAAAGAAAACAACCAAAGTCAAATAACAAAAGCTCAGTATATATAATTTTGGAGATTCAAGAAGACAAACCAGTAGCGAAACAAATGCCAGCAATAAAAGCGCAAACAAGGAAAACATAACAGACAAAACACATGGCTTAAGTAATACACCAGATTCTAACTTCCTTCTATCTGCATTCCGTAGACTACTTAACCAACTAATTTGGTCAACTCTCCGACTATCAAGAATTAAAATAAGTAATACAAGCAACTCTACTCAGAGTTCACACATCGGAAAACACAATAGACAATACAACAGTCCGGTTAGGACCGACACGCACTATAGCGCGTAAACAACGATGGGACTAAAAGACTCTACGACTGCACAACTTGGTGGACGGACCAAACCGCTCGATACCACTAATGTAACACCCTTTTCTACCCCATAATTTACACGTCATTTATCAGAGTAATTCTTTTTCGCAATTATAAATTTAACTGATAGAAAAGAAGTGCCACATCATCATTAACAAGACTCATCAATTGCACTCATCAAGTTTGTGCAACAACACCCGTCAAGAAAATTAAACTCTAAAAATTTCGTCACAGCGGAATAAAAATCATAACTCGCCAAAACCACTCAAACACGTCTCACATCAACCACAAAATCATTAAACGGTTAATAAATTAAACTAACAAACTTCAACTACGCCCCTAGGTGCTACAGTATCAGAGAGCGACTCGACAGACATCCCAACAGCTAATAAAGAAGGCGGCAGGTCCTTCACTCGCGGTTATCTGCAGCGTTGCCACAATAGAGCAACATTCCAAGCAGAAGGGGTGAGAATTTCAACAGAACATAATTAAGCATACAATAGAGTAATATGAGCACACAGTCAAACAACATCATCATTATCATCAACTTCATCGTCACTGAACGCAAACTCAAGTCATAATCTTTACCACAAGTCATAGACATGTATGTGCATGAATATGCAACCCACGCCTGGGTATATGCATGATGGTACCATACTCGTCATAAATAAGCCACTAAGGGCACACCGTCACTTTATTCATCAAAATAAGGCCGAAGCCTATTCGTCATAAGATGCACATGCTATGAGACACTATGGACACATGTGCAAACACCAAATCACTCACCATGGAGACCTCGTCATCATCGTCATAAAACACTCGTAGAGTGTATTCGTCATAACCATCACAATAAATTCACACCCATCATCATAATCATCACATTAAAAATTGGAGTAATAACACCTTTTACTCTTGAGTAACAACACATAAAACTTAAGTAACAACACCTAAGACTTAAGGTAACAACACATAAAATTTGGGTAACAATATGTTTAAAATTTTGGAAAACATCTCATTTCACGCTTAGGGAGCATCACATTTAAAATTAAGGAAAGCATCACATTTGCAAAGGGAAAACATCACATTTTAATTGTGGAAACAACTCACTTAATTTGAGGGAATAGCACGTTAGTTTGTAGAAAACAGCACACTTGGAGCGCCAATTAAACCACAGCAAAACAACATAAAAACAGTAGGACTCATACGCCAAATACAGTAGAAAAACAGCAGCCAAAACAACAACCTTTTCGGTGCCAAAACAGCAGAATTTTTATTTGTATAAACAGCAACACAAAACAGTTTATTTTGCTTTAAAAATAGAATATTCAGTTAGGCCTCTGAATAGGCTTTCCAACGCATTTTAGAACACCCCAATCGGGTTCCCGGTTCGAAAGATATCAATTTTTCAAAAACATTACAGCACTTTATTTTTAGACAAACAGCAGCATTTTATTTGTATAACAGCAACCACAAAACAGTTTATTTTGCCTTAAAAATAGAATATTCAGTTAGGCCTCTGAATAAGCTTTCCAACGCATTTTAGAACACCTCAATCGGATTCCCGGTTCTAAAGATATCAATTTTTCAAAAACATTACAGTACTTTAAGAAATACAGCAACTCATATTTTAATTAAGAAAGAAAAAGAGCAACAGCATATGATCTCTTTTAAAGGAAAACAGCAGCTGATTTTTCAATTGAACAGAAAACAAAGAACAGCATCAATTTAAATCGAAAATAATGAAATCTTTGTTAACCAAACAATGATCCTTACATCACTCTAAAGTTGATTCTAACCACACCAACATTACCAAACTCGAAATTCATCTCTACAATTCACCAAAACAACATCACAATTCATCAACAACATCAAAAATCATCCAATCATATCACAACAACATCAAAATTCATCAATCAACATCAATAATTCATCAACAACATCAAAAATCATCCAATCATATCACGACAACATCAAAATTCCTCAATCAACATCAATAATTCACCAACAACATCAAAAATCATCAATTCATATCTCAACAACATCAAAACCCCACAAACCCACCACATACCCAATTATGTTAAACCGAAACGCTCACCCTTACCTTAAGAATTTGTTGAAGATGAGATGTTATTCACGAAACCAAACAAGGAACCACAGCAACTAGCGATCTTCTTATTCTCCTTCTCTTCTTGCGATCTCTTCCTTCTCTTCTCTCCTACGCTCCCCTTCTCTTATTTTTTCTTTTCTTTCTCCTAAGTGTCTAAGACACTAAACCTAGACCTTATGTACTTGGGCTCATGCGACATTGGGCCCTTTTCGCTACTTATTTAATTACTTGCACTACTCCCTCTTTTAATTAAATTACCACTCACTTTTTACTAACCACCACTCCTAATTTAAATCAAGCACCCTTATTATTATTTTAATATAGCCAACCAATATACCACTTAATTAAATTAATTAAATAAATACTTGAATTATTTTTGGGGCGTTACAAGTGCAAATATAGAAACCATAGTTACATTGTATGCCAATCCTTAAACAATGCCCTTAAAATGGAAGAGAAAAAAGACCATATCAAATGCAATTTGCAATTAGACAAGTACACACTAAAGAACAGAAAGTCAGAAACCAAAAGAATCTCCTTAACATCAATAATTACATCTTAAATGCTGTTGCAATATGGTACTCACTACTCACAATCACTCGCAAAGAACCGAAACCAAAAGAATCTCCCTCACATCAGTAATTACGCTGATCACCCTAGAAGTCTTTAAAAGGCAAAGAATAATTACATAAGCTACAATGACACACCACAACAAAAACCCTAATACATAAAATCTACAAAATCATTCCCAAATTAAGTTTTAAAACCTCATAAACCCTAAATCCTCCACCTAAAATTTATACAATCAATAAAAAGTAAATACCGCAAAAAAACCCTAAAGATAGAGCAACACAAAGAGATAGAGAAACACAGAGAAAGAGAGAGAGAGAGAGAGAGAGAGAGAGAGAGAGAGAGGCAGAGAGAGAGAGCTTGCCTGGAAAGAGAGGAAAGAGCGCAAGACGATGAGACGTTCACAAAAGGAGAGTGCGTTTTTGATGAGTTTTGCGTTTTGAGTTTTTTATTTTTAATTGTGAAATACTTTTGAAGTCAAGCTATATATACTACTGGCATGTCTTAAAATTTTAAAATTTCCACTTTTGAGGTCACGCGTATTTTACGCTTGACTTAAAAACTAGCGCAAAAAAAAAAAGTTTGGGGTTTTTTTCGCACCCCCTCCGTCCTATTTCACCCCCATAATTCCACAAGATCCTCCTTTTACACTGGTTTGTTAAAAAAAAATTAAAAATTTGAATTACCTCTTAAAAGGTAATTCCGGTTCAAAATAAAGGAATTTGGGATTTACCTGTAATTCGAAAGATTTTTCGGAATTACCTCGAAATGAGGTAATTCCGGTTCACATTTGTGAACCGAATTACGTATTCTGAGGTAATTCAAAAATTACAATTATTTTTCAATTATTAATATTTTTCGAATTATTATTATTTTTATTTCGAACGAATAATTTAGGCTAAAAAATCGGTTTTTGACAACATACTCTGATCATAATGAAACCACAACCATTATATCCGAAAAAAATCAAGAATCAAGACTCCCCTAGAAGGGACTTCTTACGGGACTACGGCCTCAAAATCCCAAATTCCATTGTTTACTATTTTTTACGATTTTTTTTAATTTTTCATAGTCTCCAAAAAATCTAAAAAAATTTGTATAGCCTTATTTTGGTTTTGTTAGATTTTTAGTGGTGTTTTTATATTTTTTAGAGTAGTTTTGACTATTTTTAGTGGCCTTTTAGTAATACAAATTAAAACAAATCGTATATATGTCATTTTGGACATATATACGATGGCTACTAACCGTGGCGCAGAATGTCATGATACATGACTCTCGAGCCTCTGTAGAGTGTCCGGAGAATGAGTCTCGCTATCTGCTTGGCCTCCCAGATGTTGTCGTCGGGCCGCGCGGTGTCTTTGCTCGGGAAGACTCTGCTCGCGCTACACACTTATCTCAGTCGTCTACTACTCGCCATTGTTAAAAAAATAATGTAAATAAAAATATTAATAATTGAAAATAAGTGATAACAACATACAATTATAATGTGATTCTAATCTAGTTATAATCGTACCAATAATGATGAAAATAAAGTGGATCTTAAATTCAATTTGTAGCTTAATTATATTTCTATTTCTGTTAAGCTAGTTTAATCGCACCTTACGGTTCACGCAATATATGCATAGATTTAGGGAGCCAAGTTTACTTTAAGTGTGTAATTCCATCATGAATAATCAGAGAAGAATTGAATCAGTTTCTTTATTTTCAAGTTAACTTCTTCCCCAACTTCTTAGGGGCCCCCCTTTGCTCGAGAAGGGTTATTTATACATAACCTTCAGAATGCCATCACACTCATTTTAAGTTATTTATACATTTTCATGGTCCAGTCAACTAATTCTGTGTGGTAATTAAAATATGTGATGTAATACAAGTTCCTTTCATCATTACCAAAATAAATGCATGTTTAAGTTCATTATTACCAGCTGATCTGATTTCACACAGAATATGCAACTTGTTTTACATTAATGCAGTCTAGTAGGAAAAAACCAGATTGTGGGTATGTACTCTATCTGGCTGATCTACAACCGGACACAAATGGTAAAGTAACCACTATATACCTAAGCTTCCAAGTAACAACACTGTACCACCCCTTGAAAATTTGTTGCTTCAAAATATGTGCTTCAATTCAATTTGTCCAAATCACTCATATGGGAGCTCGTGAGTCGAGTTACATATCTGTATTAAAGGTCGAGTCGAGAAAAATAATTATCTATTAAGTTACAAAATTGACAATCCAGATATTTATATACATTATTAACAAAACTAGCTACTTTCCTTTTATATACTCAAAGAATAATATGTGCCCGAGGCTAACACCAAAAGAGAGTGCAAATATAGAAACCATAGTTACATTGTATGCCAATCCTTAAACAATGCCCTTAAAATGGAAGAGAAAAAAGACCATATCAAATGCAATTTGCAATTAGACAAGTACACACTAAAGAACAGAAAGTCAGAAACCAAAAGAATCTCCTTAACGTCAATAATTACATCTTAAATGCTGTTACAATATGGTACTCACTACTCACAATCACTCGCAAAGAACCGAAACCAAAAGAATCTCCCTTACATCAGTAATTACGCAACTACGCTGATCACCCTAGAAGTCTTTAAAAGGCAAAGAAGAATTACATAAGCTACAATGACACACCACAACAAAAACCCTAATACATAAAATCTACAAAATCATTCCCAAATTAAGTTTTAAAACCTCATAAACCCTAAATCCTCCACCTAAAATTTATACAATCAATAAAAAGTAAATACCGCAAAATAACCCTAGAGATAGAGCAACACAGAGAGATAGAGAAACACAGAGAAAGAGAGAGAGAGAGAGAGGCAGAGAGGGAGAGCTTGCCTGGAAAGAGAGGAGAGAGCGCAAGACGATGAGACGTTCGCGAAAGGAGAGCGCGTTTTTGATGAGTTTTGCGTTTTGAGTTTTTATTTTTAATTGTGAAATACTTTTGAAGTCAAGCTATATATACTCTTTGTCATGTCTTAAAATTTTAAAATTTTCCACTTTTTTTTTGAGGTCACGCGTATTTTACGCTTGACTTAAAAACTAGCGCGCCAAAAAAAAGTTTGGGTTTTTGCACCCCCTCCTTCCCTATCTCACCCCATAATTCCACACTATCCCGTTTTTACCCCGGTTTGTTAAAAAAATTAAAAATTTGAATTACCTCTTAAAAAGGTAATTCGGTTCAAAAATAAAGGAATTTCGAATTTACCTGTAATTAGAAAGATTTTCGAATTACCTAAGAAATGAGGTAATTACGTTCACATTTGTGAACGGGAATTACGTATTTACGAGGTAATTCCGAAAATTACAATTTTTTCCAATTATTAATAATTTTTGGAATTATTAATATTTTTATTTCGAACGAATAATTTAGGCTAAAAATCGGTTTTGGACAACATACTCGATCGTAATGAAACCACAACCATTATATCCGAAAAAATTAAGAATCAAGACTCCTAGAAGGGACTTCTTACGGGACTACGGCCTAAAAATTCCAAATTCCATCGTTTACTATTTTTTTTACGATTTTTTTAATTTTTCATAGTCTCCAAAAATCTTAAAAATTTGTATAGCCTTATTTTGGTTTTGTTAGATTTTTAGTGGTGTTTTTATATTTTTTAGAGTAGTTTTGACTATTTTTAGTAGCCTTTTAGTAATAAAAATTAAAACAAATCGTATATATGTCATTTTGGACATATATACGATGCCTACTAACCGTGAGGAGGAATGTCATGTTACTGACTCACGAGCCTCCGTAGAGTGTCCAGAGAGAAGAGTCTCACTCTTCTGGCCTCCCGGATGTTGTCGTCACCGCGGTCTTTGCTCGGGAAGACTCTGCTCGCGCTTACACCGCTGCGGTCGTCTACTCGCCATCTTTAAAAAAAATAATGTAAATAAAAATATTAATAATTGAAAACAAGTGATAACAACACAGCTGTAACAGTTCTAATCTAGCTATAATTGTACCAATAATGATGAAAAGAAAGTGGATCTTAAATTCAGCTGTAGCTTAATTATATTTCTATTTCTGTTAAGCTAGTTTAATCTGCACCTTATAGTTGCAGTATATGCATAGATTTAGGGAGCCAAGTTTACTTTAAGTGTGTAATTCCATCATGAATGATCAGAGAAGAATTGAATCAGTTTCTTTATTTTCAAGTTAACTTCTTCCCCAACTTCTTAGGGCCCCCCCTTTGCTCGAGAAGGGTTATTTATACATAACCTCCAGAATGCCATCACGCTCATTTAAGTTATTTATACATTTTCATGGTCCAGTCAACTAATTATGTGTGGTAATTAAATATGTGATGTAATACAAGTTCCTTTCATCAAAACCAAAATAAATGCATGTTAAGTTCATTATTACTAGCTGATCTGATTTAACACACAATATGCAGCTTGTTTTACATTAATGCAGTCTAGTAGGAAAAAACCAGATTGTGGGTATGTACTCTATCTGGCTGATCTACAACCGGACACAAATGGTAAAGTAACCACTATATACCTAAGCTTCCAACTAACACTGTACCACCTCTTGAAAATTTGTTGATTCAAAATATGTGCTTCAATTCAAATTTGTCCAAATCACTCATATGGGAGCTCAGTCGAGTTACATATATCTGTATTAAAAGTCGAGTCGAAAAAATAATTATCTATTAAGTTACAAAATTGACCATCCAGATATTTATATACATTATTAACAAAACTAGCTACTTTCCTTTTATATACTCAAAGAATAAGATGTGCCCGAGGCTAACACCAAAAGAGAGTGCAAATATAGAAACCATAGTTACATTGTATGCCAATCCTTAAACAATGCCCTTAAAATGGAAGAGAAAAAATACCATATCAAATGCAAGTTGCAATTAGACAAGTACACACTAAAGAACAGAAAGTCAGAAACCAAAAGAATCTCCTTAACATCAATAATTACATCTTAAATGTCATGTTGCAATATGGTACTCACTACTCACAATCACTCATGAAGAACCGAAACCAAAAGAATCTCCTCACATCGGTAATTACGCAACTACGCTGATCACCCTAGAAGTCTTTAAAAGGCAAAGAAGAATTACATAAGCTACAATGACACACCACAACAAAAACCCTAATACATAAAATCTACAAAATCATTCCCAAATTAAGTTTTAAAACCTCATAAACCCTAAATCCTCCACCTAAAATTTATACAATCAATAAAAAGTAAATACATAAAAAAACCCTAGAGATAGAGCAACACAGAGAGATAGAGAAACACGAGAGAAGAGAGAGAGAGAGAAAGAGAGAAAGAGAGCTTGCACGGAAAGAGAGAGAGAGAGCGCAAGACGATGAGACGCGTTCGCAAAAGGAGAGCGCGTTTTTGATGAGTTTTGCGTTTTGAGTTTTATATTTTAATTGTGAAATACTTTTGAAGTCAAGCTATATATACTCTTGGCATGTCTTAAAATTTTAAAATTTTCCACATTTGAGGTCACGCGTATTTTACGCTTGACTTAAAAACTAGCGCGCCAAAAAAAATTTGGGTTTTTACGCACCCCCTCCTTCCTTATCTCACCCCATAATTCCACACTATCCCATTTTTACCCCTGGTTTGTTAAAAAAAATTAAAAATTTTGGAATTACCTCTTAAAAAGGTAATTCCGGTTCAAAAAATAAAGGAATTTCGGATTTACCCTGTAATTCCGAAAAGATTTTTGGAATTACCTCAGAAATGAGGTAATTCCGGTTCACATTTGTGAACCGGAATTACGTATTTTCGAGGTAATTCAAAAATTACAATTTTTTTTTCAATTATTAATATTTTTCGGAATTATTAATATTTTTTATTTCGAACGAATAATTTAGGCTAAAAAATCGGTTTTCGGACAACATACTCTGATCGTAATGAAACCACAACCATTATATCCGAAAAAAATTAAGAATCAAGACTCCCTAGAAGGGACTTCTTACGGGACTACGGCCTAAAAATTCCAAATTCCATCGTTTACTATTTTTTACGATTTTTTTTAATTTTTCATAGTCTCCAAAAAATCTTAAAAAATTTGTATAGCCTTATTTTGGTTTTGTTAGATTTTTAGTGGTGTTTTTATATTTTTTTAGAGTAGTTTTGACTATTTTTAGTAGCCTTTTAGTAATAAAAATTAAAACAAATCCTATATATGTCATTTTGGACATATATACGATGCCTACTAACCGTGAGGAGGAATGTCATGTTACAGCTCTGAGCCTCTGTAGAGTGTCCGGAGAAGGAGTATCACTATCGCTGGCCTCCCCAAAGATCTTTGTCGTCAGTGGCCAGTCTTTGCTCCCGGAAGACTCTGCTTTCAAGCTTACACCTGCTTGCAGTCGCCTACTCGCCACTGTTAAAAAAAATAATGTAAATAAAAAATATTAATAATTGAAAACAAGTGATAACAACACAGCTGTAACAGTTCTAATCTAGTTATAATTGTACCAATAATGATGAAAAGAAAGTGGATCTTAAATTCAGCTGTAGCTTAATTATATTTCTATTTCTGTTAAGCTAGTTTAATCTGCACCTTACAGTTCACGATATATGCATAGATTTAGGGAGCCAAGTTTACTTTAAGTGTGTAATTCCATCATGAATGATCAGAGAAGAATTGAATCAGTTTCTTTATTTTCAAGTTAACTTCTTCCCCAACTTCTTAGGGCCCCCCCTTTGCTCGAGAAGGGTTATTTATACATAACCTCCAGAATGCCATCACGCTCATTTAAGTTATTTATACATTTTCATGGTCCAGTCAACTAATTATGTGTGGTAATTAAATATGTGATGTAATACAAGTTCCTTTCATCAAAACCAAAATAAATGCATGTTAAGTTCATTATTACTAGCTGATCTGATTTAACACACAATATGCAAAACTTGTTTTACATTAATGCGATCTAGTAGGAAAAAACCAGATTGTGGGTATGTACTCTATCTGGCTGATCTACAACCGGACACAAATGGTAAAGTAACCACTATATACCTAAGCTTCCAACTAACACTGTACCACCTCTTGAAAATTTGTTGATTCAAAATATGTGCTTCTGAATTCAGCTGTCCAAATCACTCATATGGGAGCTCAGAGTCAGAGTTACATATCTGTATTAAAAGTCGAGTCGAGAAAAATAATTATCTATTAAGTTACAAAATTGACCATCCAGATATTTATATACATTATTAACAAAACTAGCTACTTTCCTTTTATATACTCAAAGAATAAGATGTGCCCGAGGCTAACACCAAAAGAGAGTGCAAATATAGAAACCATAGTTACATTGTATGCCAATCCTTAAACAATGCCCTTAAAATGGAAGAGAAAAAATACCATATCAAATGCAAGTTGCAATTAGACAAGTACACACTAAAGAACAGAAAAGTCGAAAACCAAAAGAATCTCCTTAACATCAATAATTACATCTTAAATGTTTGTTGCAATATGGTACTCACTACTCACAATCACTCGCAAAGAATCGAAACCAAAAGAATCTCCCTCACATCAGTAATTACGCAACTACGCTGATCACCCTAGAAGTCTTTAAAAGGCAAAGAAGAATTACATAAGCTACAATGACACACCACAACAAAAACCCTAATACATAAAATCTACAAAATCATTCCCAAATTAAGTTTTAAAACCTCATAAACCCTAAATCCTCCACCTAAAATTTATACAATCAATAAAAAGTAAATACCGCAAAAAAACCCTAGAGATAGAGCAACACAGAGAGATAGAGAAACACGAGAAAGAGAGAGAGAGAGAGAGAGAGAAAGAGAGAAAGAGAGCTTGCCTGGAAAGAGAGGAGAGAGCGCAAGACGATGAGACGTTCGCAAAAGGAGAGCGCGTTTTTGATGAGTTTTGCGTTTTGAGTTTTATATTTTAATTGTGAAATACTTTTGAAGTCAAGCTATATATACTACTGGCATGTCTTAAAATTTTAAAATTTTCCACATTTGAGGTCACGCGTATTTTACGCTTGACTTAAAAACTAGCGCGCCAAAAAAAATTTGGGTTTTTTTTTCGCACCCCCCTCCTTCCTTATCTCACCCCCATAATTCCACACTATCCCATTTTTACCCCTGGTTTGTTAAAAAAAATTAAAAATTTTGGAATTACCTCTTAAAAAGGTAATTCCTGCTCAAAAATAAAGGAATTTCTGATTTACCTCAGTAATTAGAAAAGATTTTAGAATTACCTCGAAATGAGGTAATTCCGGTTCACATTTGTGAACCTAATTACGTATTTCTGAGGTAATTCCGAAAATTACAATTTTTTTTTCAATTATTAATATTTTTCGGAATTATTAATATTTTTTATTTCGAACAAATAATTTAGGCTAAAAAATCGGTTTTCGGACAACATACTACGATCGTAATGAAACCACAACCATTATATCCGAAAAAATTAAGAATCAAGACTCCTAGAAGGGACTTCTTACGGGACTACGGCCTAAAAATTCCAAATTCCATCGTTTACTATTTTTTACGATTTTTTTAATTTTTCATAGTCTCCAAAAATCTTAAAAAATTTGTATAGCCTTATTTTGGTTTTGTTAGATTTTTAGTGGTGTTTTTATATTTTTTAGAGTAGTTTTGACTATTTTTAGTAGCCTTTTAGTAATAAAAATTAAAACAAATCCTATATATGTCATTTTGGACATATATACGATGCCTACTAACCGTGAGGAGGAATGTCATGTTACTGACTCTGAGCCTCTGTAGAGTGTCCTGGAGAAGAGTCTCACTCTCGCTGGCCTCCCAAAGATCTTTGTCGTCATTTGCGGGTGTCTTTGCTCCGGAAGACTCTGCTCGCTTACTTCCTTGTCAGTCGTCTACTCGCCATTTAAAAAAAAATAATGTAAATAAAAATATTAATAATTGAAAACAAGTGATAACAACACACATTTCTAATCTAGTTATAATTGTACCAATAATGATGAAAAGAAAGTGGATCTTAAATTCAGTTTGTAGCTTAATTATATTTCTATTTCTATTAAGCTAGTTTAATCTGCACCTTACTGATTCATGATATATGCATAGATTTAGGGAGCCAAGTTTACTTTAAGTGTGTAATTCCATCATGAATGATCGAGAGAAGAATTGAATCGGTTTCTTTATTTTCAAGTTAACTTCTTCCCCAACTTCTTAGGGCCCCCTTTTGCTCGAGAAGGGTTATTTATACATAACCTCCGTAATGCCATCACGCTCATTTAAGTTATTTATACATTTTCATGGTCCAGTCAACTAATTATGTGTGGTAATTAAATATGTGATGTAATACAAGTTCCTTTCATCAAAACCAAAATAAATGCATGTTAAGTTCATTATTACTAGTGATCCGATTTAACACACAATATGCAAACTTGTTTTACATTAATGCAATCTAGTAGGAAAAAACCAGTTGTGGGTATGTACTCTATCCGGTGATCTACAACCGGACACAAATGGTAAAGTAACCACTATATACCTAAGCTTCCAACTAACACTGTACCACCTCTTGAAAATTTGTTGATTCAAAATATGTGCTTCAATTCAAATTGTCCAAATCACTCATATGGGAGCTCAGAGTCGAGTTACATATCTGTATTAAAAGTCAGTCGTCGAAAAATAATTATCTATTAAGTTACAAAATTGACCATCCAGATATTTATATACATTATTAACAAAACTAGCTACTTTCCTTTTATATACTCAAAGAATAAGATGTGCCCGAGGCTAACACCAAAAGAGAGTGCAAATATAGAAACCATAGTTACATTGTATGCCAATCCTTAAACAATGCCCTTAAAATGGAAGAGAAAAAGACCATATCAAATGCAAGTTGCAATTAGACAAGTACACACTAAAGAACAGAAAAGTCGAAACCAAAAAGAATCTCCTTAACATCAATAATTACATCTTAAATGTTTGTTGCAATATGGTACTCACTACTCACAATCACTGCAAAGAACCGAAACCAAAAGAATCTCCTCACATCGGTAATTACGCAACTACTGCTGATCACCCTAGAAGTCTTTAAAAGGCAAAGAAGAATTACATAAGCTACAATGACACACCACAACAAAAACCCTAATACATAAAATCTACAAAATCATTCCCAAATTAAGTTTTAAAACCTCATAAACCCTAAATCCTCCACCTAAAATTTATACAATCAATAAAAAGTAAATACATAAAAAAACCTAGAGATAGAGCAACACAGAGAGAGATAGAGAAACACAGAGAAAGAGAGAGAGAGAGAGAGAGAGAGAGAGAAAGAGAGCTTGCACTGGAAAGAGAGGAGAGAGCGCAAGACGATGAGGCGTTCGCAAAAGGAGAGCGCGCTTTGATGAGTTTTGCGCTTTTGAGTTTTATATTTTAATTGTGAAATACTTTTGAAGTCAAGCTATATATACTACTCGGCATGTCTTAAAATTTTAAAATTTTCCACATTTGAGGTCACGCGTATTTTACGCTTGACTTAAAAACTAAGCGCGCAAAAAAAATTTGGGTTTTTTTTTCGCACCCCCCTCCTTCCTTATCTCACCCCCATAATTCCACACTATCCCATTTTTACCCCTGGTTTGTTAAAAAAAATTAAAAATTTTGGAATTACCTCTTAAAAAGGTAATTCCGGTTCAAAAAATAAAGGAATTTCGGATTTACCTGTAATTAGAAAGATTTTGAATTACCTCGAAATGAGGTAATTTGGGTCACATTTGTGAACCTAATTACGTATTTCTGAGGTAATTCCGAAAATTACAATTTTTTTTTTCAATTATTAATATTTTTCGGAATTATTAATATTTTTTATTTCGAACGAATAATTTAGGCTAAAAAATCGGTTTTCGGACAACATACTCTGATCGTAATGAAACCACAACCATTATATCCGAAAAAAATTAAGAATCAAGACTCCCCTAGAAGGGACTTCTTACGGGACTACGGCCTAAAAATTCCAAATTCCATCGTTTACTATTTTTTACGATTTTTTTTAATTTTTCATAGTCTCCAAAAAATCTTAAAAAATTTGTATAGCCTTATTTTGGTTTTGTTAGATTTTTAGTGGTGTTTTTATATTTTTTTAGAGTAGTTTTGACTATTTTTAGTAGCCTTTTAGTAATAAAAATTTAAACAAATCGTATATATGTCATTTTGGACATATATACGATGCCTACTAACCGTGAGGAGGAATGTCATGTTACTGACTCACGAGCCTCTGTAGAGTGTCCTAGGAGAGAGTCACTTTGCTCTTCTTGGCCTCCCGAAAGATGTCGTCGTCACCGCGGTGTCTTTGCTCGAAGACTCTGCTTTCATGCTTACACTGCTTATCAGTCGTCTACTCTCGCCATTTGTTAAAAAAATAATGTAAATAAAAAATATTAATAATTGAAAACAAGTGATAACAACACAGCTGTAACAGTTCTAATCTAGTTATAATTGTACCAATAATGATGAAAAGAAAGTGGATCTTAAATTCAGCTGTAGCTTAATTATATTTCTATTTCTCTGTTAAGCTAGTTTAATCTGCACCTTACAGGTTGCTGATATATGCATAGATTTAGGGAGCCAAGTTTACTTTAAGTGTGTAATTCCATCATGAATGATCAGAGAAGAATTGAATCAGTTTCTTTATTTTCAAGTTAACTTCTTCCCCAACTTCTTAGGGCCCCCTCTTTGCTCGAGAAGGGTTATTTATACATAACCTCCAGAATGCCATCACGCTCATTTAAGTTATTTACATTTTCATGGTCCAGTCAACTAATTATGTGTGGTAATTAAATATGTGATGTAATACAAGTTCCTTTCATCAAAACCAAAATAAATGCATGTTAAGTTCATTATTACTAGCTGATCTGATTTAACACACAATATGCAGCTTGTTTTACATTAATGCAGTCTAGTAGGAAAAAACCAGTTGTGGGTATGTACTCTATCTGGGTGATCTACAACCGGACACAAATGGTAAAGTAACCACTATATACCTAAGCTTCCAACTAACAACTGTACCACCTCTTGAAAATTTGTTGATTCAAAATATGTGCTTCGAATTCAGCTGTCCAAATCACTCATATGGGAGCTCAGTCGAGTTACATATCTGTATTAAAAGTCAGTCGGAAAAATAATTATCTATTAAGTTACAAAATTGACCATCCAGATATTTATATACATTATTAACAAAACTAGCTACTTTCCTTTTATATACTCAAAGAATAAGATGTGCCCGAGGCTAACACCAAAAGAGAGTGCAAATATAGAAACCATAGTTACATTGTATGCCAATCCTTAAACAATGCCCTTAAAATGGAAGAGAGAAAAGACCATATCAAATGCAAGTTGCAATTAGACAAGTACACACTAAAGAAACAGAAAGTCGAAACCAAAAGAATCTCCTTAACATCAATAATTACATCTTAAATCTTTGTTGCAATATGGTACTCACTACTCACAATCACTCATGAAGAACCGAAACCAAAAGAATCTCCTCACACATCGGTAATTACGCAACTACGCTGATCACCCTAGAAGTCTTTAAAAGGCAAAGAAGAATTACATAAGCTACAATGACACACCACAACAAAAACCCTAATACATAAAATCTACAAAATCATTCCCAAATTAAGTTTTAAAACCTCATAAACCCTAAATCCTCCACCTAAAATTTATACAATCAATAAAAAGTAAATACCGCAAAAAAATCCTAGAGATAGAGCAACACAGAGAGATAGAGAAACACAGAGAAAGAGAGAGAGAGAGAGAGAGAGACAGAGAGAAAGAGAGCTTGCCTGGAAAGAGAGGAGAGAGCGCAAGACGATGAGACGTTCGCAAAAGGAGAGCGCGTTTTTGATGAGTTTTGCGTTTTGAGTTTTATATTTTAATTGTGAAATACTTTTGAAGTCAAGCTATATATACTACTGGCATGTCTTAAAATTTTAAAATTTTCCACATTTGAGGTCACGCGTATTTTACGCTTGACTTAAAAACTAGCGCGCCAAAAAAAATTTGGGTTTTTTTTTCGCACCCCCCTCCTTCCTTATCTCACCCCCATAATTCCACACTATCCCATTTTTACCCCTGGTTTGTTAAAAAAAATTAAAAATTTTGGAATTACCTCTTAAAAAGGTAATTCCGGTTCAAAAAATAAAGGAATTTCGGATTTACCCTGTAATTCCGAAAAGATTTTCGGAATTACCTCAGAAATGAGGTAATTTCGGTTCACATTTGTGAACCGGAATTACGTATTTCTGAGGTAATTCTAAAAATTACAATTTTTTTTTTTCAATTATTAATATTTTTCGAATTATTAATATTTTTATTTCGAGCGAATAATTTAGGCTAAAAAATCGGTTTTCGGACAACATACTCTGATCGTAATGAAACCACAACCATTATATCCGAAAAAAAACAAGAATCAAGACTCCCCTAGAAGGGACTTCTTATGGGACTACGGCCTCAAAATCCCAAATTTCATCGATTACTATTTTTTACGATTTTTTTTTAATTTTTCGTAGTCTCCAAAAAATCTAAAAAATTTTGTATAGCCTTATTTTGGTTTTGTTATATTTTTAGTGGTGTTTTCATATTTTTTTAGAGTAATTTTGACTATTTTTAGTAGCCTTTTAGTAATAAAAATTAAAACAAATCGTATATATGTCATTTTGGACTTATATACGATGCTTACTAACCGTGAGCAGGAATGTCATGATACAGCTCTGAGCCTCTGTAGAGTGTCCGGAGAAGAGTATCACTCTTCGCTTGCCTCCCAAAGATCTTTGTCGTCGTTTACCGCGGGTCTTTGCTCCGGAAGACTCTGCTCGCGCTACACTGTCTGGTCGTCTACTCGCCACTGTTAAAAAAAATAATGTCAATAAAAAATATTAATAATTGAAAACAAGTGATAACAACACAGCTGTAACAGTTCTAATCTAGTTATAACTGTACCAATAATGATGAAAAGAAAGTGGATCTTAAATTCAGCTGTAGCTTAATTATATTTCTATTTCTGTTAAGCTAGTTTAATCAACTTACAGATTCGCGATATATGCATAGATTTAGGGAGCCAAGTTTACTTTAAGTGTGTAATTCCATCATGAATAATCAGAGAAGAATTGAATCAGTTTCTTTATTTTCAAGTTAACTTCTTCCCCAACTTCTTAGGGCCCCCCCTTTGCTTGAGAAGGGTTATTTATACATAACCTCCATAATGCCATCACACTCATTTAAGTTATTTATACATTTTCATGGTCCAGTCAACTAATTCTGTGTGGTAATTAAAATATGTGATGTAATACAAGTTCCTTTCATCAAAACCAAAATAAATGCATGTTAAGTTCATTATTACCAGCTGATCTGATTTAACACAAAATATGCAGCTTGTTTTACATTAATGCAGTCTAGTAGGAAAAAACCAGATTGTGGGTATGTACTCTATCTGGCTGATCTACAACCGGACACAAATGGTAAAGTAACCACTATATACCTAAGCTTCCAACTAACACTGTACCACCCCTTGAAAATTTGTTGATTCAAAATATGTGCTTCAATTCAATTTGTCCAAATCACTCATATGGGAGCTCAGAGTCAGAGTTACATATCTGTATTAAAAGTCAGAGTCAGAAAAATAATTATCTATTAAGTTACAAAATTGACCATCCAGATATTTATATACATTATTAACAAAACTAGCTACTTTCCTTTTATATACTCAAAGAATAAGATGTGCTTGTAGGCTAACACCAAAAGAGAGTGCAAATATAGAAACCATAGTTACATTGTATGTCAATCCTTAAACAATGCCCTTAAAATGGAAGAGAAAAAGACCATATCAAATGCAATTTGCAATTAGACAAGTACACACTAAAGAACAGAAAAGTCGAAACCAAAAGAATCTCCTTAACATCAATAATTACATCTTAAATGCTGTTGCAATATGGTACTTGTAACACCCCAAAATAATTTAATTGATTATTTTAATTAAATTATTCTAATATCTATTGATCTAATTATATGAAGTAAATGAATGTGTGTTTTGTTATGATAGGAGGTGGTGGGAGTAACGCAAGTAGGGTGTAAAAAGGGCCCATTTACATGAGCCCAACCCACACCACTTAGGTTTAGTAACCATAAAACAAAACAAAAAAAAAACAAAAAGGAAGACAGTGAAAGAAAGGAGAAAACGCGACGGTGAGAAGAAAGAAAAGAAGGAGAAGGCGCCGTGAGAGAAAGAGAGAGAAGCGAAGGCTTGCGATTGAAGGAGAGGGAGTTTCCATTGCTGAAATTCGTTGGGAATTCTAAGGAGAGCTTCATCTTCATCTTGTTTCAAAGGTAAGGGGAGTTAAATTACATAAGGGTTTATATGAGAGGTTTTATGTGGGAATTGGGAAACTATGATTCTAGTTAGGATTCTGAGTAAGTGTAGGACTGAATTACGTTGAGAATTTGTTGTTGGTTTGGTTGGAGATTGATTAAATATGTGAGAAAATTTGTTGTTGAAGTTGTGCCCACAATATGTTTGATATTATGTGTGAATGAGACTTAGAAGCATGCTAGGCGATTGACGCGAAGTTTAAATTGTTGTTTTAATGCCTAAATGTCGTTTAAACGTTGGTTGTTCTTTGGTTGTTGGTAAAAGAAATCAAGGAGTGAGGTTTAGACACTCCTAGGCGCCATTATGCTAGGAATTTGGCGCCCAATTGTGTTTAAATTTCCAATTTGTTGTTTTAGTGCTCCGTTGTGAATTGATGACGTGTGTTCTTTGGAATTAAGTGTTAGTTCTTTGCACCGAACGATAAAAAAATCAAGGATCGAGGACTTAGGCGCCACTAGGCGCCATTGTGTTAGGAATTGGCGCCATGGCGCAACAAGGTTCTTTACTGGCGCCATCGCGCGGCTGCTACAGCGCCTTGCGCAACAAGGTTCTTTGCCAGCGCCAAGTTCTTTGTTAAGGTTCTTTGGTTTGGGCGCCATGGCGCAATCTGAGTTCTTTTGCTGGCGCCACTTTGCGAGATTCGGCGCCTGAGTGCGATCAAAGTCTTGCTAGGCGCCACATTGCTTTGGAGTTTAGGCGCCTGTGCGGCCAAGTTCTTTTGCCAGCGCCAAAGTCTTGGGTTTTAGCGCTCTAGTGCGGCCAAGTTTCTTTGCCAGCGCCACTCGTGCTAGGTTTTGGCGCCTAGTGCGGCCAAGTTCTTTGCTAGCGCCATTGAGTGGAATTTTGGCGCCACTGGCGCAACGGAGTTTCTTGCCAGTGCCTCTTTGTTGTTGCTTGTGGCAACCGAGTTGCCTGTTACCGTAGGGCACCAATAGGTGTTGTTTGGTGCCACCTTGTGTTTGTGTTTGGGTCATTTTGAATTGTTGTGCTTAAATGTGGATGAGCGTATTGTGTTGTTACTTTTGTAGCCGAAAGAGTAAACATTAAGTTCTTTTGTTGTTGTTCTTTGTGGGTCCATAAGACCTTTAGTTAAGTTGTTGTTGTTGTTGTGGGTCGGTGAGACCAAACCAGGTTTGTTGTTCTTTGTGGGTCCATAAGACCTTTATTTAAGTTGTTGTTGTTGTTGGAAGGGTCCGTGTCGTTGTTCTTGTTGTGTTGTTCATGAGTCCCATCGCATGGCATATGCATACCCCGTGTTGAAGGTCATGGTCTTGGAGCTCTGCTCAAAGTGTTGAAGTTGAAGCCACAAAGGTCGCTTTTATGTTGAATGGTACCACATGCATATACCCGTGTTGTGGGTTGCATTTCATACATAGTTTCATGTCGAGTTCTTTGTTGATTGACGTCGTAGTTTAAATGTATTGCTTGTTGTCTTTGTTGACGTGGTTGCTCTTGTGCGTTGTTATGACTAGTACTTATAGTTCTTTGAGACCTTACATATTACTTATCATATATTCCTTTATGTTGTTGGACTCACCCTTTCTCTGCTTTAATGTTACCCCTACGTGGGTGGCATGCAGTAGTAGCCGTGTGTGAAGGACCTTCTCTCCTTCCTATTTAGAGTCGATGTCGAGTCGCTTCCGATCACGTAGCACACGGGGATAGAGCGAACACCGTTGATTTTGTTGTTTTTACTTTAGACTATCATTCTATTTGCGTTATTGTTTTATATGAAGTGTATTTTACACTAAGTTGTTGGTTGAGATTATGCATGTGATAGATCATTATATTCCGCTGCGTTGTGATGAATTTCGAGTTGTGCTACGTACTTATTCGTCGTATTAATGAAAGACCAAATTTGACTATTAATGTCGTTTAAATGTTGAGTTTAAATGTTGATGTGTAACGCTCCGATGCATGCTGGTTGTTCTTTTCACACTCTGATAATTAAATAAATAAATGGGGTAGAATCGGGGTGTTACATAGTGGTATCAGAGCAAAAGTTTGGTCTGTCCGACCAAGTGTCTAAGTGTTGTATCTGTTGTATCTAATTGTGTTCCCTTGTGTAGAGTTCGATTCGATGGCAAGACGCGATGATGCTGCATTGGCTGCTGCTCTGCAAGCAATAGCCCAAGCTGTCGGGAATCAACACGCTGCTGCTAATGTGAATGCTCGCAACTTAGCAACGTTCCAGAGGGAAAACCCACCCACCTTCAAGGGTCGGTATGACCCCGATGGGGCCTTGGCCTGGTTAAAGGAGATAGAGCGGATCTTCCGTGTCATGGAGTGCACCTAACTGCTTGAGAAAGTAAAGTTGGGGACCCATATCTTTGGGAGAGGAAGGCGACGATCGTGGTTGGGAATGTCGCGAAGGTTGGAAGGTGCTGGTGAGGAAGTTACTTGGGAGGTTTTCACAAGGGAGTTCAAGAGAAAGTATTACCCTGAGGATGTGCGAGCTAAGAAGGAAGTGGAGTTCCTGGAGCTGAAACAGGGAAATAAGACAAGATGTGAGTATCTTGCCAAATTTGAGGAGTTGGCCAAATTTTGTCCTTACTATGCCAATGAAGCCGATTCTGAATTTTCCAAGTGCGTCAAGTTTGAGAGTGGTCTGCGCTTCGGACATAAAGAAAGCGATTGGGTACGGGAGATTCAGGATTTTGCTAGATTGGTTGATAAGTGTAGGATCTTTGAGGAAGACGATTCTGCTTTGCTTATAAAAATTCATGAAGGAAAAAAGGAACACTCGGTTTAGAGAAAGCCATATGAGGTTACGATCGTAAGGGTAAGCGTGAAGGTTGTTCTTTGGTAGGAAACTAAGTGGGAGACGCCCCGCGCCATTGTGTGCTACAAGTGTGGGAAGGCGGGTCACAAGAGTTTTGAGTGTAAGCAGAGGTACCAAGATGTTTCCATTGTGGAAAGAGGGTCATAGGATGTCGGAGTGTGATCAAAAGGATATGATATGCTTCAACTGCAGTGGGAAGGGGCACATTAGTACCAAATGCTCCAAACCCAAGAAAGAGAAGGCTAGGGAAAAGTGTTTGCCTTGGCGGAGATCCGAGGATGCTAACGAGATTCGAGGTACTTGTTTTATTTATGGTACTCCTGTAATTGCTATAGTAGACACCGGTGCTACTCATTCATTCATTGCCAAATTGTGTCTTTGAAAAATTGAATCTTGATTTGTCTTCTATGATGAGGAGATGGTTATTGATACTCGACTAAGGGGTTCGTGTAACTACATCCCTAGTGTGTGCTAAGTGTCCTCTGTCGGCCTTCTGTGATTTTTCTTGTTGACCTTATTTGTTTACCTTTGGAGGGGATGGACGTTATTCTTGGTATGGGTGGTTAGTTGATAACCATGTGCATATCAACCTGCTTTAGAAAATCAGAGACTTCCTTCCTCCGAAGAGGAAGAATGCGTGTTCTTTGCTCCGGTCAATTGCGTAGGATAATGAGGGACGAAATTAAATCTATTTGTTTTGATGGCGTCTGCATGCATTTGAGAGTCAAGATGTCATTGAAGGGTTGAAGGTAGTGTCACGAGTTTCCTAAGTATTCCCGATGAGATTCCGAGTGTTCCACGGAGAGGAGGTTGAATTTACTATTGACCTTGCACCGCACGCAGGCGGTGTCTATGGCGCCATCTGGGATGTCGACATCTCGAATTATCCGAGTTAAAGAAACAAATAGAAGAGTTACTTGAGAAGAAGTTCATTCGGCCTAGTGTGTCGCCTTGGGAGCGCTTTGTGTTGCTAGTGAAGAAGAAGGATGGAAGCATGAGACTTTGCGTGGACTATAGACAGTTGAACAAAGTAACGATCAAGAACAAGTACCCGCTCAGAAATTGATGACTTGATGGACCAAATGGTGGGTGCTAAAGTGTTTAGTAAGATCGACTTGAGGTCGGGCTATCACCAAATCAAGGTGAAAGATGAAGACGTTCGTAAGACGACTTTGTAACTAGATATGGGCACTATGAATATCTTTGTAATGCCGTTTGGTGTTACCAACGCACCGGAGTGTTTATGGAGTACATGAACCGTACCTTCCATAGTCACTTGGATCGTTTTGTGGTGGTATTTATAGATGATATTTTGGTGTATTCCAAGACAGAGGAGGAGCACGCAGAACACTTGAGGTTAGTGCTAGAGGTGTTAAAGGAAAAGAAGCTCTATCGAAGTTGTCAAAGTCACGAGTTCGGTTGAACAAAGTGAGTTTTCGGGCCATGTAATTTCCGGTGATGGTATAGTCAGAGATCCAAACCAAGGTTGATCTTTGTGTTGCAATGGGAGAGCCCAAAGTCGGTGGCGAGATCGAAAGTTTCTTGGGGTTGGCTGGGTACTACAGGAGGTTTATTGAGGGTTTCTCTAAGCTAGCCCTTCCGTTGACTCAACTGACGTGTAAGGGAAAGGCCTTCGTTTGGGATGCACGGTGTGAAGAGAGCTTCAATGAGTTGAAGCGGAGGTTGACAACATCTCCTATTTTGGTATTGCCTGTTCCAGATCGACCGTTCGGTGATGGTATAGCGTCTAGGCAGTTGAGAGTTCATGAGAAGAACTACCCTACTCATGACTTGGAGCTTGCGGCAATCGTCTTTACTTTGAAGATATGGAGGCACTATTTGTATGGTTCTAAGTTTGAGGTGTTCGGTGATCATAAGGGGTTGCGAGATTTGTTTGACCGAAGGAACCGAATATGAGACAAAGGAGGTGGTGGAATTGTTGAAAGACTATGACTTTAGTTTGAATTACCATCCGGGGAAGGCTAATGTTGTAGCCGATGCCTTGAGTAGGAAGTCCCTTCATGTGTCTGCATTGATGGTGAAAGAGCTAGAATTGATTGAGCGGTTTGGGATTTGAGTTTGATGCGAGGTGGCGCCTAGAGTGTACGGTTGGGAATGTTGAAAATTCATAACGAATTTTTAGATGTTATTCGGGAGGCTCAAAAGCAAGACATTAAACTAGTTGAATTGGCGGTGGGGATTGATCACTCCGAGGTTAAAGATTATGAGTTAGATGCGCAAGATGTGTTGAGATACCGAGGAGGATTTGTATCCCAGAGGATGAGGAGATTAAGAAATCAATTACGGAAGAGGTCATCGAAGTAAGATGAGTATCCACCCGGAGCCACAAAGATGTACCAAGATTTGAAGAAGTCGTTTTGGTGGCCCGGCAGCGCGTGAGCCCCAATTTGTGTATGCTTGTTTGACGTGTCGAAAATCTAAGGTAGAGCATCGGAAGCCGTGGGGTTGATGCAGCCATTGGATGTACCGGAATGGAAGTGGGATAGTATCTCTATGGATTTTGTAACTGGACTGCCGAATACAGCGAAAGGAGTTGATGCTATATGGGTTATTGTTGATAGGCTGACGAAATCTGCTCACTTTTTGTCGATTAATATGACTTACCCAGTTCCGAAGTTGGCAGATATCTATGTTAAGACAATTGTAAAGCTGCATGGTGTCCCTTCGAGTATCGTGTCTGATCGAGACCCTAGATTTACTTCTGAGTTTTGGAAGAGCTTGCAAGAGGCATTGGGTTCTAAATTGAGATTGAGTTCCGCTTACCATCCCCAGACGGACGGGCAGACGGAGAGGACTATCCAGTCACTAGAGGACTTGCTGAGGGCTTGCGTCCTTGAACAAGGAGGTTCATGGGATTCCCATTTGCCGTTGATTGAATTCACTTATAACAATAGTTTTCATGCAAGTATTGGGATGGCGCCTTTCGAGGCATTATATGGTAGGAGGTGCAGAACGCCCTTGTGTTGGTAAGAATCGGGGTGTTACATAGTAATTACGCAAAGAACCAAAACCAAAAGAATCTCCCTCACATCAGTAATTACGCAACTACGCTGATCACCCTAGAAGTCTTTAAAAGGCAAAGAAGAATTACATAAGCTACAATGACACACCACAACAAAAACCCTAATACATAAAATCTACAAAATCATTCCCAAATTAAGTTTTAAAACCTCATAAACCCTAAATCCTCCACCTAAAATTTATACAATCAATAAAAAGTAAATACCGCAAAAAAACCCTAGAGATAGAGCAACACAGAGAGATAGAGAAACACAGATAAAGAGAGAGAGAGAGAGAGGCAGAGAGAAAGAGAGCTTGCCTGGAAAGAGAGGAGAGAGCGCAAGACGATGAGACGTTCGCAAAAGGAGAGCGCGTTTTTTATGAGTTTTGCATTTTGAGTTTTTTATTTTTAATTGTGAAATACTTTTGAATTCAAGCTATATATACTACTGGAATGTCTTAAAATTTTAAAATTTTCCACTTTTGAGGTCACGCGTATTTTACGCTTGACTTAAAAACTAGCGCCAAAAAAAGTTTGGGTTTTTTCGCAAACCCTTCTTCCCTATCTCACCCCCATAATTCCACACTATCCGTTTTACCCCTGTTTGTTAAAAAAATTAAAAATTTGAAATTACCTCTTAAAAAGGTAATTCCGGTTCAAAAATAAAGGAATTTCGGATTTACCTGTAATTAGAAAAGATTTTCGAATTACCTCGAAATGAGGTAATTAGTTTCACATTTGTGAACCTAATTACGTATTATGCGAGGTAATTCCGAAATTACAATTTTTTTTTCAATTATTAATATTTTTCGGAATTATTAATATTTTTTATTTCGAACGAATAATTTAGGCTAAAAAATCGATTTTCGGACAACATACTCTAATCGTAATGAAACCACAACCATTATATCCGAAAAAAATCAAGAATCAAGACTCCCCTATGTTATACCCCAATTTTGTTCGACTTCTTATATCATTGTAATATTTTTTTTATTTCATTAAGTAGTGTATGTGCAACAAACGTTTCTATGTACTCAAGTAAAAGATAAGTAGCTTGTGCATATCAACCACAATTAATATAAAGTTGAAATAAAGATGCATGATTTGATTCTTGGTCAATCATCCCACATGTTATTTCCTTTTGACCCTCTTTGAGTAATTGAAAAAGCAAGTGAAGCAAAGCACAAGAGCTTACAAAATAAGAACAAAAGATGAAATACCCAAATCAAATTTCTATTGCGAAGGGAATTTCTCTCTCCTCGGACCTCATTTCGACGATCCGAACGGTGAAAGTGGAGATATATGTCTCACGAACCTACTGTCAAAAAATGAATTCGGAATCGCACTTTTACGATGAGAGGTTTGAGAAAAACGGACTAAAAACTGCAGCTATTGCAAAAACAATTTCTCTCTCATCAGACATCGTTTCAACGATCCATACGGTGAAAGCGTAGATATATGTCTCACGAACCTACTGTCAAAAAAGAAAGACGATCCAACGGTTAACGAATCCGGAATCGCAATTTTACGATGGATGAGTTTGAGAAAAACGGGAATTGTGTTTTAAAGGGGAATTGTTTTCTCTACCTTGTTTTAGTCCCACATTGCTCACAAGAAACAAGATCTCCCTAGCAATTGGATATAAAAGGGGTTGAGAGGTGAAGATTAGAGGAAGAGATCATTGGCGGGTTAAGTGATCTTTTGGGTCAAAGCGTTCGCGACCCATTTCACTAAAAACCTGTCTTTGATCATTTTGGACGTTTTGAGTCGGCTTTCCGATTCTCAAAGCGGTTCTTGCGGTCTTGGGGTCAAACTAGACCAAATTGGAGTCCGGTTTGCTGCTCTGTCCGGTTCGGCACTCGTCGAGTCCAGGTTAGTTTTGTATTTATTTTGTTTATTTTTATGTACATATTTATTTATCATTTATTTATAATATAATCTATTTATTTATTTATTTGTTTATGTATATATCTATTCATATTTATTTATGTATATAGTTTTTTATTTGTTTATTTATTTATTTTAGCCTAGTCTTTATTAATTATCATTTTTTGTCTTTTTTTTATGCACAAATTAGTTTATTTCTTCAAAAATCAAATAAAAAAGACTAAGTCGGTTGTACAACCGGGTTAGTCATCATTCTAGGACCAATGAGTACATGCAGATTCAAGAATCCTAAAAATTAATAAAAATATAAATAAATCATTTCTCCCAAAAATAAAAGACTAAGTCGGTTGTACAACCGGGTTAGTCATCATCCTAGGACCAATGAGCTGTATAGTTCAGTAATCCTAAAAACTTATAAAAATACAAATAAATTATTTTTTTCTAAAATAAAAGACTAAGTCGGTTGTACAACTGAGTTAGTCATCATCCTAGGACAAATGAGCTGTACAGTTCAGTAATCCTAAAAACTTATAAGTAAATAAATAAATTACTTTTCCTAAAATAGGGGACTAAGTCGGTTGTACAACCGGGTTAGTCAGCGTTCTAGAACTAATGAGTACATGATACTTCGTAAGTTCTAGAATACCTATTCTAAAACCAACTCACCTCACATCAAACAAACTTCTTTCATAAAACCTCAAAAATACTTTCAAAAGTAGGGGACTAAGTCGGTTGTACAATCGGGTTAGTCAGCGTCCTAGGAATCAGTGAGTTGTACAGTTCAAGGAATCCTAGGACCCCTACACTAAAAAAAACCAAGCCACAAACCTTTTTCAGGAAGAACTACGTAGCTTTGATTCCTCCATTGCATCCGGAGGTACGTAGGAGCAAGAGTCCACTCTTGTCAAGCACTAAAAATTAAAAATTTAATTAAGTCTTTTTCATTATAAATAATAAGGGTAAATACTAATAAAGCATAAATAATTAGACAAAGGATGTCGTGGGGTGCTAATACCTTCCCCACGCATAACGACTCCCGAACCCTAAACTAAGCCTTATCTTAAACCTAAAGGGATTTTCCAAATTTGCCCTTAAACTAAAATTTGGTGGTGACTTCCTTTCGAACTTCGAAGAATCCTTTCCCGGATTTTTCGGTCGGTACAGCTGGCGACTTCACTGGGGACTTAATTCTTTTTAGAGAGTCAAACCCTAGTCTAATTATTTAGAATTAATTTAATTTTTACCCTTCCCTTATTTATTTATTTTTGCATGTTATACTTTTATGTGATATATAAACCCTAGGGTAGAAGACGATATTTGTATGAATGTTTGTTTTGTTTGCAGCTTTGGGTTATTTTAAACTGCTCCTACACACACTACACCTCTACACTTCACACACGTGAGAAAAGGCCTCTACCCGGACTCGAGCGTAAACCTAAGTTAGAACGAGATTGTGTAGTGATGGCCTGCGGGATGTACGTCTCGTTGGGTGGTCATGAAAATCTCACCTAGAGTTTGATTCCTTTTAAGGATGCTATCCCTTCTAATAGCTTGCCTATTGTTGGGGTCAGTGTTCTTGACTGGGGTCAGTGTTCTTGACTGGGGTCCTTGGCTCTAGGAACCTTGTGTAGGATTCTTTAGAACTACCCTTGTGAGGCTCACTATAAAAGAAATCTTAGACCCACTCCGTAATATACCTTTCTAGGGTCACAAAGGAGCTTTGTACTATTGCATTCAAACAAATGTTAATGCATACTGTCTTTTATTCAAAAATCCAAAAAATCAAAAAATCAAAAATTGTTATTTCCACAAGTTTTAGAAAATATATTACATACATTTTTTTCTTTTTCTTTGCATTACAAAAATAATAAAATAAACATCTTATGTTGCATGCATTTTTATGACCGTCAGGGAATTAAAAAACTTTATTTTGGAGAGAAGCCATGCATGCTAAAGTCAAAATCAAACTTTGTACATTACTCTCCAAATAAAAACCTTATGATTCCCCGACGCGATAGATAAACCACACTTTCATATTCATTCACTCTCATTCTCATTTCATGCACATTTCATTCATTCGCATTCTCATTTCATGTACATTCATTCATTCACATAATTACATCGTGCATCAAAAAGTGAGCATAATTCTTATACTAAAAAAAAAAACTTTGATGAGAGATGAGGCGTTTGTGAGAAATAAATCATTCTTTTTTGGAAAAAGTTTAGTCATACTTAGTTGCGAGCTCAATGTGTTTCAAGGCACTCTATTTTTTTTTTAAATTAACAGCTCGTTCACACTTTTTCAACAAAGCGTTGCATTTCATCCACCCCATGATGAATGAACGAAATGGTCCACCAAAAATTTCTTTCATGTTAAAACTGATGTTAACTCTCTATGAAGCATTCATGTAGTGATTTGTGTGTCACATGTGTCTTCATTCTTGTTTGAGTCAGTTAATGTCCCTACATTGTCATCATCCCCCGTCCAAGTCTTATCCCACCACGACCACCATAAAGTACATGCTCCCCTAACTAGTCGACTTTTTGGTTTGTTCTCACTATTGAAATAACACTTGAGACCCTCACACTGGGGAAAATTTGTGATCTCCAAAATACCTTGTCAACATTGTATTCCCTTGGTGCAAGTCCTTTACAAAAAAATCAAAAGGCACATTAGGTTGAAAACTCGTAAGAGCGGCCTAAGCAAAAATTAGGGCACACAAAAAAGAGAAATAAAGAAAAAAGAGCAAGTATATAAAATAAGTAAATTATTGTCTTTAAGTTATTTTTTGAGAAAACGAGCAATCATGATTTGAAATGAAGTTGAACCATCTTTCCATATCCTCAAAAATCCTTTACCACCCACCTTAAGCCAAAAATCCTAAAAATCTCTCAATCACCCTAGACAAGGATCGATTCCGCATCAAAAAATGGTGCATCACTTTTATCAGCTCACTCAGCCAAAAAAGAAACAAAAATCACAAAAGAGTGAAGTCAAAAAAGTGGATTAAAAAATCCCCAAAAAAAAAACAAATTAGAAAAAACAATGACAAAAGTAGTACAAGTCGTGAGCTGTTGTTTCACACTATTAAAGCATAAAGAGATCATTGTCTAAAATAAACCTCAAACACTTCTTTTGGCCTCAATATCCTATCCTCCATAAACCCTTAGCCACATTACAATCCTAAACAAGTCCATCCTACCATGAGACACATCAATTACTGTCTCAATAAAACCTCAAACACTCCTTTGAGCCTAACAACCATTTCCTTCATAAATCATCACCCATTAGCCAAGTTACATCACCAAATCATTTGTCCCATCAATCATCAAACACTTCATTGAGCCTAATAACCCCTTCTTTCACAAACCATTAACCATTAGCCAAATCATACCGCTCAATAAAAATCATCCCGTCCCATCAATCCCCAAACACTACTTTGAGCCCAATTATCATTTCCTCATAAATCACTAAACCATCGGCCACGTTACAACCCTCTAGAGTTCATTCCGATCAATGACCGATTGCTTTTGTTTTCTCAAAGTTTTAATCTTAGGACAAATAAGTTTATTTATTTACAATATGTTTGCTCAAAAAAAAATGTATCTCAAAAAAAAAAACTCAAAATAAAGAAATCAAAAAGGGCTTACACTCCAAAGGTTCATTCAAGTTCCATTGATATAAAGGCAAGGTTTAGTGATCACCAAGTGCAGTTTTCATCATAGCAAACTCAAGACTATCATAGTCGAGAGTCATTCTAACGATAACCAAAAGGTTTATGCTAGGATCGTCACCTAGATCCCAAAGTGGGGAAATCCTTTCACCATTTGTTCCACTTAAGCTTGGGGAAATGTGTCCAACGTCCATCCCACACCACACCCAGTCTAAACATACATACCAGACCAACTCAAAAAACCCATAGCCCTAACTCACACACTTTCACAACCTCACTAAAACAACCATTTGAAATCCCATTACCAAGTGGGGCAATCCTTCACTCTTTACTTGGAGAAATCCGCCTACACTCACTCTCCTCATCCCTTGTCATATTCATATCCACAAAAAACAATACCGGCAATTTCTCAACTCATTACCCTAAAACGCTGCTACTCTAGCCGGGGCAATCTTGTCCTTACCATAAATGGGGCAACACCAAACTCTATGGGTTGAGACAAAGTCTCTTGCTTTCCGCCTTTCATTCCAAAACCAATGCATTCCCAGTTCATCATCTTCTACACCCCTAGCTTGTCACCACTAGACAGGGGCAATTTATTCACTCACCGTCATCAAATCTAAATTGGGGCACTCCTGCATTTCTTGGCTTGGGAAAACCTACCTTTCATGACCTTGACAAAGACCAGTCAGTCATTCACCCCTTCATGTGCCACAAATGTCCACACCCTAGGTCTTTAGAACCCCAAGTTAACTGACTCATTCATCTATATTCGCACTACTATACATCTTCACAAAACAATGCTTCAGAGAGAGAAAACACAAGTTGATCATATGATGTTGGAAATCCACTTATTTAGCTGTGTGGGCCAAAACTTCGATCATCATGGGGCATCAAAATGGAAGAGAAAAATGAGCGAGCTTGCAAATACTTTTTCACATCAGTGTCTGACGATCTAGTGAGAGGTCGCTCGGGCAGATAGCACCTCGGGTGGTACCTGCAAAGACACTCCGACGATCTAGTGAGAGGTCGCTCGGGCAGATAGCACAAGGTATGAGAACGTACCTGATGCCATGTGTGAATGGCGTATATATCTTGTGATGTCCGACCGTTTTGCGAAGTTTTCGTCCGGCGAGAAATGCGCTCCAAGCAGCGTGTTTGGGCCGATCGCGTTGGGCTGGACCGCGAGCCCAATTCTTTGCTGGCGACTCTCGTATTCTTGATACACCCGAGAACAGTTGCCCCCAAGCCTAGGGTCGCTTAAGAACGGGCCGAGGCTTGAATCGCGCCCCGTGAATTATGTTGTTATCTCGCCGAGACGGACGCGCCGTTTGTTCTCTGATTGTGCGGTATCGACCGCTCATCAATCACCGGCCGTCTTGTGCGGCGGTTGGTCTTTACTGACATTTAAGACATGACGTTTGATGTTTCCGAGGTTGTCTGGAGATGGCTATTGGTGAGAAGGTGAAGCGTTGTGACGCTTCGTCTCCCGGTCCCTTTCGCGCCATAGGTCCGCACTATAAATACCCCTTCAGCTGAGATCATTTCTCACACTTTCACGAATTGCTCTGCCAGCGACCGACTCATCTGCCGCCGACTTGCATCCGTAGCTGCTTTTGTATTCTCGCGACCGATCTACTACATCTGTTTAAGGTATGGATCGATCTCTACTTTTGCTTTTTAACCTTGAGTTTTTCTTTGAATGTTCTTCGCACTTTTCCGCGCCTCGTGGTAGGGGGTATCAGGTCCGGGGACGGCCAAGTCGCCCCCTCTCACGAGTACTCTGCTCGATCGACCTGACTCGATCCCTCTATCACAGGTGCCTTTGCATGCCACGGACGAAACTGACCGCCCGTCTCCCCGGCAGACCGTCACAATCTTTTGCCAACTACATGTCGAGGCCGGGCGAGCCTAACTCTCACGAAGAAGAACCTAAGTCGTCTTCGGGTGACAAAAATTCTGGTTCTTCGAGCAGCAGTTCGTCGAGCAGTACGAGCTCGAGTTCCCACTCTTCTGGCCGAGGGTCGGCTAGCTTGAGGAGTTCTGGCTCCAAATCCGTCAATTCTGTTGAGCGGCAGTGCAACACTCCACCACCGGAGACCGCCGTTTCCCGAGCGGGAGTAGAGGAAGATGTAGAGGTGGTGTATATCGATGACGACGAAGTGCAAAGCACCGTCCAAGTCGCGGACGAGGAAGTGGTGGAAGTCGAAAGTGGCCGAGCTGAAGAAGTCAACGAGGAGGCAATAGTTCAGCCCGCAGCCAGCTCCTCTGGTCGAGAGGCCAATAACGAAGGAGGGTCGAATGAAGAGGCGGCCGAAGTTCAAACTGATGTAGCCCGAGACCCATCCGACATGTCTTGGGTGTCGGAAACTCTTCGTTCGCACAGGAGTGTACTTACGGTCGGCCACTTTGTCTTGCCCGACCTTCAGAGCTGTTTCAGTGAATCACCGGGCTGGAGGGTGAGAGGCATGAAAGATGGAGAAGACATTGCAACTTATTCCAGCTTTCTTAAGTTCACGATGTATCGGATCGTGGTCGAGAGGATGAAGATTATCCCACCTTTCACTGAGTTTCAACGTGACGTTCTGCGTCATATCGGGGTCGCCCCCTCTCAACTCCATCCCAATGCTTGGGCATTCTTAAAAACTTTTGAAGTCCTTTTGACCAAACTTGGTCGGCCGGTGTCGATCATGCTATTCTTTGCTCTCTTCGAGCTAAGCTGGCTCAGAGAGAAGGCGAACAAAGAGAAGAGGGAGCAGGTCTCTTTCAAGATGCAGAAAACTCAGCACCGGTATTTCAAAGCTTATCAAGAGTCACTGGGCGCGGTCTGGAGAGGCCACTACTTTTGGATCGCTCCCACTAAGGAGGCCGGTAAGGCCATATCTGAGGTCCAACCGGACGGGATGCTCGGTCCCCCTTACTTCCCAATCATGTGGAATGAAGCTCACTTCTTCAGGAGGCCGGGCGATTACATCTATTCTGTCAAAGATTTGGGCGAGGCCGACCTGGAATCTTTGGAGATGATCAAGAAGTTGGCGAGCATGATGCTTCCAGACCCTAAGGGCGACATACCTTGTCGTCCCTTTGTCTTGCTCGAGGGCCGGGCTCTGGAGGCCGAGATCGGTTTGCTTCTGAACTTTGCCTTTACATTTTTGTTGTCAATCTTTTCTCCTAACTCGTAACTCGTTATTTTGCAGAAAGAATGGCCGGCAAGTCCTGGGACGTGCTCGAATCAGTTTTGAATCCCCCTAAGGGTAGTGCCTCTAGGCCGCCGCCACGAAACGCGACCGACGTGGAAGGGTCGTCGAAGGTCCCTGCAACTCCCAAAAGCCAAGGTAAGAGGCCAGTTACCAAGCCCCGGTCGCCCCCTCGCCGTGATGATCGCTCTCCAAAACGGGCCAAGCTTGATGGTCAGAGCTCGAACACCGCTAAGGAGGAGATTCCTATCCTCACGCTTGATGGTTTGGGACAGGTCGAGTTGGAGCGATTCAGGAAGAAACCCATGGCGGTCTGTGCCTCTCTCTGTATAGGAATTGACAAAATAATGGAAGAGCTGGTGGGCGAAGCTGAAGGTAATTTTATTTTCCTAGTCCGTCGTTCTTTTATTTTTGTTCGACCGACTGACTGTTGGACCATGTCTATTTGCATGAGCTCGGGCTGAGAAGGAGAAGGCCTTGGCTGAGGCGCAGCAAAAGTATGACCAACTTGCCCAGTCCAAGAAAGAAGCTCTTAAGCGGGGAGAGGACGACCAGGCCAAACTGTCCAAGAGGAACAAGGAACTCGCTGGTCAGGTGACCAATCTGAAGACTGACGTTGAAGCCTTAGAGAAGGATAAAATCAGGCTGGAGACCGAGAAGGCCGAGCTGGAGGCGAAAGTTCGAATGGTAGCTGAGCATGGCCGGAACGCAGCGATCGAGCAGTTCTATAACGCTCTCGGTCAGGCGCGGGCTCTGAACCCAGATTTGAACATCAATTTTGATGACAAGATGATAAAGCCCACCCATTATGTTGAGAACAACAAAATCATGCTTCCCGAGGAACTTGGTGAACAGGGTAACGTCGTTCGCCCTGCCACCATTCTCTTCTGAAGCCCGCCTGCGAGCGGAGTAATTTTGTAATAGTTTTAACTTGCCTTCGGGCACAACAATTCACAAGCTGCCTTCAAGCAGTGAGATATTTGAGCGCTCGGTTTCGACCGGGCGTCTCTGTTTTGTAATGACATTTTAACTTGTCTTTTATTTCATCTACTTGACTTCGTATTGCTAAGTTTAATCATCTTGCATGTTTATATTTTTCTCCAAGTCTTCAAACTTTTAGGCCGCTCGGCGACCGTTTTGTGCTTACTTCAAAAGCACTTATTAAATATAAGTTTGAGTAACCCCATGGGTTGCCCGACTGGTTCGGCGGAATCGATGGCACCTATTGGGACCATTTCGATGGTCGCTCGAGGCAGGTCGTTTTGACGGCCTATTATGGTGGGTTATTACTTAACCCTCGGGCCATTTCGATGGCACTCTATTGGGACCATTTCGATGGTCACTCGAGATAGGTCGTTTCGGCGGCCTACTATGGTGGGTTATTACTTAACCCTCGGGCCATTTCGATGGCACTCTATTGGGACCATTTCGATGGTCGCTCGATTTGGATCATTTCGATGACCCATTTTCGTTTGATAAATCTTCGATCGCTCTTTTGCGACGAGCATGTTTGAGCGACCGGGCATACATTCTTGCGGGAAAGTAAAGAACAAAGCATATTTCAAAGGTCAGGCCTCAGTAAAAAACCCAATGGGAAAAAGAGCGCCTGCCTGTCTTTCATTAATTGATCGGTCGTTCATTACATTCAAACATAATATTTTCTAAGTTTCTCTGCATTCCATGTTCTGGGGATAATCGCCCCATCCATGGTTTCCAGCTCGTATGCCCCCTTGCCGGTCTTGTTGATGACCCTATATGGACCTTCCCAATTTGGTGCCAGCTTTCCCTGTCGAGCATTCTTGTTTCCCACATCTGCGCGTCTCAAGACGAGCTGGCCGACCGAGAAATCTCTTTTCTGAACTCGAGCGTTGTATCTGGCTGCGACCTTCTGCTTGATCAATTGTTCTCTAAGCGATGCTTGGGTACGCAACTCTTCGATCAGGTCCAATTCTTCTCGTATGGCTCGGTCGTTGTCAACCATTGTAGGGGGATTTGAAGTTCTCCAATTCAGTTCGCCCATTTCGATGGGTATTACAGCATCAGTCCCATACACCAATCTGAAGGGCGACTCCCCGGTCGAAGAATGAGGGGTCGTCCTGTAGGCCCAAAGAACGGACTGCAACTCTTCGACCCAGTTCCCTTTAGCTTCATCAAGTCTTCGCTTCAAACCACGTAGGATTACTCTGTTGGCCGCTTCAGCTTGGCCATTTGTCTGAGGATGCTCGACCGAGGTGAAGCGCTGTTTCACCCCTAAGTCGGCCAACATTTCTCTGAACCTTTTGTCTGCGAACTGGGTGCCGTTGTCAGTTATCAGTTGCTGAGGGATCCCAAAACGGGCTAACACACACCGTCCGAAGAACTTGCTGACCTTGGCCGATGTGATTGTTGCGAGAGGCTCGGCCTCGATCCACTTTGTAAAATAGTCTACTGCCACGATCAAAAACTTGAACTGGCCTGGAGCAGGTGGAAACGGGCCCAGCAGGTCCATGCCCCACCAGGCGAACGACCAAGGTGAGACAAGACTTTGCAACTCTGAGGAAGGTGTGATGTGGACATCAGCATGTACTTGACATTTCTTGCACTTCTGGACGAGCTTCTTAGCGTCCTCGTCCATGGTCGGCCAGTAATAGCCGGCCCTGAGGGCTTTCTTGGCTATGGAACGTGCACCTTGGTGGCTTCCACAAACACCTTCATGAATATCCTTCAATACATGGTCAGCTTCGACCGACGTAAGACATCTCAACAATGGGGTCGAGAATCCTCTTCTGTATAATTTCCCTTCTATTACTGAATACTTGGTCGCCCTGAGCCTGACCAACTTAGCCTGCTTCTGGTCGCTCGGTTCTTCCCCTTCAACGATGTACCTAAGAATAGGGGCGATCCAATCTGAATTGACACAAAGAACGGCCAACGACTGGCTTGGCTTGGTCGACACACTCGGCCGGTTTAGAGTCTCCTGAATCAGACTTCTGTGATTTCCCGGAGTCTTGGTGCTTGCAAGCTTTGATAGAATGTCTGCTCGAACATTTTCGGTCCGAGGCACATGAGTCACCTCTGCCCGGTCGAACTGCTTAAGGAGCTCCCTTACTCTGGCTAAATAATTCTTCAGCACGTCATCCTTAGCATCATACAATTCTTTGATCTGCGAGACAACGAGCAAGGAGTCTGATCGAAGTTCAACCCGGTCGACATTAAAATCTCTGGCGAGCTGCAGGCCAGCTATGCACGCCTCATACTCGGCCTGGTTGTTAGATGTGTGGAACGCGAAAGTCAAAGACACCTCCACAGCTAGGTCATCTGAATTTTCTAATATTAAGCCTGCTCCGCTTCCTTTGCTATTGGACGACCCGTCAACGTGTAAGATCCAGGTCGTTGCAGATTGGTCCTCTGGAATCGGAGTCATTTCTGCTATAAAGTCGGCCAGTACCTGCGCTTTTGCGGCCGATCTAGATTCAAATCTGATCCCAAACTCACTGAGCTCTACCGCCCACTTTATCATCCGTCCCGCCAGGTCTGGCCGATGGAGGACTTGCCTGATTGGCTGACCGGTCCTTACCACGACCTGGTGGGCCACAAAGTAGGGTCTCAACCTTCGAGCAGCGACTAGGAGTGCAAGAGCAAACTTCTCTATTTTCTGGTACCTCAGCTCGGGCCCTTGTAGTACCTTACTAATGAAATATACCGGATTTTGCTTTAGGTCGCTTTCCCTTACTAACACAGCACTTAGAACCTCTTCTGTTATCGCCAAGTATAAATACAACGTCTCGCCCGGCAGCGGCTTGGTCATAATCGGCGGGTTAGTCAAAGCTTGTTTCAATTCATCTAATGCACGCTGGCATTGGTCGGTCCATTCAAAATCTATGTCCTTCTTAACGAGTTTAAATAGTGGAAGCGACTTGCAGGCCGCTTTGGGAATGAACCTGGATAGGGCGGCCACCATGCCATTCAATTCTGTGTTTTTTTTTTTAGTCGTGGCGGCCTCATATCGGCGACATCGCCGCATTTCTCGGGGTTTGCTTATATCCTCTTTCGCTTAGGTGGAAGCCCAAAAATCAGTCGGCCCTTACCCCAAACGTACACTTCTCTGGATTCAGTCTGAGTGAATTTTTCCTTGCTTCTTCAAAGATTTCCCTCAGGTCGTTGACATGATCTGGGTCGGTCCCACTTTTAATGATCATATCGTCCGAGTACACCTCAGACATACGACCGATCTGCCTTTTGAAAATCTTATTCATCATTCGCTGGTAGGTCGCTTCAGCGTTCTTTAAGCTGAAAGGCATCACCTTGTATTGAAAGTTGCCTCTATCTGTCATGAAGGCTGTCTTGTGTCGATCGGGCGGATACATCGTGATCTGATTGTATCTTGAATAAGCATCCAGAAAAGATAATAGTTTGTAGCCCGAAGCACCATCGACCAACTTGTCGATGTTGGGCACAGGGAAGGCATCCTTCGAGCATGCCTTGTTCAGGTCGGTGTAATCTACACACATTCTCCACTTGCCATTTTTCTTTTTAACCAACACGACATTGGATAGCCAGGTCGTGTATTTGATCTCCTCGATGAAGTCGGCCTTTACGAGGTCCTCAACGGCCTTTGCAGCGGCTTAAGATTTTTCCTCACTCTGAGTTCTTCTTCTTTGTGCGACCGGCTTAACTCCTTCATCGACTGAGAGTTGGTGGCAGGCGATCTCTACGGGAATACCGGGCATGTCGGATGCTTGCCACGCGAATAGGTCAGCATAGTCTCTCAAACATTGCACAAGGTCTTGCTTTACCTGCTTTGGTAGGTCGCTACCGAGCTTCACTGTTTTAGATGGGTCGTCACCCAATTGCACATCCACCATTTCTCCGTGAGGTTCTGGTCTTTTCAGCTTGTTTTTTAACTCTCGGGCCAAATCATCATCATTATCCTCTGGGTCGCTGTCTGGATCATACCGAGCATCCAAATCAGTGACATTGACTTGATGGCCCTCACCAGCGCTCCGAACATTTGGGCCGCAGTCTACCTCATCACATATTTGCTGATACAGATCGTGACTTCGCCTTGCTGCTTCTAGGTCGGCCGCCAGGGTAACTACATGGTCGTCTTTGCTGTAGAATTTCATCTTTAGATGTACTGTCGACGCAACGGCCTCTAGTTTGCCCAAAGTCGGCCTACCAATGATGCATTGATAGCAGGATTTGATAGGAAGTACAAGGAATGTCGTCCGGACCGTCCTGTACATAGTACTTTCCCCAGTGTCATCACCAAATGTGACTAAAAGCTCGATCGTTCCCAACGGGTAGGTGGTCGCTCCGTTGAAGCCCGTTAGAGGAGTGGGCTCGGCCTGAGGGATTATCTCGCTTCGATCAACTTTTAGCTTGTCAATCAGTTCAACAAACATGATATCGGCCGAGCCGCCTTGGTCGACCAGGATTCTTTGCACCTCTGTGTTGGCCATAACTGCTCTTACCACCAACGGGACATAACTGTTCGGCTTACCATCGTGTAGGTCGCTATCACCAAAAGAGATGGGAGGTCTATTCGAGACCGGTCGTTCTGCTGAAGTTGATGCGACCATTAGAAGTTCGTCCCATTTTCTCTTGGTGGCCTTGTTAGATTCCCTGCGATCCAGGGGGTTCCCACCATGGATAACCATTGCTACATTACGGCCCTTAGACTGTCGAGTATCTCGATCTTCAGACCGATCTTTTTCTTGGGTGCTCGTTACAACTAGAGCGCCCTTTCCTCTATCGGGATCAGTTTCTTTCTGCTTCTCTTGAGGTCGGTCGCCTTCCTCCGACCTTACATACTTTCCCAACTTGCCTTTTTGAATGAGCTATTCAATATCATCTTTGAGGGCCATACAGTCGTTAGTATCATGACCCTTACTCTTGTGGTAGCGGCAGTATCTCTTGGTCGGTCGTGCCCCCTTCTTGAGCACGAGTGGATCGGGCCGCTTCACTCCTACGAACTCATTATTTTGGCACTCGCTGTAGATCTGTGCGATGGAGGTGTTGAGTCGTGTGCGGTGATCGAACTTCTTATCTCGAAAGTCAGGCCGGTTGTCGCGGCGACCTTCATGCCCCTTGGCTGGCTTACTGTGTTCTTCTTTAGGCCGTGCGCGGACGGCCTTTCTCGCAGCCAAAGTCTCTTCATACGCCATATGGACGTTTGCCCTCGTCAGGAAATAACTGAGATCATGATAATGGTTAAGGGTGAATTCTTCTACGAACTGGTGGTCCGGTCGAATACCACGCTTCAGATATTTCAACTTGTCCTTGTCTGACAAGTCACGAACAGACTCAGCCTCAGTGTTAAACCGGTCGATGTACTGCCTTAGCGTCTCATTATCAGCTTGAACAACAGAGTCCGAGTATTCTTCATATCGGTATTGGCAGCGGTTGGCAGTGTAGTGAGACAAGAAGACTCTGATCAGGTCGTCCCAGGAGGAGATGGAGTTGGGTCGAAGAGATTCCCACCATTCCAATGCTCGGCCGTCCAACGACTGTGGAAAAAGCCTGCATTTCATGGTCGGTCCCAGCTCCCTATAACAGCAGTAATTATTGAAATAACGGAGATGTTTGTCTGGATCTCCTCGGCCATCAAACTTGTTGAGATTAGGCAGCTTGCGTAGATCTCTCGGAATTTTGTAGCGCCTGATCTCTCTAGAGAACAGGTCGTGCTCGTTCTGAATGTCGTTCGACCCAAAGGGTTGCATAGCGAGGCATGCCTCGTTGCCCGGCATTCCGTAGATTCCTCCGGGTGGGCCAGATGGCGGAAGTTGAGGAGGCCTTTTGGGTCGTTCACTCTGACCTCTCCTCGGCCGACGCGAAACGTCCCTAATTCTTCCATCCCTGTATTCTTCAAGCTCTTCACGGGAATCCCAAGACCTGCTTCTCGACCGACGTGAACTGGACGACTCGTTGGATGAGTATCTAGTGGGCGAGCGGCCGGTATCCGGACGGTAGCTGGAATCCTCATAATCGTCGTAAGATAGCGAACGGCGTCTACGCACGTTCCTGCCTGGGGCGACCTACGCGCCCTGCTTCATCTTGCCGGAGAACGATGAGTAGTGCTCTCCCGGCGGGAAATACTCCTTCGAGGAGGGGAACGGTGTCTGCGCGCCGGTCGGCGTTGGGCAGAAGGTTCTCCTCTCTTCGCCTGCGAGGCGCCGAATCGACCCTCTTTCATATTGAGAGATGAGCGCGTCTCTGTCGGCGATCACCTGATTTTTGTTTTGCAAGATCTGCAAAACGGCCTGAGTGACGTGCTCCGGCAGGGGTTCCTGAATGCCCGCTTCAATCAGCTCGGGCGGTAACTCTGGTTGAGGAACGAGCGGCTGAATTTGTTGGAGGACCGGTCCACGACCATTGTGCACTGAAGGTTCTTGTCGTGGATGTCCTTGAGACTCGTGTACTGTAACGGCTATACCCTCCGGGGTCTGCTGCTGATGATGCTGGCCGGAGGGGTTGAGTCGGGAAGAGGCCCGCGTCTGGGGCCGGTCGCGCGGAGCCATGAAATAGGTAGGATAGCGCTCGGGCCTCCCACTATGGTCGCCAATTGATCGTACCTTGACCAATGAAGTGTTGAAGTATTTGTTGTCCTGTTGACTGGGCCGATCGTTGAATGGGTGAAAGGACCGGTCCTGGCTTCACGCTGATCACCTCAGGTGGTACCTGCAAAGACACTCGGACGATCTAGTGAGAGGTCGCTCGGGCAGATAGCACAAGGTATGAGAACGTACCTAATGCCATGTGTGAATGGCGTATATATACTGTGATGTCCGACCGTTTTGCGAAGTTTTCGGCCGGCGAGAATTGCGCTCCAAGCAGCGTGTTTGGGCCGATCGCGTTGGGCTGGACCGCAGGCCCAATTGCTGTTGGCAGCTCTCGTATTTGCTGATACACCCAGGAACAAAAAGCAATAAGAAAAAAGAGAAAAGGGAAAAAGTCATTCCACATCCTACCAGATACCAATCATTGCTTGCACCATTAATTGCTTCATCAAACGTAGATTGGTTTTCCCCTTCTCAGTAGATGCATTCGTTAGGTGTGCTCAAATAAACACATAAAGTGTCAGTCCCTATATTTTGTTCCTCTAATATCAGCGCTTTAAGCGTTGATCTCATATCGTATCACAGATCACCGAGTTGATCCTCGGACCCTATAGACCCCAGTGGTCCTTCGAGCGCGATGCCCTAAGTGGCCCGGTCGCGCAACGTCGAGTCGAGCCCGAGCAGACCTTTGCGGACCCGCGTGGTCCTTCGGACTAGTTGTGTCGACCTGAAAGACCACGGTGGGCGTCCTTCATGGTCAACATATCAGTTCTAGACCTTATCTTGACCCATCATGGCCGCTCGAGTATAAAGGCCCCTATAGACCGTTTAACTAGTACCGTAGCTAGTTGCGCTCCTTCAGACCACGACGGTCCTTCAAATAAGGCCTAGGTAGCCTTCCAGACCCAGAGTGGTCCTTCAGAGCCTTAGTGCTCCTTCAGACCCTTAGTGGTCCTTCAGAGCCTTAGTGCTCCTTCAGACCCCGAGTGGGCTTTTAGAGCCTTAGTGCTCCTTCAGATCCCGAGTGATCCTTCATTTTGTTCGTGGTTAATACGCCAAGTGTTAACCGCTCCCTGTTTATTCTCAAACCCTCTATTTCCCCTCTAAACAGACAAAATTGACGTCTATTCTATCTTTATTTCTATTTCTACTAAAAATTTTTTGTAAAATATAAATAAAGAGGGGCAGCTGTTATACCCCAATTTTGTCCGAGTTCTTATATCATTGTAATATTTTTTTTATTTTATTAAGTAGTGTATGTGCAACAAACGTTTCTATGTACTCAAGTAAAAGATAAGTAGCTTGTGCATATCAACCACAATTAATATAAAGTTGAAATAAAGATGCATGATTTGATTCTTGGTCAATCATCCCACATGTTATTTCCTTTTGACCCTCTTTGAGTAATTGAAAAAGCAAGTGAAGCAAAGCACAAGAGCTTACAAAATAAGAACAAAAAGATGAAATACCCAAATCTGCAGCTCTATTGCGAAGGCAATTTCTCTCTCCTCGGACCTCTTTTCGACGATCCGAACGGTGAAAGTGGAGATATATGTCTCACGAACCTACTGTCAAAAAATGAAGACGATCCGACGGTTAACGAATCCGGAATCACACTTTTACGATGAGAGGTTTGAGAAAAACGGACTAAAAACTGCAGCTATTGCAAAGACAATTTCTCTCTCATCAGACCTCGTTTCAACGATCCAAACGGTGAAAGTGTAGATATATGTCTCACGAACCTACTGTCAAAAAAGAAAGACGATCCAACGGTTAACGAATCCGGAATCACAATTTTACGGTGACAGGTTTGAGAAAAAAGGGAATTGTGTTTTAAAGGGGAATTGTTTTCTCTACCTTGTTTTAGTCCCACATTGCTCACAAGAAACAATAGCTCCCTAGCAATTGGATATAAAAGGGGTTGAGAGGTGAGCATTATAGGAAGAGATCATTGGCGGGTTAAGTGATCTTTTGGGTCAAAGCGTTCGCGGCCCATTTCACTAAAAACCTGTCTTTGATCATTTGGACGTTTTGAGTCGGCTTTCCGATTCTCAAAGCGGTTCTTGCGGTCTTGGGGTCAAAATAGACCGAATTGGAGTCCGGTTTGCTTCTCTGTCCGGTTCGGCATCCGTCGAGTCCAGGTTAGTTTTGTATTTATTTTGTTTATTTTTATGTACATATTTATTTATCATTTATTTATAATATAATCTATTTATTTATTTATTTGTTTATGTATATATCTATTCATATTTATTTAAGTATATAGTTATTTATTTGTTTATTTATTTATTTTAGCCTAGTCTTTATTAATTATCAGTTTTTGTCTTTTTTTTATGCACAAATTAGTTTATTTCTTCAAAAATCAAATAAAAGACTAAGTCGGTTGTACAACCGGGTTAGTCATCATTCTAGGACCAATGAGCTGTACAGTTCAGTAATCCTAAAAATTTATAAAAATATAAATAAATCATTTCTCCCAAAAATAAAAGACTAAGTCGGTTGTACAACCGGGTTAGTCATCATCCTAGGACCAATGAGCTGTACAGTTCAGTAATCCTAAAAACTTATAAAAATACAAATAAATTATTTTTTCTAAAATAAAAGACTAAGTCGGTTGTACAACCAGGTTAGTCATCATCCTAGGACAAATGAGTACATGATGATTCAAGAATCCTAAAAACTTATAAGTAAATAAATAAATCACTTTTCCTAAAATAGGGGATTAAGTCGGTTGTACAACCGGGTTAGTCAGCGTTCTAGAACTAATGAGTTGTGTTGTGCCAAGGGCAAACATTCCTTGTTTTGAATGATAACAAATTACAAGTTACTGATAATTTACTTGAGGTAAAGCGCAGGAAAAATATAAGAGCGCAGGGCGATGAACAAGAGAGCTTCGGAAGCTAACTCAAAGTTGTAGAAGCTCGGACGAAAAGCCGCTCAAGCATTGAAGACTTATATCGCTTTGCGTAGGACTCATGTAAGATCGTATTACCCAAGTCTTATAACATTCGTAGTTGAGAGATGATGATTAAAAATAAAATTGTTTTAGAAAAATGTTTTCTTTAAAATCATGGTCTGTATGCTTTGAAAAAGGAAAGAAAACAATCTTTTGATGACTTTGTGTTTTTAAAAGTGCAAAATCGATTAATGGCTTGATTAGTATAGCCCAAAATCGATTTCCCTTGTTTTTATAAGCCATAAATCGATTTCCCACTTCCTTTGGTAAAGCCATGAATCGATTAGTGGCTTGCTTGTTTTTAAAAGACTTTATTTTGGAAAAACAACTTTCAACGGTCATATTCTCTTAAGTGATATAAATAGAAAACCTAGGGTTTTCACGTAACTTGGTGAGAGAGAACAAAGAACAAAACTCAGAGCCGCAACATCTCAAAAAAAAGGAAAAAACGTGAAACTCCTAGAAACCTTTGATCATCTTCTTCGTTCTTCAAATTTCATTCTAGGGTTTTCATCATCATATCATCTCTCTCAACTCTTATGGTTATACACTTGATTGATCGATTATAGTTTCAATTGTATTCATCTTATTTCTTGGCGTTTGGTGTTCTTGTGAAATCCTGGGAAATTGATTCTTGGGTGGTTCGATCGGGGAGATTGGATCGTAGAAATCCTAAGCGGGGAGCTCGGGTTCTCAATTGGGGAAATTGAGAGGTTTTGTTGTTGCTGAAAAGTGGCGTGAGTTGTAAGACTTTGAAGAAGCATCTTCACCATTATAGTGTTATTTTCCCAAAGTCCAAAGGTTGCAAAGCCGGAGGCCGAGGAGTAGGACTTCAATCCGAACCTCGAAAAATCGCGGTGTCATTCTTTCCCTTATCTCTTTATTTATTCTTGCGCTTTTCATTCTTGTTTAGTTGTTATTAGCGTTTACTGTTAAATTTATATTGCAACCGTTGAAATCGATATTACTGTTAGTTGCTTTGTTTTGTGCTATTAAGATAATCGTTGTTAACAGTGCATCGCAATTTCTATATTATCTTTGTTAAGTGAAATATTCAATTCTTGTAAAATTCAATTTTGACTTGTTGTTGTTTGGTTTCAATATAATCGTGTTTACTAAATTGATATTACTATATCAAAATTGACATTATTCTACTTGCATTGTTTCGCATTATAAGTATAATCATTGTTAGTGTGTTGCGTTACTATTGATGAGTTCGATATTATCGCATTTGGAGTTCTTGGCTATATTGTTAACGATTATAGAAATTGAATTGCTTTGTGTATTCTCTACATTATTGTTAAGCTGTTGCATTTTGCTATTCTTTGCTATATAATCGAGTTGTTTTTCTACAATCGTAGTAATGCTTGCATATTAGCTTCTAGTTTAAACTCTTTTCGCATTGGTTTTAAACTATCATCAAACTTTTACTGAAAATTCAAAAAGTATTATTTTTAGCCCATAACCTTATTCACCCCCTCTAAGGTTATCGTTTAGTCCAACAATTGGTATCAAAGTAGGAAATCGCATATAGAGCTTAACATCTCGCATTTTTACGATCATGGGGTCTTTTATTAAAGAGGAATGTCTTTTAATAGGCCACCTTTATTTGATGGAACTAACTACGACTCTCTCGGAGTAGTCGAATGAAATGTCATGTGCGGTATAGATTTTACAACGTGGAGGATTATTGTTGATGGACCGCTCACTCCTATGAGGATCAAAATTACAAAACTAGGTGATCTTTGATGTTGGTGATTCCACAAAAACTCAAGCAACCTGTGCAGCGGAAGAAGTACCGTTGAAGACATCTATACCATTGACTTGAGTGAATTGAGAAAGTCCGAACTTGACAAAATCTCCTTGAATGCCAAAGCAATGAACATTCTACATCTTGCACTATGTGAAGAAGAATATGGTAGGGTAAAAGGTTGTCGATTGCTAAGGAAATGCAGGGATTGTCTAGAAGCTACTCATGTAGGTACAAGCCAAGTAAAAGATACAAAAATCCGAGTTCTTACTTACGAGTATGAAGCTTTCAAGATGAAGGAAGGTGAAAGCTGATTCTTTGCCATGCACCGAGGCTGAATTTAATTGTTAACAACTTGAGAGCACTTGGTAAAAGTATTCTACAAAGGACTTGAATGGAAAGATACTTGCGTCGTTGGTGGTGAATTTTTCCTAAGACATGTGCTATCACCGAAGCTAAGGATATTGGTACTCTTCCCTCTTGAAGATTTAATTGGGTCTCTTCTAGCATTTGAAGTGGTGTTGGGTGCTAAGAAAACCCGGGAAAAGGAAGCGGTAAAAGAAAAGAGGTCTCTTGCTCTTGCGGTACGGATGAGTCTTCTAAATCGGAAAGAAAGTGGTTGAATCGATGATGAATCGATGAAGAAGACATGGTTATGCTTGCTAAAAATTCAAAAAATTCATGAAGTTCAACAAGTTTAGGAAAGGTGATTTTTCAAAGAAATCGGGTATAACAAAGGTGATAGTCATGAGAAAGGAGACGACCAACCAAGATGTTTTGAATGCAACAAACCGGGTCATCTCAAGGTTAATTGTCCAAAACTTAAGAACAAATACCCAAAGAAGAAAGCAATGAAGGCTACATGGGATGACATAGAAATCGAGGGTGAAACGAGAAGAAGAAGAGGAAGTTGCTAACGTTGTTGGTCTTGCGCACAGATTACTCTCCCGATGATACATGGGACAATCTCGCGCGGCGTGAAAGCGATGATGAAGTGATTGCTTCAAAGCTTGCGTGTCTCATGGCGAGTGACTCAACTAAGGTAACAAATTCTAATCCTTCTTTTTCGATTCGATGATTCTTGTGATGATGATAGTAGTTGTCAAAATGTGAGTGAGGCTTTTGAGGCTCTTTATATTGAACATGAAAACCTTTTGATAAAAACTATGAATTTGAAAAAGAGCAACAAAAGCATGTCTACTCAAGTCGAGACGCTTGAGAATGAGATAGCTAGATTGAAAAAGGAGCTACAAAATGCCAAACCTTTCAACCTTGAATTTCTAGAGCTTAAACAAATTTTTGAAAAAATCAAGATCGAAAATGAAAATTTAAAAGATTCTTTAAAAGGTTTGAGGTTGGTGAAAATACCTTGACCAAGTTACTTCACTCTCAACATGAATATGTTGATAGGAGAGGTATTGGTTATAAAGGTGAGTCCAGCTCCCCAAATTTAAAAGGGATATGGTATTTGTAGTTTGCTTCTTCAAGTAAGACACGTAGTTCATTCTCTTGCACTTATTGTCAAAAAGGAAATCATAATTCTCTTAGATGTCCTATTCGCAAACTATGTGAGCTTGGCAATCTTATACCGCTTTGCAAGAAACCAAGGTGGATTGTGAAAACAAACCCCTTGAGAACTAACCTCCATGGACCCAACCAAATTTGGGTACCTCGCACTAGTGTTTGATTTTTCCTTTGTAGGTGCGTAGACTATCCAAAAGGGAAATGTATGGATGGTTGACAGTGGGTGCTCAAGGCATATGATTGGTGATGCTTCACTATTCTTGAAGTTAAGCAACAAGGCTAGTGGATCTGTGAAGTTTGCCAATAATGAAACCGCTCGTGTAATAGGTAAAGGTTGTGTGGGTAAGGAAAACACAATCAAAATTAGAAATGCTTTACTAGTTGATGGTGTTAAATTTAATTTACTAAGTGTAAGTCAACTATGTGATAATGACTTTGATGTTTATTTCTCAAAAGATAAATGTCTTATTGTGCATGAAGCTTCTAACTTTCACATTGTCGGTTTCGTGAAAACAATGTTTATTATGTTGATTTTGACACTTTGTTGGTGATGATATTGTATGCATGCCTTCTTTACTTGATGATGTGGATGTGTGGCATAGGCGCTTAGGACATGCTAGTATGGAACTTCTATCTAAATTATGTGCAAATGAACATGTTAGAGGTTTACCCAAACTTAAGTATGAAAAAGGTCAATTATGTGATACATGTCAATTGGGTAAAATGCATAAAACTTCTTTCAAATCAAAACTGTTATTTCTACCAAAAATGTGCTTGAATTGTTGCATCTTGATTTATTTGGTGAAATTGATGTTGTAAGTCTAGGAGGAGCCAAATATGTGTTTGTAATTGTTGATGATTATTCTAGATACACTTGGACTATTTTACTTGCTAATAAAAGTGATGCCTTCAACAAGTTTGCTAAGGTATGCAGAAAGTTCTGAGAATGAGAAAAACTTAGCTATCAAGGAAATTAGAAGCGATCATGGAGGAGAATTCGAAAACTCATCATTCAAAACTTGGTGTGAAAAGCATGGTGTTGATCACAATTTCTCAGCTCCAAGGACTCCTCAACAAAGCGGCGTGGTGGAAAGAAAAAGCAGGACCATACAAGAGATGTGTAGAACAATGCTAAATGAGCACAATCTTCCTAAATATTTTTGGGGTCACGCAGCTTGATACTGACATGTCATGTGCTAAATCGAGTCTATCTAAGGCCATCTCTCAACAAGACTCCTTATGAATTGTGGAATGGTAGAACTCCAAATATTTCATACTTCAAAGTTTTTGGAAGTAAGTGCTACATTTTAAATACAAAGGATAAGTTGGGTAAGTTTGATGCAAAATCAACGGAAGGTATTTTTATGTGTTATTCTAGTCATAGTAAAGCTTACATCGTTTACAATAAAGTTGATAAATGTTTGCAAGAATCTATTCATGTTTCTTTTGATGAGACTAACCCTTTGCAAAGAAAGTTGATGATGAGGATGAGGTAGTTGAAGTGGTCAAAAGAAGAATGCACGAACCTAACAAAGAAAGTATCAAAGAAAAGGAGATGCAAGCGGAACCTCAAGAAACAGTTGAATTGGGCGAGCCCCAAGACACCGCGATCATCTCTATGGGAGAATGCATGATGACTTGCCTAAAGCTTGGAAATCAGTTCGAGATCATCCCATGGAGCAAATTATTGGTAGTCCATCAAAGGGGGTAAACTTCGTTCTTCTCTAAATCTTTTATGCTTTCATAGTGCCTTTGTCTCTCAAACGGTTCCCAGTAACATAAAAGAAGCTCTAGGTGATCCGAATGGGTTGTGTCAATGCAAAAGAACTCGAACAATTTGAACGAAACAAAGTTTGGCATTTAGTCGAAAAACACATTGATAGAACTATTATTGGAACTAAATGGGTTTTTCGCAACAAACTTGATGAAAATGGTGTTATTTTATTAAACAAAAGTCGTTTAATTGTTCAAGGTTATAATCAAATTGAAGGGTGGATTTTGAAGAAACTTTGCTCCAAAGTGGCTAGGTTGGAATCCATTCGTATTATACTAGCCTTTGCTAGTCACATGGATTTCAAACTACACCAAATGGATGTCAAAAGTGCCTTCCTCAACGGATTTTTAGAAGAGGAAGTATATGTAAAACAACCCCGTGTTTTGAAGATTTTGAAAATCCAAATCATGTTTTTAAACTTGACAAAGCCCTTTATGGATTGAAACAAGCCCCTAGAGCTTGGTATGAGAGATTAAGCAAACATTTAATTGCAAATGGTTTCAAGAAGGGTAAGATTGATTCTACCTTATTCCTTAAAACCAAAGGCAAACATCTCATTGTAGTTCAAATTTATGTTGATGATATTGTATTTGGATCTACTAATGATGAATTGTGCAGGAGTTTTCTCGACATGATGACTAGTGAGTTTGAAATGAGCATGATGGGGAGTTAAACTTCTTTTTGGGACTTCAAGTGAAACAAATGAAAGATGGAATATTCATCACCAAAATAAGTTCTCAAAGGAGTTACTAAAGAAATTTGGCATGAGTGATGCAAAGGCAATTGGCACTCCAATGGCGATCATGACCAAATTGGACAAGGATGAACAAGGTAAACCGGTAAATGAAACAATGTATCGAGGTATGATCGGTAGTCTTTTATATTTAACTGCTTCCCGACCTGATATTATGTTTGCTGTGTGCCTGTGTGCTCGATTTCAAGCATGTCCAAAAGAATCACATTTAAAAGCTGTAAAACGGATTCTTAGATATGTGAAGGGAACCACGGAGTTTGGATTGTGGTACCCGAAATCGAGTCACTTTGATTTGGTCGGATTTTCTCGATCTTTGATTTTCTTTGGTTGTACCTTAGATAGAAAAAGCACTAGTGGAACCTGTCATTTCTTAGGACCTTGTTTAACTTCCTGGTCTAGTAAAAAGCAGAACAGTGTTGCTTTGTCCACCGCTGAAGCCGAATATGTGGCGGTTGGAAATTGCGTTGCACAAGTTTTGTGGATGAAACAGACTTTGGAGGATTTTGGTTTGTTATATGAAAATGTACACATTCTTTGTGATAATACTAGTGCCATTAATATTGCTAAGAACCCCATCCAACACTCTAGAACTAAGCATATAGAAATTAGACATCATTTTATTAGAGATCATGTTTCTAGGGGAGCATAGAATTAAAATTTGTAGGCACTTGATGACCAACTAGCGGACATCTTCACAAAACCTTTAAATTTGAAGCTCAATTTTGTAAAATCCGAAGAGAGCTAGGTATGCTTGATTTTTCTAGTTTGTGATTATGTGTTATGTGGTCCCTCCTTTTGATGAAAACAAAGGGGAGAAATAATTGCTATATAATTGTTTTATGCTATGTATGTTTATTTTTATTATTTTTCTTTATGCTTGTGCTTAGGGGAGCGTATGCTAATGTTTCTTGTTTATCGCCTCCTATGCATAAGGTAATTTGTTATCATCAAAAGGGGAGTTTGTTGTGCCAAGGGCAAACATTCCTTGTTTTGAATGATAACAAATTACAAGTTACTTGATAATTTACTTGAGGTAAAGCGCGGAAAAATATAAGAGCGCAAGGCGATGAACAAGAGAGCTTCGGAAGCTAACTCAAAGTTGTAGAAGCTCGGACGAAAAGCCGCTCAAGCATTGAAGACTTATATCGCTTTGCGTAGGACTCATGTAAGATCGTATTACCCAAGTCTTATAACATTCGTAGTTGAGAGATGATGATTAAAAATAAAATTGTTTTAGAAAAATGTTTTCTTTAAAATCATGGTCTGTATGCTTTGAAAAAGGAAAGAAAACAATCTTTTGATGACTTTGTGTTTTTAAAAGTGCAAAATCGATTAATGGCTTGATTAGTATAGCCCAAAATCGATTTCCCTCTTCCCTTGGAGGCAAGAAATCGATTTCCCTTGTTTTTATAAGCCATAAATCGATTTCCCACTTCCTTTGGTAAAGCCATGAATCGATTAGTGGCTTGCTTGTTTTTAAAAGACTTTATTTTGGAAAAACAACTTTCAACGGTCATATTCTCTTAAGTGATATAAATAGAAAACCTAGGGTTTTCACGTAACTTGGTGAGAGAGAACAAAACTCAGAGCCGCAACATCTCAAAAAAAAGGAAAAAACGTGAAACTCCTAGAAACCTTTGATCATCTTCTTCGTTCTTCAAATTTCATTCTAGGGTTTTCATCATCATATCATCTCTCTCAACTCTTATGGTTATACACTTGATTGATCGATTATAGTTTCAATTGTATTCATCTTATTTCTTGGCGTTTGGTGTTCTTGTGAAATCCTGGGAAATTGATTCTTGGGTGGTTCGATCAGGGAGATTGGATCGTAGAAATCCTAAGCGGGGAGCTCGGGTTCTCAATTGGGGAAATTGAGAGGTTTTGTTGTTCTTTGAAAAGTGGCGTGAGTTGTAAGACTTTGAAGAAGCATCTTCACCATTATAGTGTTATTTTCCCAAAGTCCAAAGGTTGCAAAGCGGAGGCCGAGGAGTAGGACTTCAATCCGAACCTCGAAAAATCGCGGTGTCATTCTTTCCCTTATCTCTTTATTTATTCTTGCGCTTTTCATTCTTGTTTAGTTGTTATTAGCGTTTCTTAAAATTTATATTGCAACCGTTGAAATCGATATTCTTTTAGTTGCTTTGTTTTGTGCTATTAAGATAATCGTTGTTAACGATTGCATCGCAATTTCTATATTACTCTTAAGTGAAATATTAAATTCTTTGTAAAATTCAATTTTGACTTGTTGTTGTTTGGTTTCAATATAATCGTGTTTACTAAATTGATATTACTATATCAAAATTGACATTACTGCTACTTGCATTGTTTCGCATTATAAGTATAATCATTGTTAGTGTGTTGCGTTACTATTGATGAGTTCGATATTATCGCATTTGTGTTACTGGCTATATTGTTAACAGTTATAGAAATTGAATTGCTGTGTATTCTCTACATTATTGTTAACTGTTGCATTTTGCTATTGCTACTATATAATCAGAGTTGTTTTTCTACACTGTAGTAACTGCATATTAGCTTCTAGTTTAAACCCTTTAACGCATTGGTTTTTAAACTATCATCAAACTTTTTCTGAAAATTCAAAAAGTATTATTTTTAGCCCATAACCTTATTCACCCCCCCCCCCCTCTAAGGTTATCGTTTAGTCCAACAAGCTGTACAGTTCAGAAGTTCTAGAATACCTATTCTAAAACCAACTCACCTAACATCAAACAAACTTCTTTCATAAAACCTCAAAAATACTTTCAAAAGTAGGGGACTAAGTCGGTTGTACAATCGGGTTAGTCGTCCCTAGGAATCGATGAAATTGCATGCAGTTCAAGGAATCCTAGGACCCCTACACTAAAAAATACCAAGCCACAAACCTTTTTCAGGAAGAACTACGTAGCTTTGATTCCTCCATTGCATCCGGAGGTACGTAGGAGCAAGAGTCCACTCTTGTCAAGCACTAAAAATTAAAAATTTAATTAAGTCTTTTTCATTATAAATAATAAGGGTAAATATTAATAAAGCATAAATAATTAGACAAAGGATGTCGTGGGGTGCTAATACCTTCCCCACGCATAACGACTCCCGAACCCTAAACTAAGCCTTATCTTAAACCTAAAGGGATTTTCCAAATTTGCCCTTAAACTAAAATTTGGTGGCGACTTCCTTTCGAACTTCGAAGAATCCTTTCCCGGATTTTTCGGTCGCTACACCCTAGAAGGGACTTCATACGGGACTACGGTCTCAAAATCCCAAATTCCATCGTTTACTATTTTTTACGATTTTTTTTTTAATTTTTCATAGTCTCCAAAAAATCTAAAAAAAATTGTATAGCCTTATTTTGGTTTTGTTAGATTTTTAGTGTTGTTTTTATATTTTTTTAGAGTAGTTTTGACTATTTTTAGTAGCCTTTTAGTAATAAAAATTAAAACAAATCGTATATATGTCATTTTAGACACTACAACATTTGGACCCTATGGCAACGCCCAAAATTCCAACTTCAAAAAAACCGTTGCCTTAGCCAACAATGGCAACGGTTTTTTGAAGCCGTTGCCGTTTCATTTTTTTAAATTTTTTTTTCAATGACAACGGTTCAAAACCGTTCCCATAAAGTCTATGGCAACGGTTTTTTTGTTTATGCTTTAGGCAACGTCTGAAAACCGTTTCCATAAAGTCTATTGCAACGGTTTTTTGTTTATTCTTTAGGCAACGGCTGAGAAACGTTGTCTTAGATGAAGTTTTAAAAAATAAAAAAAAAATTTGAAAAAAAAAAACTTAAAACAAAAACAAAAACCACAAAACGCAAACACTTCGTCTCCCTCACTCAAAACACTTCGTCTACCCTCTCCTGGTTCAACGATTTGAAGCTCTTGTTCATCCCTCAGAAACGCAAATCCTCAGAGCGCAAACCCCAAACGCAAACCAAACCGCATTGAAACGCAAAACACTCGAAACGCAAACCACTCACGAAGCGCAAAACCCTCTCAATCGCGCGTCAACCCTCTCCTGGTTCAACGATTTGAAGCTCTTGTTCATCCCTCTCCTGGTTCAACGATTTCAAGCTCGTCCCTATCAACGATTTCAAGCTTCAGGTTCGTTTCCCTCTCTCTTGTTCGTCCCTCTTCAATTTAGGGTTTGGGGGTGGGTTTGGGGGTGATATAATTTATTGGTTGGCTTCATGTCCGATAGGTTCGTCTCGCGCTAATTTCATCGTCTGTGTTTAATGTTTCGTTATTTGTACATTAGCATTTGTTTGAAAATGATCAGTGACCTATCTTTGTAACCCTCAAATTTTTCATGCTTTATTGTAGTTAAACTTTCTTGTATTTGAGTTGAATTTGAATTTTTCTTATGAGATTTTTATTGAATGAGATTGATTGGGAATTAACGATGATGTTGTTGTTGATAAAATTTCGAGTTGTTGGACTCGTTGCAACCATCAAGGTATGTGGACATGTCATGAATTAGATACTCCTATTATCCACTTTGTAATTAACTTTTTGCTTGCTTTGAAATTACATTATACTCATAGTCAAACAAATAACATGTCAAATTTTGTGTGGTGCTTGGAGAAGTCTTTTCACAATGAAGGTACTTTCCTATAAGTTGTGTCTTTAAGTTTTTTGAAGACTAGGTAGAATCGTAACTAATCGCATTGTTTATTAGGACATTGATCAAAGATTTCTCATTTTAGAGTCATGGTTTGATTACACAACTTTAGTCAACTTTGAATATACCATCCTTGTTAGCTTGAGCTTGAAACCCTATTTCTGCAGATTTTTGTTGGATTACATGGTATTGAGATATATTGTTGTTTGGTAAGATCTTTGCATTGCTACTCTGATGTGGTTTGTATGATTTGACCTTTGAAATTCTATAGAGAAATTAATGTGCGAAGTGTAGTGAATGTGCTTAGACAATGGCATCGGAAGGGGCCAACACCTCTTGTTGGTTAAGGTGTTGCCCTTCATTGAAGTTTGATCCCATTGGCGCTTTTGTCATTCCTTTTTGCTTTGATGATAAGACATTTTAACATTGATAAAAACACTAAAAGCTCAATTTTGCAACTTGCTAATCGTGATCTTTGAAAGGGATAAATCACTTAGAATGTTAAAGAATAACCACTTGGTCTTTGAGGCGCATAAGCTTATGTTAGTTTTATAAAATGAACATACAGGTTTTAATGCAAAATTGGTCTATTTTGGGTGTTTTGGTGGTATAAGTCCCGGTGTTTTTCTACCATGTGGGATCAATACCTTATTAATGAGTGGGATCTATAGGAACCACTTCATAGAAAATTGGGACTAGGACCTTAATAAGTTGTAGCAAGTAAAATCTAAATATTTGGACATGTCATAAGCAGCCTATTAGTGAAGACATCTCATCTAAAACTTTTAAATTTACTAACCATATTTTCATCTCAAATTTTAGAGGCGCTTTTGTTCCAATCTTGGTATGAATAGTCAAGCTATTAAAGCTGCTCAGGAATCTGCAATGCAAATCGGAAGAATTTGATATAAGGTATATTTTGGTTGAACTCGATTTTCATTGCCAAAATCCGGTTTGTGATATTCGCTATAGTTCAATACTGATGTAAATATGTTTATAGTTCCAGCTAAAATTTAATAAAATTTAGTTTTGCTTCTAAGAGGAATTTATATGTTATCTAGATTGTGCTGATTAACTATCGTATTAGAGATGAAGGGTGAGATTACACATAGTGTGCTGCATCTGGTTGAGGAGTGGAAACTGAGGAACAGTAGCATATGTGTAGGGTAAGGACACTGGGGGCGCCCTTGATGGATCCAAATTTTTTAATTAGTGGAGGCAATATATAATGTAGAGAAAGATCCAGATCTTAGTGGGGGAAAATTCCCCCAATGTCTAGGCCTTGGATCCGTCCCAGCTTGGGGTGCCCAAAATAGTGCGTGTGTATGAAGTGGAATCTCTGAGGATGTTTTAGCAGTTGTTTGAGATAATGTAATATGCATTACATACTTGCTTAGTTTGAATTTAACATTACATTGTCTTACATTACGCATGTGTTCTAACTTGTTATAGGTCCGATAATCTTGAGAGAGATAGATATACGATTATTTTCTCGATGATCAATACTAATAACTTTTTTATTCTCACGAGAGAGTCCTATATCAATTCTTTGCTGCAGATTATATACATCATAACTCAACTTTACGATGATAAAAAGACTCACGAAAGGTATGTCACACGTAGTAGGTCTTTGAGTAATGTAGATTTGAAGGCATATCCATTTTTTTGTGAAAATTGTCTCTTCAAATTCATAGTTTCGTGTTGGAAAATTTTTAAAGTTGGACTTCAAGTTTGAATGAGTATCTGAAGCCAAATTCACATAGATACGTCCGTTTACGCTAACTTCTATGGTATATATACATGTATCGACTTCTTGTCTTAATGCAAATATATCACTTGTCACAGGAGTAGCGGAAGGAACTATAAGGAACTTCTTGTGTTTATAGGTTGAGGAGGTCACATGTGCTTGCATTAACCAAAGCCACAGGCGCCTTAAATTTGATTCACCAATCTGCTTTTAGGTAGGTTAATTCGTTATCTTCCGTCTTTTTCAAATCAAGTTTTTCTACTTCTCTTACGGTTAATCAATTTGGTTACTAGTGATTCTTTCATTTCATCTGCAACACTGTCTATATTCCACTTGCGGTTGGTACAATTCTTACCGTATTAATTGAATTATTTTCTTTCCTCTTATGATTCAGCTTTTTGGTCAATTCAGCAATGCTTTAGTTTAATGATTTGTCATATGTGAATATTCTTTGAGTTTTAGTAATGAGAGTTATGTTTTGTTTGATTTTATTCTCGTGCACATTTTGAACAATTCTCCTAATTTTATTGTTTTATTACTATTCCAAAGCGAAATAGTTTAGTAGAAGATGATATTAATTGTAACGTTCACATACTTTTAAAATTTATTTTCAGATTCCAAATCACCTGGTGATGGCAAATATTCGGAAGCATTTGGTAAGAATTAAGTTGTCAGCATTTATTTTAGAGTTTAATTTGATGTTTAGCTATTTTAATTTTAGTATGAAATGAGTTTTCTGCTTTTGTTTTTGTGTTTAATTTGATGTGCTCAGTGGTGTTAAGTTTTTATAGATGAAAGTCCCGCTAAAATGTTGTGAGTATCTTGGTTGTACATACATGTGTATTATTATAGATTATAGACTCGAGTTTTACAATGGTTTGATCGCATATGTGTGTAGTCTACATGCCAGGGTTGTGGCACTTCTATAGCATACATATTATTATATATCGTTATTTGGTTTGTACCTCAAGACTCATGGAAAACTTACTTGGCAAGACTATGTGACGATCATAACCTATTAATTTGGAGTGGTCTTCATTTGTGGATAGGCTTTGAGTATGCGGTCAATGGCTTCATGAGTATTTTTTTTCCTAATATCTCACATGGACATGGCTGCATTTAGGCATTCTTCATTTGTAGATGGAAATGTGTCTGGCAGATTACTTAATGATACTTTGTTGATTTTCTGTTATCTGTTTCCTCCAGAGTTAAGTGAAGAGGAAGCGGAAGACGTTCTTTTCAAAGAGGTCAGTTGTTTGTTCTTTGAAGATTCTGAAATTTGGCACTCTAGTCTCTAGTTCTTAACTTTACTCCTATGAAATTCTAATACTTGTCCTTCAAATGATGTTTCGTAATGTTCATTTCTCTTTGCAATTTGTGTTGTGTTTATAGGATGTGTCTAAATGCTTCTCAAAATCAGCAATTGGCTTTCTTAAAAAAGAAATTTATTTACTTTGTTGAATTTCCTTCTTCTCAAGTCAGATCTTTCTTAGGAAATTTTAAGGAAATTTTATTAATTGTTTTATTGTATGTTTACTCATTAATCACAATCCTTGAGATGAAATCTTGAATGGAGGCTCCTAAATAACCGTGGTTTTTGGATGACCAATTTATGTCCGAAATGAAATTGAAGTATTGCTATTTTGAATATTATGCGAGATATTATTTAATATGCTTAATTTATAAATTATAAATATTTGCGGGCATGGTTAACCTATTTACGGAGAAGAGCGTTATTTAATGGTGTGGAAGAAGATATTGCAGAGATCGGCTTCAATTTTGGATTGCCGCATGATGGGCGATCCACCAACTTCACATGATCTTTGTTGATGGTAAGCTTGTCATTCTAATCCTCTTATTTTCTTGTTACGGAGAGAGTGAATATGTTCGTAAGTTGAATTGAACCTTGCAACTACAGAGGATTAGTATATATATATATATATATATATATATATATATATATATATATATATATCATTTTTGAGTCGTCATTGATTGGCAAAATGATTCTCATGGACCAATTTCTTATTGTTTTTATGCACTAGATTTATTTTCGGTCCAAATATCATATTTTCTTTTGTTATTATTAGATTAGTTATGATACAATGCTATTTTTGTAGGTTGGCTTCTTTTTGAGCAAGTTTTATGCTTGGGAGCAAAACTCTTGTGGTCCTTCATATTTTCCTGGAGAAATACGGTTCATAACCAAGAAAGAACTAGGTAGAAATAGAATTTTCATAGGAAAATTGTATTTGCTTGTTTTGAGGATTTGAACTTTTTCTCATTTTATCGCGAATTGTAATCTTGGATGTTTTTCAAAACCAAGAATTTAGTGTAGGTAGAAACAAGAGAAAGCGCATGTTTTTATTGGATTGTGTAATTAATTGATTGTCATTTGGGAAAGAATAAATTTGACCTACCTAATATTTTTTTTTTCATTTTTTATTGACTATGGCAACGTTTTTAAACTGTTGTATTTATTGGTGATTGGCAACGGTTTTAAATTAGGCAACGGTTTCCTACCGTTGTCGATATCTTCTAACGATTTTAAAGTGTTGTCAAAAAGTAGAGAGAAAAACCGTTGCGTTAGCACTCAATGGCAACGGTTTTTTGCTAGCGTTGCCATTGCTTGCAAAAAACCTAGCAAAAAACCGTTGCCTAAAGAATAGGCAACGCCCGCATACACAACGGTTTTGAAACCGTTGCCAAAGGAAACGACAACGGTTTTCCTACTTTCAACAACAGTTTTCAGCCGTTGCCGTAGGCTTAAAATGTTGTAGTGACATATATACGATGCCTACTAACCGTGAGCAGGAATGTCATGATCTGACTCGAGCCTCAGTAGAGTGTCCGAGAAGAAGAGATCGCTATCTGCTTGGCCTCCCAAAGATGTCTTTGTCGTCAGTTTGCGGTGTCTTTGCTCGTAAGACTACTCGCTTTCGCTTACTGTCTGCAGTCGTCTACTCACCACTGTTAAAAAAATAATGTAAATAAAAAATATTAATAATTGAAAACAATTGATAACAACACAGCTGTAACAGTTCTAATCTAGTTATAACTGTACCAATAATGATGAAAAGAAAGTGGATCCTAAATTCAGCTGTAGCTTAATTATATTTCTATTTATGTTAAGCTAGTTTAATCTGCACCTTACAGTTGCAGTATATGCATAGATTTAGGGAGCCAAGTTTACTTTAAGTGTGTAATTCCATCATGAATAATCAGAGAAGAATTGAATCAGTTTCTTTATTTTCAAGTTAACTTCTTCCCCAACTTCTTAGGGGCCCCCCTTTGCTCGAGAAGGGTTTTTTATACATAACCTCGAGAATGCCATCACGCTCATTTATGTTATTTATACATTTTCATGGTCCAGTCAACTAATTCTATGTGGTAATTAAAATATGTGATGTAATACAAGTTCCTTTCAACAAAACCAAAATAAATGCATGTTTACATGCATTATTACCAGCTGATCTGATTTCACACAGAATATGCAGCTTGTTTTACATTAATGCAGTCTAGTAGGAAAAAACCAGATTGTGGGTATGTACTCTATCTGGCTGATCTACAACCGGACACAAATGGTAAAGTAACCACTATATACCTAAGCTTTCAAGTAACACTGTACCACCCCTTGAAAATTTGTTGACTCAAAATATGTGCTTCTGAATTCAGCTGTCCAAATCACTCATTTGGGAGCTCAGAGTCAGAGTTACATATCTGTATTAAAAGTCAGAGTCAGAAAAATAATTATCTATTAAGTTACAAAATTGACCATCTAGATATATATATATACATTCTAAACAAAACTAGCTACTTTCCTTTTATATACTCAAAGAATAAGATGTGCCCGAGGCTAACTCCAAAAGAGAGTCCAAAATTGACCATCCAGATATATATATATGATAGGAACTAGAATTTCTCATGACTCAATCAAACATAATAACTATGTATTAATGGTGATAAACTGAAAATACAAGAGAAAATGAAGATAAAAGTAACCTAAGGCACTATAGAGGCCTAATCTCTCCCAAAGACCCTAGGTCTACTCTCAATTCTTAGTTCCCTTCTAATTTCCCTCCCACTACTATTTATAGCACTCACTAATGCTCACATTTTCCCTCCACTTTGCCACATCATCAAGGGGTTACAACAAACTCTCATTTTCATCTCCTTACAATTTATTTAATATATTTAATATCCTATCAATATATATATACATTATTAACAAAACTAGCTACTTTCCTTTTACATAGTGGGACGGTCACGACCGCTTGCTTTCGATGGGACGGTCTCGGCCGCCTGTCAATCATCGGCCGTGCTGACACGACAGTTGGCTTTTGCTGACATTTATGACGCGACGTTTGGTGATCTCGAGGTCATTCAATGACAGCTTTTAATGCGAAGGGGAAACGTTGCGACGTTTCGTCTCCCGGTCCCTTTGGCGCCCAAGGTCAGCTATAAATAGACCCTCGAGGAGTCATTTCCCACATTACTCTGAATTGCTCTGCTGCCGACCGACCTATCTGCCGCCGACTTGCATTTGAAACAACTCCTTTTGTCCGAGCATTCTAACTTTCCCGGCCGATCTCAAGCATTTTTAAGGTATGAGTCGATCTTTCCCTTGGTTTTCAGCTTCTTTTGTTTTTTCTTTTATCGTAGCGTTTCGTGCCTCGTGGTAGGGGGTGTCAGGTCCAGGGACGACCAAGTCGCCCATTCTCACGAGCGCGCTGCTCGGCCGACCTGACTCGATCCCCTTTCCACAGGTACTTGCATGCCACGGGTGAAACAAACCGCTCGAATCCCAGGGAGCCCTTCACATTATTTGGCTGAGATTATGACGAGGCCTTCTGAGGCCGTTACACACGAGGAAAATTCTACCTCGTCATCGAGCGACGCAAGTTCCAGCTCTTCCCGCAAGTGGTCGACCAGCTTAAGCAGTTCCGACTCTAGTTCTGCTAGCTCTAAGAGTAAATCGTGGGATCCTCCACCACCGCCATCTTCCCCAGCCTGTAATGCAGGAGATGAGGGGATTGATATTGAGGGCGATGAAGTGTAGAGTGTCGCCCAGGTCGCGGACGAGGAGATGGACGAGGATTGATAGCCTTGATTTTGCTTATTGACGGTCGATTTAATGACCTTTGCTACCTTTGTTTGCAGATGCTCGAGCTGAAAAGGACACTGCCTTGGGTAATCTTGAGGTCGTGAAGAAGAAGCTGGAGAAAGTTGTTAGCTCAAAGCAACAGGCCGAGGGGGACCGGGCTAAGTTGGAGAAGAAGAACAAAGAACTCGCTGCTCAGGTGAAAACTTTGAAGAATGACGCTGATGCTCTGGAAATGGAGAAAGCCGTCCTGGAAGAGAAGAGAGCCGAGATGGAGGCTCAGGTGCAAAAGGTGGCCGAACTTGCTAAGGATGCAGCGGTCTACCAATTTCAGAACGCTCTCGACCAGGTGCGGGTGCTGAATTCAGAATTGAACATCAACTTTGATGGTGCCATGCTAAAGCCTGAGCACTGCGTGGAAGAAAACCAGATCGTGCTGCCCGAGGAGTTCGACGAGCATGGTAACACCACCCGACCTCGCTCTGTCATGTTTTGAAGCCCGCCTGCGAGCGGAGTAATTTTTGTAATCTTTTGATTAGCCTTCGGGCATAACAATTTTCTTACCTTGCCTTCGGGCAGTTTAATATTTGGGCGCTCGGTTTCGACCGGGCGTCCTTGGTTTGTAATGACATTTCTTCCCTTTATTCATTTCACTTGTTTGTTTGGATTTACTTATTTTGTCCGTTCACATTTTTCTAAGTTTTACGAATTTTAGGCCGGTCATGGGCCGCTGTTTAGGACTTTGCGAGCATTCTCATTTTAGGTCGATTGTGCACCGGATCGTGCTTTTTTGAAGGCATTCGTTGTAGGCCGCTCGCCTGCCTACACTCGTTTTCGGGTTGCCACTTAACCCTTAACAATGATGGTGCCAACTCGGTGGTACCTGGTCGGCTCGGCGACCTTTGTTTGGGCCAGTTCGTTGGCACTCGATTGGGCCATTTCGATGGCACTCGATTGATTGGGCCAGCTCGGTGGCGCTCGATTGGGCCATTTCGATGGCACTCGATTGATTGGGCCAGCTCGGTGGTGCTCGATGTAGACTGTTTCGACGGCCTACTATTGTTTATGGGTTGTTACTCAACCCTTGGGCCATTTCGATGGCACATCACGTTCGTTTGATAACCCTTCGGTCGCTCCTCTGCTACGGGCATGTTGAGCGACCGGGCATACATTCTTTGCGAGAAAGTAAAGTACAAATCTGATTTCAAAGGTCAGGCCTCAGTTAAAAACCCAGTGGGAAAAAGAGCGCCTGCCTGTCTTTCATTCATATATAAGTCGTTTATTACATTTACACATAATACTTTCTAAGTTTCTCAGCATTCCACGTTCTGGGGATAGTTTCCCCTTCCATGGTCTCCAGCCCGTACGCCCCCTTGACGGTCTTCTTAATGACCCGGTATGGTCCTTCCCAATTAGGTGCTAACTTTCCTTGACGGGCGTTCTTGTTTCCGACATCAGCACGTCTTAGAACGAGCTGGCCGATCGTGAAATCTCTCTTTTGAACACGGGCGTTGTACCTAGCTGCGACCTTCTGCTTGATCAATTGCTCTCTAAGTGATGCCTGAGTGCGCAGCTCTTCTATCAGATCTAGCTCTTCTCGAATGGCTCGGTCGTTGTCGACCATTATGGGTGGATTCGAAGTTCTCCAGTTCAGCTCGCCCATTTCGATGGGTATGACAGCATCCGTTCCATACACAAGCCTGAAGGGTGATTCCCCGGTCGATGAGTGTGGGGTCGTTCTGTATGCCCAGAGAACGGATTGCAGCTCTTCGACCCAATTCCCCTTTGCTTCGTCAAGTCTTCTTTTTAAACCACGCAGGATGACTCTATTGGCCGCTTCAGCTTGGCCGTTTGTCTGTGGATGTTCGACCGAGGTAAAACGCTGTTTCACCCCTAAGTCGGCCAACATTTCTCTGAACCTTTTATCTGCGAACTGGGTACCATTGTCTGTTATCAACTGCTGCGGAATTCCAAAACGGGCTAGCACACACCGGCCGAAGAACTTGCTCACCTTCGCTGACGTGATAGTTGCAAGAGGCTCGGCCTCGATCCACTTTGTGAAATAATCGACTGCCACGATCAGAAACTTGAACTGGCCTGGAGCAGGTGGAAACGGGCCTAGCAGATCCATGCCCCATCAGGCAAACGACCAAGGTGAGACAAGACTTTGCAATTCTGAAGATGGTGCAACATGGACGTCGGCATGCACTTGACATTTCTTGCATTTCTGAACTAACTTCTTAGCATCTTCGTCCATGGTCGGCCAGTAATAGCCGGCCCTGAGAGCTTTCTTTGTTATGGATCGTGCGCCTTGATGGCTCCCACAAACGCCCTCGTGGATGTCTCTCAACACATGGTCGGCCTCGACCGACGATAAGCATCTCAGCAGTGGAGATGAGAATCCTCTTCGATACAACTTTCCTTCTATCACTGAATATTTGGTCGCCCTTAACCTGACCAATTTCGCTTGCTTTTGGTCGCTTGATTCTTCTCCTTCAACAATGTATCGTAGAATGGGGGTGATCCAATCATTATCTTGGTCGACACAAAGAACGGCCAACGACTGGCTTGGTTTGGTCGACACACTCGGTCGGTTTAAAGTTTCCTGGATCAAGCTTCTGTGATTTCCAGGGCTTTTGGTACTTGCTAATTTTGAGAGGATGTCTGCTCGAACATTCTCAGTTCTAGGCACATGCTTTACCTCTGCCCGGTCGGAATTGCCTGAAGAAGCTCCTTTACTCGCCAAATAGCTTGTGAGCACGCTGTCTTTAGCATCATACAACTCTTTGATCTGTGAAACGACCAAAGAAGGAATTTCAATGCGCCCCACTCGGTCGACATTGAAATCTCTGGCGAGCTGCAGTCTGGCTATACACGCCTCATATTCGACTTGATTGTTCGAGGTGTGGAAAGCAAAAGTTAAGGATACTTCCACAGCAAGGCCCTCTGAATTTTCTAAGATCAGGCCCGCTCCACTACCTTTACTATTGAACGACCCATCTACGTGCAAGGTCCAGGTCGTTGCTGGTTGATCATTTGGTACTGGGGTCATCTCGGCTATGAAGTCGGCCAATACTTGTGCTTTAGCGGCCGATCTGGATTCAAACTTAATACCAAACTCACTGAGTTCTACTGCCCACTTTATCATTCTTCCTGCCAGGTCTGGTCGATGCAGGACTTGCCTTATCGGTTGATCAGTTCTTACCACGACCTGGTGGGCCACGAAATAGGGTCTCAACCTTCGGGCGGCCACCAATAATGCAAGAGCTAGCTTTTCTATCTTCTGATATCTCTGCTCGGGCCCTTGCAGTACCTTGCTGATGAAGTAGACCGGGCTCTGCTTCAGGTCGCTTTCTCTAACCAGAACAGCACTTAAGACCTCTTCCGTTATTGCCAAGTACAGATACAGAATTTCACCCGGCAATGGCTTAGTCATGATCAGCGGATTTTTCAGGGCTTCTTTCAGTTTGTCCAAGGCTCGCTGGCATTGGTCGGTCCACTCAAACAGAGGAAGCGACTTGCAAGCCGATTTGGGTATGAATCTTGACAAGGCAGCAACCATGCCATTCAGTTGTTGAATTTCTTTCTTGGTAGTGGGCGGCCTCATGTCGGCGACCACCCAACACTTGTCAGGATTGGCTTCAATGCCTCTTTCTGTTAGGTGAAAGCCCAAAAACATGCCGGCCCTCACACCAAACGTGCACTTCTCTAGATTCAACCTTAGTGAATTTCTTCTAGCTTCATCAAACACCTCTCTTAAGTCGCTCAAATGGTCTTGATCGGTCGTACTTTTAATGATCATATCATCTAAATATACCTCGGCTACTCGGCCGATCTGTTTCCTGAAGACCTTACTCATCATCCGCTGGTATGTCGCCCCAGCGTTCTTCAGGCCGAACGGCATTACTTTATACTGAAAATTGCCACGATCTGTCATAAAGGCAATCTTGTGTCGATCAGGGGGATACATTGTAATCTGATTGTAGCCCGAGTAAGCATCCAGAAAAGATAATAATTTGTAGCCCGAGGCACCATCGACCAGCTTGTCAATGTTGGGCACAGGGAAGGCATCCTTCGGGCATGCCTTGTTTAGGTCGGTGTAGTCCACACACATACGCCACTTGCCATTCTTTTTCTTCACCAGCAGGACATTGGATAACCAGGTCGTGTACTTAATCTCTTCGACGAAGTTAGCCTTCACTAGGTCCTCAACGGCCTTTGCTGCGGCTTGAGATTTTTCCTCACTCTGTGTTCGCCTTCTCTGGGCGACCGGCTTAGCTCCTTCGTCGACCGAAAGCTGATGACATGCAATTTCTATGGGAATACCGGGCATATCTAATGCCTGCCATGCGAATAGGTCAGCGTAGTCCCTTAGGCATTCCATGAGATCTTGCTTCACTTGCTCAGGTAGGTCGCTACCTAGTTTCACTGTCTTCTCTGGGTCGTCACCCAACTGAACGTTCGTCAGCTCCCCATGAGGCTCTGGCCTTTTCAACCTGTTCTTTAGCTCTCGGGCTAAGTCGTCATCGTTGTCCTCAGGGTCGCTATCTGGGTCGTAACGGGCGTCCAGATCGGCGAGATTCACTTGGTGACTTTCACTGACACTTTTAGCGCTTGGACCGATGTCTAGTTCATCACAAATATCTTGGTATAGATAATGACTTCGCTTGGCCGCCTCTAAGTCGGCCGCCGGGGTAATTACCTGGTCGTCTTTGCTATAAAACTTCATCTTTAAATGCACAGTGGAAGCAACGGCCTCCTGTTTTCCCAAGGTCGGTCTACCAATAATACACTTGTAGCAGGATTTTATAGGAAGTACAAGGAACGTCGTCCGGACCGTCCTGTACAAGGTGCTTTCTGCAGTGTCGTCACCAAATGTGACCAAGAGTTCAATTGCCCCCAAGGGGTAAGTGGTCGCTCCGTTGAAGCCCGTCAGCGGAGTAGGATCGGCCTGCGGGATTATTTCACTTCGATCCACCTTCAGCTTGTCAATCAACTCCTCAAACATGATGTCGGCCGAGCTTCCTTGGTCGACCAGAATTCTTCGAACCTCTGTGTTGGCCATAACAGCTCTGACCACCAATGGAACGTCACTATTTGGCCTACCATCGAGCAGGTCTTCATCCCCAAAAGAAATAGGCGGTCTATTCGTGACCGGTCGTTCTGCTGAAGTCGTTCCAACCATTAGGATTTCATCCCACTTTCTTTTTGTGGCTTTGTTGGAGTCCCTGCGATCTAGAGGGTTGCCACCATGTATTACCATAGCAACATTGCGGCCTCTTGACTGCCGAGTGTCTCGATCTTCATCAGATCTATCTTTGTCTTGGACGGTCGTTGTAACCATGGCACCCTTTCCTCTATCTTGGGCCGGTCCTCCTTTCTTTTCATGAGGTCGATCGCTTTCATCAGACCTCACATACTTACTCAGCTTACCCTTCTGGATAAGGTCTTCAATGTCGTCCTTCAGGGCCATGCAGTCGTTGGGGTCATGCCCTTTGCTCTTATGATAGCGGCAGTATCTCTTGGTCGGTCGGGCCCCCTTTTTGAGGACAAGAGGGTCAGGCCGCTTTACTCCCACAAACTCGTTGTTTTGGCACTCACTGTAGATTTGTGCAATAGAAGTATTCAGATGAGTACGCTGCTCGTATTTCTTATCTCGATAGTCCGGCCGGTTGTCTCGGCGGCCTTCTTGCCCCTTGGCCGGTCTATTCTGCTCTTCTTTAGGACGCGCACGGTCGCCTTTTCTTGCACTGCGAGTTTCTTCATCGCCCATATGATCATTGGCCCTTCTTAGAACATCTTGCGAGGTCCTCGATAGTGATTCGATGTGAATTCTTCTGCGAACCTATGGTCTGGTCGAATATCACGCTTGAGGTACTTCAGCTTGTACTTATCGGATAGGTCGCGTATACTCTCGACCTCAGTGTTGAATCGGTCGATGTCTTGCGCTTGTAGTCTCATTATCTCCTTGAGCAGCGGTGTCCAAGTGCTCTTCGTCACCGACATCGCAGCGGTTGGTCGTGTAGTGGGCTAAGAAAATTACGATTAGGCCTCCCACGAGGAGATGGTGTTGGGGCGAAGTGATTCCCACCACTCTAATGCTCGGCCGTCCAACGGCGAGGGAAAAGCCAGGCATTTCATGGTGCGACCCACTCTCTCTATAGCAATAATAGTTGTTGAAATACCGGATATGCTTATCCGGTCGCCTCGGCCATCAAATTTGTTCAGATTGGGCGGCTTTCTCAAGTCTCTTGGAATTCTGTAGCGCCCGATTTCTCTGGTAAATGGGCCATGGCCGTTCGGTATGTCGCTCGACCCAAATGGCTGCATGGTGAGGCACGCCTCGTTGCCGGTCATTCCATAGAAACCTCCAGGTTGGCCAAAAGGTGGGAGTTGAGGTTGGTGCCTTCTGGGACGCTCGCTGTGACCCCTTCTTGGTCGCTCCGAGACGTCCCTAATTCTTCCATCTTGATAACCTTCAAACTCTTCACGTGAATCCCAGGATCTACTTCTCGACCGCCGTGAACCGGACGACTCATAGGAGGAGTATCTGGTGGGCGAGCGATCGAGTTCAGGACGGTAGCTGGAATCTTGGTATTCATCATAAGAGAGGAACGCGTCTGCGCCGCGTTCTGCTTTCGGGAAGACTGTGTGCCGAATTCGTCGTGCCAGGGATCGGTGGGTGGTACTTCCCCGGCGAGTAATGCTTCTTCGAGGAGGCGATCGGTGTCTACGTGCTGGACGAACTAGAGCAGAAGGTTCTCTGTCTTCCACACGCTGGCGGCCCGGAATCGACCCTCTTTCATAACGTGAGATCAACTCGTCTCTATCTGCGATGAGCTGGTTCTTGTTCTGCAGAATCTGTAGAACGGTCTGAGTGATGTGCTCGGGCATAGGCTCTGCAATTCCTGCTTCGGCCAGCTCGGCCGGTATCTGAAGAGGAGCGAGTGGTTGCACCTGTTCTAGGATCGGTCCGCGACCACCATGCACTGAGGGTTCTTGGCGCGGATTTCTTTGAGATTCATGAACGGTGACGGCTACGCCCTCCGGGGTCTGTTGCTGTGGGTGATGCTGCGCGTCTGGGGCCGGTCGCGTGGAGCCATAGTCGAGGTAGGATAGCGCTCGGGCCTCCCACTGTGGTCGCCAATTGATCGTACCTTAGACCAATGAAGTGTTGTAGTCGTTCGCTGGATTGGTCGGTCGTTGAGTAAGGGAAAGGACCGGTCTTGGCTTCACGCTGAGCACCTCGGGTGGTACCTGCAATGACACTCCGACGCTCAAGTCAGTGTAGGTCGCTCGGGCAGGGTAACACAAGGTATAGATTACGTACCTGATGCCATGTGCGAATGGCATATATATACTGTAGAGTCCCGACCGCGATGCGAGAATTTCGGCCGGTTAGCGCAAAGTGCGCTCCAAGCAACCGAGACTGGGCCGGTTGTGCTGACATGGGCCGATTGCCCAAACGCTATTCGAACCTCTTGGGTTTGCTGATACACTCCGGAACACTCCTTAACATCAATAATTACATCTTAAATGTTGTTGCAATATGGTACTCACTACTCACAATCACTCGCAAAGAACTGAAACCAAAAGAATCTCCCTCACATCAGTAATTACGCAACTACGCTGATCACCCTAGAAGTCTTTAAAAGGCAAAGAAGAATTACATAAGCTACAATGACACACCACAACAAAAACCCTAATACATAAAATCTACAAAATCATTCCCAAATTAAGTTTTAAAACCTCATAAACCCTAAATCCTCCACCTAAAATTTATACAATCAATAAAAAGTAAATACCGCAAAAAAACCCTAGAGATAGAGCAACACAGAGAGATAGAGAAACACACAGAGAGAGAGAGAGAGAGAGAGAGGCAGAGAGAAAGAGAGCTTGCCTGGAAAGAGAGGAGTGAGCGCAAGACGATGAGACGTTCGCAAAAGGAGAGCGCATTTTTGATGAGTTTTGCGTTTTGAGTTTTTTATTTTTAATTGTGAAATACTTTTGAAGTCAAGCTATATATACTCTTTGGCATGTCTTAAAATTTTAAAATTTTCCACTTTTTGAGGTCACGCGTATTTACGCTTGACTTAAAAACTAGCGCGCCAAAAAAGTTTGGGTTTTTTTTCGCACCCCCTCCTTCCCTATCTCACCCCATAATTCCACACTATCCGTTTTTACATTGGTTTGTTAAAAAAATAAAAAATTTCGAATTACATCTTAAAAAGGTAATTCGGTTCAAAAACAAAGGAATTTGGATTTACCACTGTAATTCCGAAAGATTTTTCGAATTACCTCGAAATGAGGTAATTCCGTTCACATTTGTGAACCTAATTACGTGATCGAGGTAATTCCGAAAATTACAATATTTTTTTTCAATTATTAATATTTTTCGGAATTATTAATATATTTTATTTCGAACGAATAATTTAGGCTAAAAAATCGGTTTTCGGACAACATACTCTGATCGTAATGAAACCACAACCATTATATCCGAAAAAATCAAGAATCAAGACTCCCCAAAAAGGGACTTCATACGGGACTACGGCCTCAAAATCCCAAATTTCATCGTTTACTATTTTTTACGATTTTTTTTAATTTTTCATAGTCTCCAAAAAATCTAAATAAATTTGTATAGCCTTATTTTGGTTTTGTTAGATTTTTAGTGGTGTTTTTATATTTTTTTAGAGTATTTTTGAATATATTTAGTAGCCTTTTAATAATAAAAATTAAAACAAATCGTATATATGTCATTTTGGACATATATACGATGCCTACTAACCGTGGCGGAATGTCATGATACAACTCTGAGCCTCCCAAAGATGTCGCGTTTGTCGTCATTTTGGGTCTTTGCTCCGGAAGACTCTCTCGCTTTTACACCGCCTTATGCAGTCGTCTACTCGCCATTTGTTAAAAAAATAATGTAAATAAAAATATTAATAATTGAAAACAAGTGATAACAACACAATATGTGATTCTAATCTAGTTATAAGCTGTACCAATAATGATGAAAAGAAAGTGGATCTTAAATTCAAATTGTAGCTTAATTATATTTCTATTTCATTAAGCTAGTTTAATCTGCACCTTACGGTTGCGATATATGCATAGATTTAGGGAGCCAAGTTTACTTTAAGTGTGTAATTCCATCATGAATAATCGAGCGAAATTGAATCGGTTTCTTTATTTTCAAGTTAACTTCTTCCCCAACTTCTTAGGGGCCCCCTTTGCTCGAGAAGGGTTATTTATACATAACCTCCGAGGATGCCATCACGCTCATTTAAGTTATTTATACATTTTCATGGTCCATCAACTAATTCGGTGTGGTAATTAAAATATGTGATGTAATACAAGTTCCTTTCATCAAAACCAAAATAAATGCATGTTTAAGTTCATTATTACCACCGATCCGATTTCACACGAGAATATGCGGCTTGTTTTACATTAATGCAATCTAGTAGGAAAAAACCAGATTTTGGGTATGTACTCTATCCGGTGATCTACAACCTAAACAAATGGTAAAGTAACCACTATATACCTAAGCTTCCAAGTAACAACTGTACCACCCCCTTAAAATTTGTTGATTCAAAATATGTGCTTCAATTCAAATGACCAAATCACTCATATGGGAGCTCAGTCGAGTTACATATCCGTATTAAAAGTCGAGTCGAAAAAATAATTATCTATTAAGTTACAAAATTGACCATCCAGATATTTATATACATTATTAACAAAACTAGCTACTTTCCTTTTATATACTCAAAGAATAAGATGTGCCCGAGGCTAACACCAAAAGAGAGTGCAAATATAGAAACCATAGTTACATTGTATGCCAATCCTTAACCAATGCCCTTAAAATGGAAGAGAAAAAGACCATATCAAATGCAATTTGCAATTAGACAAGTACACACTAAAAGAATGAGAAAGTCGAAACCAAAAGAATCTCCTTAACATCAATAATTACATCTTAAATCTTTGTTGCAATATGGTACTCACTACTCACAATCACTGCAAAGAACCGAAACCAAAAGAATCTCCTCACATCGGTAATTACGCAACTACGCTCATCACCTAGAAGTCTTTAAAAGGCAAAGAAGAATTACATAAGTGCAATGACACACCACAACAAAACCCTAATACATAAAATCTACAAAATCATTCCCAAATTAAGTTTTAAAACCTCATAAACCCTAAATCCTCCACCTAAAATTTATACAATAAATAAAAAGTAAATCTTTGCAAAAAAACCCTAGAGATAGAGCAACACGAGAGAGATAGAGAAACACGAGAGAAGAGAGAGAGAGAGAGAGAGAGAGAGGCGAGAGAAAGAGAGCTTGCACTGGAAAGAGAGGAGAGAGCGCAAGAGCGATGAGACGTTCGCAAAAGGAGAGCGCGTTTTGATGAGTTTTATGTTTTGAGTTTTTATTTTTAATTGTGAAATACTTTTGAAGTCAAGCTATATATACTACTGGCATGTCTTAAAATTTTAAAATTTTCCACTTTTGAGGTCACGCGTATTTTACGCTTGACTTAAAAACTAAGCGCGCCAAAAAAAGTTTGGGTTTTTTTTTCGCACACCCTCCTTCCCTATCTCACCCCATAATTCCACACTATCCTGTTTTACTCTGGTTTGTTAAAAAAATTAAAAATTTGAATTACCTCTTAAAAGGTAATTCCTGTTCAAAAATAAAGGGATTTGGTTTACCTGTAATTCCGAAAAGATTTTGGAATTACCTCGAAATGAGGTAATTCCATTCACATTTGTGAACCTAATTACGTATTTCTGAGGTAATTCAAAATTACAATTTTTATTTTCAATTATTAATATTTTTCGAATTATTAATATTTTTATTTCGAACGCAATTATTTAGGCTAAAAAATCGGTTTTCTGGACAACATACTCGATCGTAATGAAACCACAACCATTATATCCGAAAAAAATCAAGAATCAAGACTCCCCTAAAAGGGACTTCTTATGGGACTACGGCCTCAAAATCCCAAATTCCATCGTTTACTATTTTTTACGATTTTTTTTTTAATTTTTCATAGTCTCCAAAAAATCTAAAAAAAATTGTATAGCCTTATTTTGGTTTTGTTAGATTTTTAGTGGTGTTTTTATATTTTTTTAGAGTAGTTTTGACTATTTTTAGTAGCCTTTTAGTAATAAAAATTAAAACAAATCGTATATATGTCATTTTGGACATATATACGATGCCTACTAACCGTGAGCATGAATGTCATGATACAGCTCTGAGCCTCTGTAGAGCTATTGACGATGAAAAAGCTCACCTATTGACGATGATGCCCATAGTGGCTAAAACTATTGACGATGAATGGTACCACATGCATGACTGCATTACATTGCATTCATTCCCATAAATGATACTTGAAGTGAATGTGACTGTTGTGGAAATAACATGTGATGTTGTGATTGATTAACTTCTATGAATTGATTTACTGCTTATTATAACCTTTATTATGTAGTTTGAGACTCACCCCTTTCTGTTGTTATTTACCACAGGTAACCATGAGTGAAGGCTTACTTCCTTCATTCCCCGAGTCGGTCTGCTCTGATACATAGCACCTAGGGGATGGGTTTAGACTCTAGTTGTTTAGTTTGTTCACTGTTGAACTATTATATTTGATATTTCTATGTTATTGCTGAGACTGTTGTTTACTCTTTTGAGACTGTATTTTATTCCGCTGCGTGATGTTTATTTTCTAGTGCGTGGACTTAATGAATAAGCTTTTGAGAAATTCCATCCCATTGATGGGTGCTGCGTATTATATTGATGAAATAAAGTATTTGCGTTATGTTGTTGTTGTTTGAACTGAAGTAAGTGTAGCATCCCATTTGGATGATTTAAAGAAATAAATTTTTGAAAACTCTGATTTTTATTATAAATTGCCGGGTAGAAATGGGGTGTTACCTGATCACCCTAGAAGTCTTTAAAAGGCAAAGAAGAATTACATAAGCTACAATGACACACCACAACAAAAACCCTAATACATAAAATCTACAAAATCATTCCCAAATTAAGTTTTAAAACCTCATAAACCCTAAATCCTCCACCTAAAATTTATACAATCAATAAAAAGTAAATACCGCAAAAAAACCCTAGAGATAGAGCAACACAGAGAGATAGAGAAACACAGAGAAAGAGAGAGAGAGAGAGAGAGAGAGAGAGAGGCTGAGAGAAAGAGAGCTTGCCTGGAAAGAGACGAGAGAGCGCAAGACGATGAGATGTTCGCAAAAGGAGAGCGCGTTTTTGATGAGTTTTGCGTTTTGAGTTTTTTATTTTTAATTGTGAAATACTTTTGAAGTCAAGCTATATATAATACTGGCATGTCTTAAAATTTTAAAATTTTCCACTTTTAAGGTCACGCGTATTTTACGCTTGACTTAAAAACTAGCGCGTTAAAAAAAGTTTGGGTTTTTTTTTGCACCCCCCTCCTTCCCTATCTCACCCCCATAATTCCACACTATCCCGTTTTTACCCCTGGTTTGTTAAAAAAAAAATTAAAATTTTCGGAATTACCTCTTAAAAAGGTAATTCCGGTTCAAAAAAAAAGGAATTTCTGATTTACCTGTAATTCGAAAGATTTTCGGAATTACCTCGAAATGAGGTAATTCCGGTTCACATTTGTGAACCGAAATTACGTATTTCTGAGGTAATTCCGAAAATTACAATTTTTTTTTCAATTATTAATATTTTTCGGAATTATTAATATTTTTTATTTCGAACGAAAATTTAGGCTAAAAAATCGGTTTTCGGACAACATACTCTGATCGTAATGAAACCACAACCATTATATCCGAAAAAAATCAAGAATCAAGACTCCCCTAGAAGGGACTTCTTATGGGACTACGGCCTCAAAATCCCAAATTCCATTGTTTCCTATTTTTTACGATTTTTTTTAATTTTTCATAGTCTCCAAAAAATCTAAAAAAATTTGTATAGCCTTATTTTGGTTTTGTTAGATTTTTAGTGGTGTTTTTATATTTTTTTAGAGTAGTTTTGACTATTTTTAGTAGCCTTTTAGTAATAAAAATTAAAACAAATCGTATATATGTCATTTTGGAGATATATCGACGATGCCTACTAACCGTGAGCGGGAATGTCATGATCTGACTCTGAGCCTCTGTAGAGTGTCCGGAGAAGGAATCTCACTCTCTTCTTTGGCCTCCCAAATCTTGTCGTCGTCATTTGCGGTCTTTGCTCCGAAGACTCTGCTCGCTATCTTACAATGCACAGTGTCGTCTACTCGCCACTTTGTTAAAAAAATAATGTAAATAAAAATATTAATAATTGAAAACAAGTGATAACAACACAAATTATATGATTCTAATCTAGTTATAATCTGTACCAATAATGATGAAAAGAAAGTGGATCTTAAATTCAGTTTGTAGCTTATTATATTTCTATTTACATTAAGCTAGTTTAATCACACACCTTACGCTTCTGCGATATATGCATAGATTTAGGGAGCCAAGTTTACTTTAAGTGTGTAATTCCATCATGAATAATCGAAAAGAATTGAATCGGTTTCTTTATTTTCAAGTTAACTTCTTCCCCAACTTCTTAGGGGCCCCCCTTTGCTCGAGAAGGGTTATTTATACATAACCTCCAGAATGCCATCACGCTCATTTAAGTTATTTATACATTTTCATGGTCCAGTCAACTAATTATGTGTGGTAATTAAAATATGTGATGTAATACAAGTTCATTTCATCAAAACCAAAATAAATGCATGTTTAAGTTCATTATTACCACCGATCCGATTTCACACAGAATATGCGGCTTGTTTTACATTAATGCAGTCTAGTAGGAAAAAACCAGATTGTGGGTATGTACTCTATCTGGCTGATCTAAAACCGGACACAAATGGTAAAGTAACCACTATATACCTAAGTTTTCAAGTAACACTGTACCACCCCTTGAAAATTTGTTGATTCAAAATATGTGCTTCAGATTCAAATTGTCCAAATCACTCATATGGGAGCTCAGAGTTAGAGTTACATATCTCTATTAAAAGTCAGAGTCAGAAAAATAATTATCTATTAAGTTACAAAATTGACCATCCAGATATTTATATACATTATTAACAAAACTAACTACTTTCCTTTTATATACTCAAAGAATAAGATGTGCCCGAGGCTAACACCAAAAGAGAGTGCAAATATAGAAACCATAGTTACATTGTATGCCAATCCTTAAACAATGCCCTTAAAATGGAAGAGAAAAAAGACCATATCAAATGCAATTTGCAATTAGACAAGTACACACTAAAGAACAGAAAAGTCGAAACCAAAAGAATCTCCTTAACATCAATAATTACATCTTAAAGGCTGTTGCCAATATGGTACTCACTACTCACAATCACTGCAAAGAACCGAAACCAAAAGAATCTCCCTCACATCAGTAATTACGCAACTACGCTGATCACCCTAGAAGTCTTTAAAAGGCAAAGAAGAATTACATAAGCTACAATGACACACCACAACAAAAACCCTAATACATAAAATCTACAAAATCATTCCCAAATTATGTTTTAAAACCTCATAAACCCTAAATCCTCCACCTAAAATTTATACAATCAATAAAAAGTAAATACCGCAAAAAAACCCTAGAGATAGAGCAACACAGAGAGATAGAGAAACACAGAGAAAGAGAGAGAGAGAGAGAGAGGAGAGAGAAAGAGAGCTTGCTTGGAAAGAGAGGAGAGAGCGCAAGACAATGAGACGTTCGCAAAAGGAAAGCGCGTTTTTGATGAGTTTTGCGTTTTGAGTTTTTTATTTTTAATTGTGAAATACTTTTGAAGTCAAGCTTTATATACTACTGCCATGTCTTAAAATTTTAAAATTTTCCACTTTTGAGGTCACGCGTATTTTACGCTTGACTTAAAAACTAGCGCGCCAAAAAAAGTTTGGGTTTTTTTTTTGCACCCCCCTCCTTCCCTATCTCACCCCCATAATTCCACACTATCCCGTTTTTACCGCTGGTTTGTTAAAAAAAATTAAAAATTTCGGAATTACCTCTTAAAAAGGTAATTCCGGTTCAAAAAATAAAGGAATTTCGGATTTACCCTGTAATTCCAAAAAGTTTTTCTGAAATTACAATTTTTTTTTCAATTATTAATATTTTTCGGAATTATTAATATTTTTTATTTCGAACGAATAATTTAGGCTAAAAAATCAGTTTTCGGACAACATACTTTGATCGTAATGAAACCACAACCATTATATCCGAAAAAAATCAAGAATCAAGACTCCCCTAGAAGGGACTTCTTACCGGACTATGGCCTCAAAATCCCAAATTCCATCGTTTACTATTTTTTACGATTTTTTTTAATTTTTCATAGTCTCCAAAAAATCTAAAAAAATTTGTATAGCATTATTTTGGTTTTGTTAGATTTTTAGTGGTGTTTTTATATTTTTTTAGAGTAGTTTTGACTATTTTTAGTAGCCTTTTAGTAATAAAAATTAAAACAAATCGTATATATGTCATTTTGGACATATATACGATGCCTACTAACCGTGAGCGAGGAATGTCATGATACTGACTCACGAGCCTCAGTAGAGTGTCCGGAGAAGAAGTATCTCTCTTCTGCCTCCCAAACATCTTTGTCGTCACCGCGCGAGTCTTTGCTCCGGAAGACTCTGCTTTCGCTTACACCTGCTCCAGTCGTCTACTCGCCACTTGTTAAAAAAATAATGTAAATAAAAATATTAATAATTGAAAACAAGTGATAACAACACAATTTATATGATTCTAATCTAGTTATAAGCTGTACCAATAATGATGAAAAGAAAGTGGATCTTAAATTCAAATTGTAGCTTAATTATATTTCTATTTACTCATTAAGCTAGTTTAATCGCACCTTACAGGTTGTAGTATATGCATAGATTTAGGGAGCCAAGTTTACTTTAAGTGTGTAATTCCATCATGAATAATCGAGAGAAGAATTGAATCGGTTTCTTTATTTTCAAGTTAACTTCTTCCCCAACTTCTTAGGTCCCCTTTGCTTGCGAGAAGGGTTATTTATACATAACCTCCGAGAATGCCATCACGCTCATTTAAGTTATTTATACATTTTCATGGTCCAGTCAACTAATTCTGTGTGGTAATTAAAATATGTGATGTAATATCTAACGCCCAAAATAATTTAATTATTTATTTAATTAAGTTATTTAAGGCTTGCAACATTTAATTAAGTCAATTAAATAGTTGAGTTTATTTTATCAAAAAGGGGTCTAATTTATTGAGTGGAATAATTATGTTAGAGTTTATTTTATTTCAGGGGGTATCTAAGTAAGTAAAAAGGGTGGTGCTAATAAAGGGCCCAAGTCAATTAGTGACCCAAGCCCAATTGCCAAAATCCCTAAAACCTTAAGGAAGAGTCTCATTACCCATTTTAGAAGAAAGAATCGAAGGATAGAGAGGGAAAGAAGAGTGTGGTCGTCGCACACACAAGGAGGAGGAGGGGAAAGGGGTATTGCTCACTCTAACTCTAGTTGAAGCTCAAGGTGTGGGTGTGTAAGCATTGGTAGTTCTTGAAGTTGTAGAAGAGAAAGTGCTTGAGTTTCTCCAAGTTTGAGGTTAGGGGGCTCTACTTTACATATATAATAAGTTGTATGATATGCATTATGTGTGGAATAGCTCTAGGATGATTTGGTTGTTTGAGTTTTGTGTTAATCCTATGTTTGTTGTTGTATTTGAGTTTAATTTGGTGATACTATGATGCTTGATGTTGGAAATAAATGTGTTGTTAAATGTGCATGCAATGTGTTTGATAAAATGCTTCAATGTGATGAAATATGAGAATGTGTTGATTTCATGATGATGATTAAATGTCTAAGTGAGTGTTGTTGAAGTGGGTTTGAATTGTTGAATAAAAGAGTTGTGGAAGTGTTTATGGTGTAGGTGAAGTTGTGCCACGGCCTAGGCGCCAAATGCCTAGGAACCGTGCGCCTAGTGTGTGTGTGGCTGAGCAAGGGCGCCATTTGCTGGGAAAAGTGGCGCCAGGTTCACTGTGCGTGGCTGGGCGTGTGCAGGGGCGCCAATTCCACGAAATCGGCGCTGGTGTGTGTGTGTCTGATGGTGCGTGAGGCGTGTGCGGGCGCCAATTCCACCGGGAATCGGCGCGAGTTCATCGTTGTTGTCTTGCGAGAAGTGTTGCGCGCGATCGCGAGGCGCCGATTCGCCGAAACTTGGCGCTGTGTGTGTGCAAAGTGCGGTGCGTCTTGTGTTATCTTTGTGCAAAGCGCCATTTTGGCTGCCCAATCGCCATGGCGCTGTGTGTGCTGGGGGCGCCTTTTGGCTGCCCTGTGCGCCCGTTTTGGCGCCTGGTTGGGCAATTGTGTCTAGGTGTGATTTCAAATTTGTCCCTAAGTGTTAAATTGATCCTTTTGGTGCCAAAATAGTCCCTAGGTGCCAAAATAGTCCCTAGGTGCTAAAATAATCCTTATGGTGTCAAAATGGTCCCTAGATGTTAAAATGGTCCTATGGTGTTGAACTAGTTCTTAGGTGCTAAAATGGTCCTTATGGTGTCAGTTTGGTCCTCGTATGACAAGTTGGTCCTTATGTAATGTTTTAGTCCAAATAATGGGACGTGGTGTAATTGTTGAGTTAAATGCTAGATATAAAATGTTGAGGAGGCTTAGGCCTAAATGTTGATGTGCCCTCAAGGCTTATGTTGTTGATGAACGAGTTGATTAATAAAAATGGTGAGTTTATTAGTTGTTGTTGAAGTTGCTGGTTGGTGTGTTATGTTGCATTGTCATGGCATTGCATAGGGTATGTGCATGGTCGTTGAGACTTCGGTCTGTAAATGTTGTTGAGACTCCGGTCTGTAAATGTTGGTGTGCCCTCTAGGCAAATTAAGTTGTTGATGGATTCACATGCATATTGCATACATACATGTACCCATGCCTTCGTGACGAATCTTGGTGATGCTTAGTTGATCCGTTAATATTGTTTATTGATGTTATAATTAAATGATAAATGTATTAATTGTTGTGGATTGGAGTTACTAGTTGCTTTCCTAATGTAATGCTTATCCTACTTGTTATTATTTATGTAAAGAGACTCACCCTACTGCTTTCGTGTTGATATTATCCGTTGTGCTGGTGAACTAATTTCTGGATCGTTGTAAAACTTAAAAACAGGTGTTTGAGGGCTCGCCCCATTCTGTCGTGCTATTTATCACGCCTTAGTGCGTTTGAGCTTTTAAAAATGTTAGTTGATGTTTGTTTTGACGAAAATGTAGCACTCTCTTTGAGGTGCGTGGAAAGTTTTTGAAAACTCTGATTTTAAATAGATTAATTAGTAGTAATTTGAAAGGGGGTGTTACAATAGTGGTATCAAAGCAGTTCGGTCCGTCCGGCCAAGTTGTCGAGTCTGTTAACCCTCGAGTCTTGGTACTCGTTCTAAATCATAATTATGTTGCTGTTTATTACTGTTACCTTGGTTGATTTGTTCTTCATTGACATGCCTTACAATTTATTTGATGGATAGCAATTGAAAGTTATATTGATTGATTAAGATATGTGTAATTAAAAGAGTTCTAACGACGTCCAAGGAGTGAAAGTCGTGACGACGCCTTCGCACTCCAGACTGCGTTAAAAGTCTTTTAATGGTGGTAGTTATAAATTGGAAGGAAAGTAGTTTTTGTGACCTTAATTAATTGGTTGCATGAGTAGGAGGGAGTGATCACCCCAATAACTCATTTCCAATGAAAGAGGCGACAATAACTCATAATTATTATTAACCTTGGAAGCATGCACTAATTTTAATTTGGCTGATTGCTTGATGAATGTTGTTGCACTTGATTGACGTCTCTGATATAGGTTGATTGTTACTGTGATGTATGTGAGTTTAAATTTGATTTGTGCTAAATTGTTTTGAAGTTGGTGTGCTCAAATGAAATGCTGTGTAATACTATATTTTCATTTTCTCAAGTAAGGTAGCATAACTTAAAGTTTTGACATTTTCAGTGTTTCAATTTGGCTTGTTTCGTGAGCATGATGCGATTTGTCAAAATGAAATGATTAACTTTTCTTACCTTCTGAGTTTATGTCGGAAACTAAATTTTGAACTAATAAGTAGTTGTTTATGTGGTTGTATGTTCGTGTGATAGTAAGATTTGGGGTTTGCATATAGTTTCCCTTTTTGGACAAAACTGTGAGTTCTATGATTTTCAAAAAGAAACGGTACTTGGAAATTTTATGCTATTGGAAAATGAATGTGATGTCAAATTAGTGTTGAATTCGGTTCCCAAAATGTTTTAGGGTCTTTACTTCAAAATGTGACATAAATTCGGCTTTTGAACCGATTAGGTTGGGGTTTAATGATGTTTGAAAATTATGAGATTGTACATAAATTGCATGATTAGATGAGTTAGAATTTTTATGTTATGTGAATGTGAATCCAATAATGATTGTCGAGGTCTTGGGAACAAATGTAAACAATTTTAGGTACTTCTTGACAGTGAACTACAATTGTATAATTGTGTTCGTTCTATGACTTAACTTGGACTTTATTGTTGCTACTACTCTTATTATATGTCACTTCTTGATTTGTGTTACGTAGCTCCTAAATCTAATGTTGAAACTGTACAACGAGACCTTGTGTGCACTTCTATTACTTGAATAGTTTTCCTTGCTAAATGTTGACAAGAGTATTTAATTTCACTTGTTTAAACTAATATCAAGCCTTGTATCAAAACAATTGTATAGGATGCATGTGTTGGTTATATTCTTTTGTGATATGGGATCGGTTCAATTTAGTAGAATTATATGTTCCATGATATTTTCTAGGGAAGTTGTAAAATCGCATGTTAGCCAATCCCTAGGAATAAAGAGGTCGAAGATGATACCTACGTGTTTAATCTTTTCGGACTTGTGTGTTTAAATGGTTTGCATGATTGGTTATGCTTATTTGGTGTTTGATGCAATGCATAAGTACGTGAGGATTATAATTGGTTTTGGTGATTGATCATGATGAGTTTTACTTGCTTATGATTTCTGCGCGTTTCTGGACACTGTTTTCGAAAATAGACTTAAAGCCGGTCGTTTTGGCACTGGTTTCGTTAAATTCGGAGTTGTGTAGCTCCAGTTATGAATCTCCAAAGTCGAGTCAAATTTCTAGAGTCAAGCAGTGAGTAGGTTCGGTTTTTGCAGCTTTTATGTCTCCAAATGAACTCCGTTTTGAACGATTCTTTTTCCATTAGAAACTATACTCAAAATGCTTTTATTCGGGCTGAAGTTTTGTCCCATTTGGTCAAGTTTAAGTCAGTTTAGCGTGAAATGAAGTAGGAGGACAGAATCTGTCCATCTGGGAAACTGTTAGGGTTGTTTCTAAAAACTGTACTAATTGGCTCATTGTTTTGAAACTTTAGAGATATATTCAGAAACTACACATCCGTGGCTTTTCAACAAGTAATTATTTGTCGAAATCCGAGATCGTTTACTATTTTAATTAATTCACCAAAGTAGGCGCAAAGTTACAGAATTTTCTGCACCCGAGTTTAGGTGGACTAATTTGAACATTGAATAAAATGATTAATTGTGGAATAGGTTGAACTTGAATTTTGTTGTTGTGATCGTGTTAACTGTTGATGTGAACATTGTTAGTATATGATAAATTGGTGATATTGGTGATGTTGAGTCTATTGTAGAGATTGGTGTCGTTGTGTTAATTGCGATTGTTGGTGTTGTTGGGCCTCTGGCCATGATTGATTGTTGTCTCTGGTGTCATATGCGTTTGTTTTCCGTTGAATAGGAAAATAAAAGTGACGATATAGGTATTTGTATCTAAAAGTAACGAGGTAGACTTAGCGTCTCAAAGCAACGACGAGGATTCGGTCCTACTTAATTGGTGATGATGCCACAGATTAGCTATTTTATGGTGTTGGGTAGACGGGTAGGATTCTGATAACCTACAGGTTAGAATACCTATTTGGAGAGTAAGAGTGTAGAGGAGGGTGTTTGGTCTGTTACGTGTACGATAGAACCTAGATGATGTAGAGGTGAGGGAGAACCTTACGGTGGAGACTATGCCAGTTAGGATTGAAGATCGGGAGGTGAAGGTTTTAAGAGGCAAAGAGATTGATTTGGTGAAAGTGGTCTGGTTGGGAGCTGTTGGTGAAAGCATGACTTGGGAGTTGGAAGGTAAGATGAGGGAGGCATAACCAGAGTTGTTCGATTCAGGTAATTTCGAGGACGAAATTCTCTAAGTGGGGGAGAGTTGTAACGCCCAAAATAATTTAATTATTTATTTAATTAAGTTATTTAAGGCTTGCAACATTTAATTAAGTCAATTAAATAGTTGAGTTTATTTTATCAAAAAGGGGTCTAATTTATTGAGTGGAATAGTTATGTTAGAGTTTATTTTATTTCAGGGGGTATCTAAGTAAGTAAAAAGGGTGGTGCTAATGCTTCAATGTGATGAAATATGAGAATGTGTTGATTTCATGATGATGATTAAATGTCTAAGTGAGTGTTGTTGAAGTGGGTTTGAATTGTTGAATAAAAGAGTTGTGGAAGTGTTTATGGTGTAGGTGAAGTTGGGCCACGGCCTAGGCGCCAAATGCCTAGGAACCGTGCGCCTAGTGTGTGTGTGGTGGCGAGCAAGGCGCCATTCTTTGGAAAAGTGGTGCGTGAGGCGTGTGCGGGGCGCCAATTCCACGGAATCGGCGCCGAGTTCACTGTTGTTGTTGCGCGGAGGAGTGTTGTTGCGCATGAGAGGGGCGCCAGTTCGCTGGGAACTTGGCGCCTGTGTGTGTCAATGGCGCGTCTTTGTGTTGTCTTTGTGCAAAGTGGCGCCATTTTGGCTGCCTAATGTCGCCAAATGGCGCTGTGTGTGTCTTTGGGGCGCCTTTTAGCTTTCCTTGTGCGCCCGTTTTGGCGCCTGGTTGGGCAATTGTGTCTAGGTGTGAGTTCAAATTTGTCCCTAAGTGTTAAATTGATCCTTTTGGTGCCAAAATAGTCCCTAGGTGCCAAAATAGTCCCTAGGTGCTAAAATAATCCTTATGGTGTCAAAATGGTCCCTAGATGTTAAAATGGTCCTATGGTGTTGAACTAGTTCTTAGGTGCTAAAATGGTCCTTATGGTGTCAGTTTGGTCCTCGTATGACAAGTTGGTCCTTATGTAATGTTTTAGTCCAAATAATGGGACGTGGTGTAATTGTTGAGTTAAATGCTAGTTTCAATGCTGTAAGTTGAGATATAAAATGTTGAGGAGGCTTAGGCCTAAATGTTGATGTGCCCTCAAGGCTTATGTTGTTGATGAACGAGTTGATTAATAACAATGGTGAGTTTATTAGTTGTTGATGAAGTTGCTGGTTGGTGTGTTATGTTGCATTGTCATGGCATTGCATAGGGTATGTGCATGGTCGTTGAGACTTCGGTCTGTAAATGTTGTTGAGACTCCGGTCTGTAAATGTTGGTGTGCCCTCTAGGCAAATTAAGTTGTTGATGGATCCACATGCATATTGCATACATACATGTACCCATGCCTTCGTGACGAATCTTGGTGATGCTTAGTTGATCCGTTAATATTGTTTATTGATGTTATAATTAAATGATAAATGTATTAATTGTTGTGGATTGGAGTTACTAGTTGCTTTCCTAATGTAATGCTTATCCTACTTGTTATTATTTATGTAAAGAGACTCACCCTACTGCTTTCGTGTTGCTTCTCATGTCGGCAACCTGCAGGTGATAGTGCTTGAAGGTTCTTCTACCTTTCCAGTAGGTCCTTGAGTCATGCTCTGATGTGTAGCACCTGGGGCGGGGCGTTTAGTTATTTAGTACTTGTTTTGATGATTATGAGACTGATATATATGATGTATTAGACATGTTTAAACTTGATATTATCCGCTGTGCTGGTGAACTAGTTTTTGGATCTTTGTAAAACTTAAAAACAGGTGTTTGAGGGCTCGCCCCCATGCAATGCGTGCTATATATCACGCCTTAGTGCGTTTGAGCTTTTAAAAATGTTAGTTGATGTTTGTTTTGACGAAAATGTAGCACTCTCTTTGAGGTGCGTGGAAAGTTTTTGAAAACTCTGATTTTAAATAGATTAATTAGTAGTAATTAGAAAGGGGGTGTTACAATAGTGGTATCAAAGCAGTTCGGTCCGTCCGGCCAAGTTGTCGAGTCTGTTAACCCTCGAGTCTTGGTACTCGTTCTAAATCATAATTATGTTGCTGTTTATTACTGTTACCTTGGTTGATTTGTTCTTCATTGACATGCCTTACAATTTATTTGATGGATAGCAATTGAAAGTTATAGTGATTGATTAAGATATGTGTAATTAAAAGAGTTCTAACGACGTCCAAGGAGTGAAAGTCGTGACGACGCTTTCGCACTCCAGACTGCGTTAAAAGTCTTTTAATGGTGGTAGTTATAAATTGGAAGGAAAGTAGTTTTTGTGACCTTAATTAATTGGTTGCATGAGTAGGAGGAGTGATCACCCCAATAACTCATTTCCAATGAAAGAGGCGACAATAACTCATAATTATTATTAACCTTGGAAGCATGCACTAATTTTAATTTGGCTGATTGCTTGATGAATGTTGTTGCACTTGATTGACGTCTCTGATATAGGTTGATTGTTACTGTGATGTATGTGAGTTTAAACTTGATTTGTGCTAAATTGTTTTGAAGTTGGTGTGCTCAAATGAAATCTTTGTGTAATACTATATTTTCATTTTCTCAAGTAAGGTTGCATAACTTAAAGTTTTGACATTTTCGATGTTTCAATTTGGCTTGTTTCGTGAGCATGATGCGATTTGTCAAAATGAAATGATTAACTTTTCTTACCTTACGAGTTTATGTCGGAAACTAAATTTTGAACTAATAAGTAGTTGTTTATGTGGTTGCATGTTCGTGTGATAGTAAGATTTGGGGTTTGCATATAGTTTCCCTTTTTGGACAAAACTGTGAGTTCTATGATTTTCAAAAAGAAACGGTACTTGGAAATTTTATGCTATTGGAAAATGAATGTGATGTCAAATTAGTGTTGAATTCGGTTCCCAAAATGTTTTAGGGTCTTTACTTCAAAATGTGACATAAATTCGGCTTTTGAACCGATTAGGTTGGGGTTTAATGATGTTTGAAAATTATGAGATTGTACATAAATTGCATGATTAGATGAGTTAGAATTTTTATGTTATGTGAATGTGAATCCAATAATGATTGTCGAGGTCTTGGGAACAAATGTAAACAATTTTAGGTACTTCTTGACTGTGAACTACAATTGTATAATTGTGTTCGTTCTATGACTTAACTTGGACTTTATTGTTGCTACTTCTCTTATTATATGTCACTTCTTGATTTGTGTTACGTAGCTCCTAAATCTAATGTTGAAACTGTACAACGAGACCTTGTGTGCACTTCTATTACTTGAATAGTTTTCCTTGCTAAATGTTGACAAGAGTATTTAATTTCACTTGTTTAAACTAATATCAAGCCTTGTATCAAAACAATTGTATAGGATGCATGTGTTGGATATATTCTTTTGTGATATGGGATCGGTTCAATTTAGTAGAATTATATGTTCCATGATATTTTCTAGGGAAGTTGTAAAATCGCATGTTAGCCAATCCCTAGGAATAAAGAGGTCGAAGATGATGCCTACGTGTTTAATCTTTTCGGACTTGTGTGTTTAAATGGTTTGCATGATTGGTTATGCTTATTTGGTGTTTGATGCAATGCATAAGTACGTGAGGATTATAATTGGTTTTGGTGATTGATCATGATGAGTTTTACTTGCTTATGATTTCTGCGCGTTTCTGGACACTGTTTCACTATTTTTAAAACTGGTACTGTTTAGTTAACGCAAAATTTTTGTGGCTGACTGTTTTCGAAAATAGACTTAAAGCCAGTCGTTTTGGCACTGGTTTCGTTAAATTCGGAGTTGTGTAGCTCCAGTTATGAATCTCAAAAGTCGAGTCAAATTTCTAGAGTCAAGCAGTGAGTAGGTTCGGTTTTTGCAGCTTTTATGTCTCCAAATGAACTCCGTTTTGAACGATTCTTTTTCCATTAGAAACTATACTCAAAATTCTTTTATTCGGGCTGAAGTTTTGTCCCATTTGGTCAAGTTTAAGTCAGTTTAGCGTGAAATGAAGTAGGAGGACAGAATCTGTCCAGTCTGGGAACTGTTAGGGTTGTTTCTAAAAACTGTACTAATTGGCTCATTGTTTTGAAACTTTAGAGATATATTCAGAAACTACACATCCGTGGCTTTTCAACAAGTAATTATTTGTCGAAATCCGAGATCGTTTACTATTTTAATTAATTCACCAAAGTAGGTGCAAAGTTACTGAAATTTCTCTGCACCGAGTTTAGGTGGACTAATTTGAACATTGAATAAAATGATTAATAGTGGAATAGGTTGAACTTGAATTTTGTTGTTGTGATCGTGTTAACTGTTGATGTGAACATTGTTAGTATATGATAAATTGGTGATATTGGTGATGTTGAGTCTATTGTAGAGATTGGTGTCGTTGTGTTAATTGCGATTGTTGGTGTTGTTGGGCCTCTGGCCATGATTGATTGTTGTCTCTGGTGTCATATGCGTTTGTTTTCCGTTGAATAGGAAAATAAAAGTGACGATATAGGTATTTGTATCTAAAAGTAACGAGGTAGACTTAGCGTCTCAAAGCAACGACGAGGATTCGGTCCTACTTAATTGGTGATGATGCCACAGATTAGCTATTTTATGGTGTTGGGTAGACGGGTAGGATTCTGATAACCTACAGGTTAGAATACCTATTTGGAGAGTAAGAGTGTAGAGGAGGGTGTTTGGTCTGTTACGTGTACGATAGAACCTAGATGATGTAGAGGTGAGGGAGAACCTTACGGTGGAGACTATGCCAGTTAGGATTGAAGATCGGTAGGTGAAGGTTTTAAGAGGCAAAGAGATTGATTTGGTGAAAGTGGTCTTGTTGGGAGCTGTTGGTGAAAGCATGACTTGGGAGTTGGAAGGTAAGATGAGGGAGGCATATCCAGAGTTGTTCGATTCAGGTAATTTCGAGGACGAAATTCTCTAAGTGGGGGAGAGTTGTAACGCCCAAAATAATTTAATTATTTATTTAATTAAGTTATTTAAGGCTTGCAACATTTAATTAAGTCAATTAAATAGTTGAGTTTATTTTATCAAAAAGGGGTCTAATTTATTGAGTGGAATAGTTATGTTAGAGTTTATTTTATTTCAGGGGGTATCTAAGTAAGTAAAAAGGGTGGTGCTAATGCTTCAATGTGATGAAATATGAGAATGTGTTGATTTCATGATGATGATTAAATGTCTAAGTGAGTGTTGTTGAAGTGGGTTTGAATTGTTGAATAAAAGAGTTGTGGAAGTGTTTATGGTGTAGGTGAAGTTGGGCCACGGCCTAGGCGCCAAATGCCTAGGAACCGTGCGCCTAGTGTGTGTGTGTGGTGAGCGCAGCGCCATTTGTTTGGGAAAAGTGGCGCCAGTTCACCAGGCGTGGTGGCGTGTGCGGGGCCAATTCCCTGGGAATCTGGCGCCTGGTGTGTGTGTGTGCAGTGGTCTGGTGAGGCGTGTGCAGGGGGCGCCAATTCCACGGAATCGCGCGCGGTTCATGTTGTTGTGCGCAGGAGTGTTGCGCGCGATCAGGGCGCCAGTTCGCTGGGAACTTGGCGCCTGTGTGTGTCCAGCGGTGCGTGCTGTGTTGTGCTGTGCAAAGGGCGCCATTTTGGCTGCCCTAATGCGCCCAGTGGCGCCTGTGTGTGCTGGGGGCGCCTTTTGGCTGCCTTGTGCGCCCGTTTTGGCGCCTGGTTGGGCAATTGTGTCTAGGTGTGAGTTCAAATTTGTCCCTAAGTGTTAAATTGATCCTTTTGGTGCCAAAATAGTCCCTAGGTGCCAAAATAGTCCCTAGGTGCTAAAATAATCCTTATGGTGTCAAAATGGTCCCTAGATGTTAAAATGGTCCTATGGTGTTGAACTAGTTCTTAGGTGCTAAAATGGTCCTTATGGTGTCAGTTTGGTCCTCGTATGACAAGTTGGTCCTTATGTAATGTTTTAGTCCAAATAATGGGACGTGGTGTAATTGTTGAGTTAAATGCTAGTTTCAATGCTGTAAGTTGAGATATAAAATGTTGAGGAGGCTTAGGCCTAAATGTTGATGTGCCCTCAAGGCTTATGTTGTTGATGAACGAGTTGATTAATAACAATGGTGAGTTTATTAGTTGTTGTTGAAGTTGTTGGTTGGTGTGTTATGTTGCATTGTCATGGCATTGCATAGGGTATGTGCATGGTCGTTGAGACTTCGGTCTGTAAATGTTGTTGAGACTCCGGTCTGTAAATGTTGGTGTGCCCTCTAGGCAAATTAAGTTGTTGATGGATCCACATGCATATTGCATACATACATGTACCCATGCCTTCGTGATTTAATCTTGGTGATGCTTAGTTGATCCGTTAATATTGTTTATTGATGTTATAATTAAATGATAAATGTATTAATTGTTGTGGATTGGAGTTACTAGTTGCTTTCCTAATGTAATGCTTATCCTACTTGTTATTATTTATGTAAAGAGACTCACCCTACTGCTTTCGTGTTGCTTCTCATGTCGGCAACCTGCAGGTGAGAGTGCTTGAAGGTTCTTCTACCTTCCAGTAGGTCCTTGAGTCATGCTCTGATGTGTAGCACCTGGGGCGGGGCGTTTAGTTATTTAGTACTTGTTTTGATGATTATGAGACTGATATATATGATGTATTAGACATGTTTAAACTTGATATTATCCGCTGTGCTGGTGAACTAGTTTCTGGATCGTTGTAAAACTTAAAAACAGGTGTTTGAGGGCTCGCCCCATTCTGTCGTGCTATATATCACGCCTTAGTGTGTTTGAGCTTTTAAAAATGTTAGTTGATGTTTGTTTTGACGAAAATGTAGCACTCTCTTTGAGGTGCGTGGAAAGTTTTTGAAAACTCTGATTTTAAATAGATTAATTAGTAGTAATTAGAAAGGGGGTGTTACAATAGTGGTATCAAAGCAGTTCGGTCCGTCCGGCCAAGTTGTCGAGTCTGTTAACCCTCGAGTCTTGGTACTCGTTCTAAATCATAATTATGTTGCTGTTTATTACTGTTACCTTGGTTGATTTGTTCTTCATTGACATGCCTTACAATTTATTTGATGGATAGCAATTGAAAGTTATATTGATTGATTAAGATATGTGTAATTAAAAGAGTTCTAACGACGTCCAAGGAGTGAAAGTCGTGACGACGTCTTCGCACTCCAGACTGCGTTAAAAGTCTTTTAATGGTGGTAGTTATAAATTGGAAGGAAAGTAGTTTTTGTGACCTTAATTAATTGGTTGCATGAGTAGGAGGGAGTGATCACCCCAATAACTCATTTCCAATGAAAGAAGCGACAATAACTCATAATTATTATTAACCTTGGAAGCATGCACTAATTTTAATTTGGCTGATTGCTTGATGAATGTTGTTGCACTTGATTGACGTCTCTGATATAGGTTGATTGTTACTGTGATGTATGTGAGTTTAAATTTGATTTGTGCTAAATTGTTTTGAAGTTGGTGTGCTCAAATGAAATGCTGTGTAATACTATATTTTCATTTTCTCAAGTAAGGTTGCATAACTTAAAGTTTTGACATTTTCAGTGTTTCAATTTGGCTTGTTTCGTGAGCATGATGCGATTTGTCAAAATGAAATGATTAACTTTTCTTACCTTCTGAGTTTATGTCGGAAACTAAATTTTGAACTAATAAGTAGTTGTTTATGTGGTTGCATGTTCGTGTGATAGTAAGATTTGGGGTTTGCATATAGTTTCCCTTTTTGGACAAAACTGTGAGTTCTATGATTTTCAAAAAGAAACGGTACTTGGAAATTTTATGCTATTGGAAAATGAATGTGATGTCAAATTAGTGTTGAATTCGGTTCCCAAAATGTTTTAGGGTCTTTACTTCAAAATGTGACATAAATTCGGCTTTTGAACCGATTAGGTTGGGGTTTAATGATGTTTGAAAATTATGAGATTGTACATAAATTGCATGATTAGATGAGTTAGAATTTTTATGTTATGTGAATGTGAATCCAATAATGATTGTCGAGGTCTTGGGAACAAATGTAAACAATTTTAGGTACTTCTTGACTGTGAACTACAATTGTATAATTGTGTTCGTTCTATGACTTAACTTGGACTTTATTGTTGCTACTACTATTATTATATGTCACTTCTTGATTTGTGTTACGTAGCTCCTAAATCTAATGTTGAAACTGTACAACGAGACCTTGTGTGCACTTCTATTACTTGAATAGTTTTCCTTGCTAAATGTTGACAAGAGTATTTAATTTCACTTGTTTAAACTAATATCAAGCCTTGTATCAAAACAATTGTATAGGATGCATGTGTTGGTTATATTCTTTTGTGATATGGGATCGGTTCAATTTAGTAGAATTATATGTTCCATGATATTTTTTAGGGAAGTTGTAAAATCGCATGTTAGCCAATCCCTAGGAATAAAGAGGTCGAAGATGATGCCTACGTGTTTAATCTTTTCGGACTTGTGTGTTTAAATGGTTTGCATGATTGGTTATGCTTATTTGGTGTTTGATGCAATGCATAAGTACGTGAGGATTATAATTGGTTTTGGTGATTGATCATGATGAGTTTTACTTGCTTATGATTTCTGCGCGTTTCTGGACACTGTTTCACTATTTTTAAAACTGGTACTGTTTGGTTAACGCAAAAATTTTGTGGCTGACTGTTTTCGAAAAAAGACTTAAAGCCGGTCGTTTTGGCACTGGTTTCGTTAAATTCGGAGTTGTGTAGCTCCAGTTATGAATCTCAAAAGTCGAGTCAAATTTCTAGAGTCAAGCAGTGAGTAGGTTCGGTTTTTGCAGCTTTTATGTCTCCAAATGAACTCCGTTTTGAACGATTCTTTTTCCATTAGAAACTATACTCAAAATTCTTTTATTCGGGCTGAAGTTTTGTCCCATTTGGTCAAGTTTAAGTCAGTTTAGCGTGAAATGAAGTAGGAGGACAGAATCTGTCCAGTCTGGGAACTGTTCGGGTTGTTTCTAAAAACTGTACTAATTGGCTCATTGTTTTGAAACTTTAGAGATATATTCAGAAACTACACATCCGTGGCTTTTCAACAAGTAATTATTTGTCGAAATCCGAGATCGTTTACTATTTTAATTAATTCACCAAAGTAGGCGCAAAGTTACAGAATTTTCTGCACCCGAGTTTAGGTGGACTAATTTGAACATTGAATAAAATGATTAATTGTGGAATAGGTTGAACTTGAATTTTGTTGTTGTGATCGTGTTAACTGTTGATGTGAACATTGTTAGTATATGATAAATTGGTGATGTAACACCCCTTTTCTACCCCTCAATTTTCACGTCATTATCAGAGTAATTTCCTTTTCAAAAATATTAATTTAATTGGTAGAAAAGAAATGTTACCTCGTCATAAAAACTCATCTCATCAATTGCACTCATTAAAGTTTGTGCAGCAAAACCACGTCTTAAAAGTACATGTCATAAATCAATCATCACAGCGGAATAAAATAATAACCTCACTAAGCCTCTCAAAACACATCTCATAGTATCAACATAGTCATTAAACAGCTTAACTAATAACTAATAAATGTCAACCACGCCCGTAGGTGCTACTACGATATCGAGAGCGACACAAACAGACTTCCCGACGACTAACAAGAAGCGGCTAGACCTTCACTCGCGATTACTGCAGCGTTGCCACCATAGAGCAACATTCCAAGCGAGAAGGGTGAGAATTTCAATAAAACATAATCGGATACATAATAGAGAAATGAGAGCGAGCAATCACACAAAGATCATCATCATCACCACTTCATGATCACACAACATCAACTCCAATCACAAACAAAGAACCATTCCCGCTTATGATTATGTATGAAAGTGCAACCCCACCAGTGGCATAATGCATGATGGTACCATATTCATCATAAATAAGAGGCCAAGCCTATTCTTCACTTCGGAGGGCCAAGCCTATTCTTCTTCGCAAGAGGCCGAAGCCTATTCTTCACAATTATGCACATGCCATGAGATTCTATATACACATGTGCATTTCATCAAATTACTCACCTGGAGTACTCATCATCATCATCATAAAACACTCATAGAGTGTATTCTTATAATTCATTACAATCACACAACAACATTATTAAAACTATACTCATAGAGTATATTCTTCACAAAACATCACAAGTCATATCACAACATCATAATCACTCATAGAGTGAACTCATCACCTTTCACACAAATCATACTACAACACCATCCTAATTATACTCATAGGGAACATTTACATAACTCGTCAAAACCATACACACCAACATCATTTAAAATATATATATTTTTCGGTTATCTTTTGGTTTAGTGCGTTATAAAATAGTGAACTGATTGACTATGGGATTACTCAGGTAACTGATACTACTTGCAACAGCCATTGGCCACCTCTGCAAGGCTCTCAGTGATGCCCTTGTAAATACACCAATGAAAAAATTACGACCTTAGTGGTAAACCACAATTTAGCCATAGTCAATTAGCACACTAATAGTATAACATTTCATTCCTATATCAACTACCACAAAACAGTTTATTTTTCCTTAAAAGTAGAATATTCAGTTAGGCCTCTGAATAAGCTTTCCAACGCATCTTAGAACGCCTCAATCGGGTTCCTGTTCAAAAGATATGAATTTTTCAAAAACGCATAAACAACAAAGGTGAAAAAAGCAAAAAAGCAGTGAGAACAGGTGACTCGCGCTCGGCGCGCGTGAGTGAGGCGCAACAGGCGCCATGGACAGAAACATCAGCCCTCAGCGCATCACTTTTTACGCTTGAGGCGCGACCGCGCGCCGAGGCACCGATGGCGGCGCTCAAAACGCAGAAAAACTCGTAATTTTCGATATTTTTCCGGCTCGATTTCGATTTCAAAACATGATTTTGTTCATCAAGATATTCATTATAAGATTCATCAATAGACACATCAAAATACCCCAAGGAAATCACGAAAACTCATCACGCAACCTTCAAACATTCATCAAGAATCACCAAATTCATCAATTAATCATCAATTTCATCAAGACATCATCAACATTTATCAATCACATCGAATTCATCAAACAACCTCACCAGTTATTAAAACAACATCAAAACCCCAAAACCCATCATATACCCAATCACGTTAAACCGAAACACTCACCCTTACCTTGAATTTTTCGATGTTCCGGAAAGCGATGGTTAAGAGAATCACGTGCAAGAACTCAGCAACCCCACGAATGAAACGTCTCCTTCCTCCTTCGAAACCGTAATCTCACTCAACGAAACTTGAGAAGATTCCCCTTCCTTCCTCTCCTTTAGCGCAGCTCTCCCTACTTCTCACTCTCCCTAAATTCTGATTTCTTTCTCTGTTCTTGCACAATGGGCGCAAACCCTAACCCCTTAGCGCCTAAGGAGCTTAAGCTATCGGGCTTGGCTTCTTGGGCCATTCTTCACGACTCCGGAGTTACCAATATCACCCCCTTCAATTAAATTACACCCACCACTCCTTATTATATAAACACTCCCCTTCGAATACATTCACCACCTAATTATTGGTCCACACCACTCCCTAGATCTAACTAGATACCATATTATTATTTCTAATATTTCTCCGCAAGCTAATTCCCTCTAATTAGTTAAATAATTAACCGATTATTTTTGGGGCGTTACAACTCTCCCCCACTTAGATTATTTTCGTCCTCGAAAATTTACTCCGACTCATGAAACCAAACCCAATCTCCTTGTCACCTCTAACCATCCTTGTCCGTCACCTATCATATACTTAGCCTTGACACTTTGACCATTCTAATCTGAAGGTCATCAAAGTTCTACTCAACTACTCAAACACCTTGACACTTTACTTAGGCAACTACACCTCATCATCACCCACCTCTACAACTACCTAAGGTTACATCTACTTGGTTCACCATCATTCCCTTGATCCATCATATACTTAGTAGCATACTAAACACTTTTCTTTACATCTTTACTTCCACTTAGATGTTCTAATCAGAGGTTATCAAAGTCCTACTCAACTACTCAAACATCATCAAACTCATATCAAATTCCATAAGGACACATTCCCAAAAGTTCTTATAATGTATGGTCTTATTATTCCTCATGAGTCTCAACTTAAGGTATTGATTCAATCCTCATACCACATAACTATCTACTTTCAATCCAAACACAACTACTACCCACAACTCAATAAAGGCACGAAATTTAAAACAAGATTTAATTAACCTTCTATTCTCAAGGACCACACATAGAAAAATACATAATCAGTTATACGACCCACAAGTTCTTAAATGAATAACAAATTTGTAGTACTACACGTGACTTCAAAATCAAGCATTTTTCACAACATCACGTATTGAGAACACTTATATATACACATGTAATAATTAACATGAAGTCAAGTATGAGCACACCACTTAATTACCCAAATCAAAATTAACACATATATCCAAAATTTATAATACCATGAGTTATTGTCGCCTCTTTCATTGGGGATGAGTTATTGGGGTGATCAGTCCCTCCTACTCATGCCACCAATTAATTGAGGTCACAAAACTACAATCCTTCCAATTTACACATACTACGCTAAAAGGCTTTTAACGCGGTCTAGAGTGCGAAGGCGTCGTCACGACTCCCACTCTTTTGACAACGTTAAAACTCTTTTAACCATACCTATCTGAACAATTAACGACACAACTTTTCATCACATCAACTAGTTAGTTAGAAAGGAACAAGCCAGCACATCAACCCCACGAGTTCAACCAATCATGTATAACCACATACTGTCAGGTATAAAATCAATTCATTAATCTGTATCATTAAACTATCCTCATGATCATACACAATAAGTTTTGTGAGCAAAATATTTTCATTGTCCTAGCACACTTAAACAAATCATCAATCAATCTTAATCATATTCAATTACGTCATCATCAAAGCATGCATTTACTCAATTTAGTATAAAGAACTCATCATTTACATTTACTTCTTTGCTACTACAATGGTTCTCACATAATACCTAACACATAACACATAACACATAAACACAAATCGGGTCACGGGTACCCCTACAAAGGATCACTCTTAATGGTCAAGACAATGAAGCATCTTAACACAAGTAGAAAGATTAATCTACAAGGCATTTAGCATACAACATTAACACGTAATCAAGAACATGTTACAGTAAAAATTCATATTATACTTCATGCTATACTTTCACCAATTCATATAGTCAAAGTGATAATGCTAAATCAACCACATAACAAGTTCATGCGAGACTAGAGTTTAATTTAGCCACATAAGTAAACACATAGGAGAACACACGACACAAGGTGAGTACTCATTTGTTGAAAATAAATTTAATACTCACATTAATACCCAACCATAACATTGTTTGTTAAAGGTTCACAAGCAACCTCAAAAATCACTTCGTTTTTAAATTACAAATCCACAACATATGAAGATCAGAGTTCAAAACGTTTTTGCAAATCTTCGTAAACTCGGTTGCAGAAAATTCTGCAACTATGTGTCTACTTTGACGAATTAATTAAAATAGTAAACGACATCGAATTTCGCCAAATAAATACTTGTTGGAAAGCTCTCTGAGTGTAGTTTCTATCTATGATTTTTATTTTTCAAAATAAGTAGCCAATTGGTACAGTTTTTTCAAAATACCGCATGTTGCGTTAAAAACACACTTAGAGCAAGTGTACTCTATCGCAGAAGTAGTATAAAAAATATCGTCTCCACAGGGATTAATTAATAAGTACCAAACTACTTAAGATTAATTATTATTTAGACGAACGAATGTTTGGTGATTATAGAAACTAAAATAACAAGAAGTAAATAGCAAGAATTTAAATTGTAAAGTTTGATCAATGGAGAGAAGCCTAGGGTCACGGTTTCACTTGCAAGGTTCGATTCCTATATGTCTAATCCTACCTGAATCTCCTTTATTTTATTCAATTACCAATCCCTTTACTAAAGCTATTAACCCGTTTGGTCACGCGCGATTAATATTCTTTTCCCTAAATTAACCCTAGTTTGGTCATGCTAGAATTTAAATTTAAGAAAAGCATAAAGTACAAAAAGGTTGAATGATTGGAAGACTAAATTAAAGTTTGATCATTCATTAATTATAGTCTCAATTATCCTATAGGTCCACCAACTAGTTGTAGTACGATCGCTAATCAACTAACTGATTATAAACATGCAAAGGGTTGTCAATCCTAATTATGTGATAAAAATAATAGGATAATATTAATTGAAATAAAAACTAGGAATTCAGAGCATAAATCAAAACATAAAAGGTCTCTAATCAAGAAGATCCACCTAAGACCCTAGAAAAGGATTTTAGCTATCCATAGTGTTCAAGAACATTGGAATAAAATTTAAAGTCATGAATTACAGAATATAAAAAGAACCCGGAGATTGAGTAAATTCGATCCTCGTATTCGATCTCAGATTTTGCTTTCCAAAGCTCTCTCACTGCCAAAAACGGCACTCCAAAGCACTATTGGTTGCTGTTCCCGTCGTCAGCGTGAAGCTCCTCTCCCCAATTCCTGTGCGTCGTCAGTGTTGTTGTTGCTCTGTGTTCTCCGATCTCTCCTTTTGCTGTTGCAGGACTATTATATATAATATGTGTGAGGTGTGCGGCTCTCCAATTCTCCACTGTTGTGTCGTCAGCTCCCCAATTCAATTCACCTTCTCTTTTTTATTGTTGTTCCTTAGGGTTGCCGTCCTTTTTCCATCCAGCATGAGTCTTCTTAATTTCAATAATTCAATGTGGGCTTCACTTTCTCCACATATTGGGCCACACATCACTCAATTCCACCAGCCTTCTTTCTAATTTGCTGCAGCCCCCATATATACATACATAATATATATATATATATATATATATATATATATATATATATATATATATATATATATATATATGGCTTTAGTTTAGAATATTATTTTTTCATACTTTTTCTTTTCTCATAAAATAAAGAGCAAATTAAGTTAGTGATTTATATAATTAGTATATAATTGCTCTAAAAGTAATCCAAAAATAACTCTAAAATACACTAAATTGGAGTTTATCACCGCACTTAGGTACCAAACTTGGACAAAACTTCTTACTCAACTTGCAACCGAATTTTCTTTCTCGTCTCTTATTGAAAATTTATGAAACCAGTGGCAAAACGACCGGAGTTAAATCCATTTTTAAAAACAATCACCCACATAATTTTTGGATCAACCAAACAAGATGCAGGGCTTTAGAAAACCCAAAAAGAAGGTTTAAAATGCACAAAATCAGTAAACAAGTAAAATTCATCATGTTTTGTCACGAAACAATAATCTCAAACAACACTCAAATTTAACAATTCATGTCATCAAACAACACTTGGGCATCCAATCAACATTTTGATATTTGGTCAAACACCTACATGCACTCTAAACTTCACTTATGCATTTTATCAACACTTTACATGCAACACTTTGACTACAATCTAATCAAATCATCCCGACACCCCAAATTCACCCAACCACCAAAATACCACTTTCAACATCATATACTACTTAAGCATAGTAATTTCACCTTCAAAACTCACAAGGTAATACTATCAAACAACTTGTAGGCAACATATGTTCATAGTTCATCTCTACACTAAACACCGCAATTTCATCATTTAATGCACAGTTATTTAACTCACAAATACATTATTCGTCAACCCGACAACAACAACACGACACTTTGGTACATTGACCCAATAACAACAACAACAACGCTTTGGTCACATTGACCCATCAACAACAACAACAACAAAGGTCATGGACCAAATTTAAGTCAAAATAACAATCACACAATCTACATATCAATAAATGCGACATCTCTACTTCAAAAATATTTATAAGTAGAAGTGCGAAAAATGAGGAAAAATTGTTTTCCAACACAATCAACAATTTACTTTTTGGAAATGATTTTCGTAAATGAAAGGTGTCCTCAACTCTTAAAATCATGTAAAAATTATTTATAAGAACATTGAAGCCTAGAGCGGCAAAAATATTTTCCTTCGGTTTCAAAAGAAGTAACTAACGATCTTTTGCAAACCAAGCATTTTCCAAACCGTCGGGAATTCAAAAATGTAGAGACACGAGTTCACACACTGGAAACACAATACAAAGACACATTATCGGGGGTATCTCCCCACTTATTCACTTACCATTCAAAGAAGACTCGATTTGCCCCCTACACTGCGAAACATCACTTACTACACAGATAATGGTTAGAACGAGTACCAAGACTCGAGAGATAACTAGACTCGATCATCGACAACTTGGGCCTGGACAGACCGAATCGCTCGATACCACTAATGTAACACCCTTTTCTACCCCTCAATTTTCACGTCATTATCGTGAGTAATTTCCTTTTCAAAAATATTAATTTAATTGGTAGAAAAGAAATGCTACCTCGTCATAAAAACTCATCTCATCAATTGCACTCATTAAAGTTTGTGCAAAGAAACCACGCCTTAAAAGTACATGTCATAAATCAATCATCACAATGGAATAAAATAATAACCTCACTAAGCCTCTCAAAACACATCTCATAGTATCAACATAGTCATTAAACAGCTTAACTAATAACTAATAAATGTCAACCACGCCCCTAGGTGCTACGGTATCGACGAAGCGACACAAACAGACTTCCCGACAACTAACAAGAAGGCAAATAGACCTTCACTGCGGTTACTGCAGCGTTGCCACCATAGAGCAACATTCCAAGCGAAGAATGGGTGAGAATTTCAATAAAACATAATCAGATACATAATGGAGAAATGAGAGCGGGCAATCACACAAAGATCATCATCATCACCACTTCATGATCACACAACATCAACTCCAATCACAAACAAAGAACCATTCCCGCTTATGATTATGTATGAAAGTGCAACCCCACTGTGGCATAATGCATGATGGTACCATATTCATCATAAATAAGAGGTCAAGCCTATTCTTCACTGAGGCCAAGCCTATTCTTCTGCAAGAGGCCAAGCCTATTCTTCACAATTATGCACATGCCATGAGATTCTATATACACATGTGCATTTCATCAAATTACTCACCTGGAGTACTCATCATCATCATCATAAAACACTCATAGAGTGTATTCTTCGCAATTCATCACAATCACACAACAGAATTATTAAAACTATACTCATAGAGTATATTCTTCACAAAACATCACAAGTCATATCACAACATCATAATCACTCATAGAGTGAACTCATCACCTTTCACACAAATCATACTACAACACCATCCTAATTATACTCATAGGGAACATTTACCGCAACTCGTCAAAACCATACACACCCACATCATTTAAAATATATTTTTTTTTCAGTTATCTTTTGGTTTAGTGCGTTATAAAATAGTGAACTGATTGACTATGGGATTACTCAGGTAACTGATACTACTTGCAACAGGCATTGGCCACCTTTGCAAGGCTCTCAGTGATGCCCTTGTAAATACACCATGAAAGAAATTACGACCTTAGTGGTAAACCACAATTTAGCCATAGTCAATTAGCACACTAATAGTATAACATTTCATTCCTATATCAACTACCACAAAACAGTTTATTTTTCCTTAAAAGTAGAATATTCAGTTAGGCCTCTGAATAAGCTTTCCAACGCATCTTAGAACGCCTCAATCGGGTTCCCGGTTCAAAAGATATGAATTTTTCAAAAACGCATAAAACAACAAAGAAAAAACAATTGCAAAACAGTGAGAACAGGTGACTCGCGCTCCGGGCGCGAGTGAGGCGCAGCCGAGGCGCCACTGGACAGAAACATCAGCCCTCAGCGCATCACTCTTTCGCTTGAGGCGCGACCCGAGCGCGACCGATGCGCCAAGGCGTAAATACTCAAAACGCAGAAAACTCAGAATTTTCGATATTTTTCCCAGCTCAATTTCAGATTTCAAAACATGATTTTGTTCATCAAGATATTCATTATAAGATTCATCAATAGACACATCAAAATACCCCAAGGAAATCACCAGAAACTCATCACGCAACCTTCAAACATTCATCAAGAATCACCGAATTCATCAATTAATCATCAATTTCATCAAGACATCATCAACATTTATCAATCACATCGAATTCATCAAACAACCTCACCAGTTATTAAAACAACATCAAAACCCCAAAACCCATCATATACCCAATCACGTTAAACCGAAACGCTCACCCTTACCTTGAATTTTTCGATGTTCCGGAAAGCGATGGTTAAGAGAATCACGTGCAAGAACTCAGCAACACCACGAATGAAACGTCTCCTTCCTCCTTCGAAACCGTAATCTCACTCAACGAAACTTGAGAAGATTCCCCTTCCTTCCTCTCCTTTAGCGCAGCTCTCCCTACTTCTCACTCTCCCTAAATTCTGATTTCTTTCTCTGTTCTTGCACAATGGGGCGCAAACCCTAACCCCTTAGCGCCTAAGGAGCTTAAGCTATCGGGCTTGGCTTCTTGGGCCATTCTTCACCACTCCGGAGTTACCAATATCACCCCCTTCAATTAAATTACACCCACCACTCCTTATTATATAAAAACTCCCCTTCGAATACATTCACCACCTAATTATTGGTCCACACCACTCCCTAGATCTAACTAGATACCATATTATTATTTCTAATATTTCTCCGCAAGCTAATTCCCTCTAATTAGTTAAATAATTAACCGATTATTTTTGGGGCGTTACAGGTGATATTGGTGATGTTGAGTCTATTGTAGAGATTGGTGTCGTTGTGTTAATTGCGATTGTTGGTGTTGTTGGGCCTCTGGCCATGATTGATTGTTGTCTCTGGTGTCATATGCGTTTGTTTTCCGTTGAATAGGAAAATAAAAGTGACGATATACGTATTTGTATCTAAAAGTAACGAGGTTGCTTCTCATGTCGGCAACCTGCAGGTGATAGTGCTTGAAGGTTCTTCTACCTTCCAGTAGGTCCTTGAGTCATGCTCTGATGTGTATCACCTAGGGCGGGGAGTTTAATTATTTAGTACTTATTTTGATGATTATGAGACTGATATATATGATGTATTAGACATGTTTAAACTTGATATTATCCGCTGTGCTGGTGAACTAGTTTCTGGATCGTTGTAAAACTTAAAAACAGGTGTTTGAGAGCTCGCCCCATTCTGTCGTGCTATATATCACGCCTTAGTGCGTTTGAGCTTTTAAAAATGTTAGTTGATGTTTGTTTTGACGAAAATGTAGCACTCTCTTTGAGGTGCGTGGAAAGTTTTTGAAAACTTTGATTTTAAATAGATTAATTAGTAGTAATTAGAAATGGGGTGTTACATAATACAAGTTCCTTTCATCAAAACCAAAATAAATGCATGTTTAAGTTCATTATTACCAGCTGATCTGATTTCACACAGAATATGCAGCTTGTTTTACATTAATGCAGTCTAGTACGAAAAAACCAGATTGTGGGTATGTACTCTATCTGGCTTATCTACAACCGGACACAAATGGTAAAGTAACCACTATATACCTAAGCTTTCAAGTAACACTGTACCACCCCTTGAAAATTTGTTGATTCAAAATATGTGCTTCTGAATTCAGCTGTCCAAATTACTCATATGGGAGCTCAGAGTCATAGTTACATATCTGTATTAAAAGTCAGAGTCAGAAAAATAATTATCTATTAAGTTACAAAATTGACCATCCAAATATTTATATACATTATTAACAAAACTAGCTACTTTCCTTTTATATACTCAAAGAATAAGATGTGCCCTAGGCTAACACCAAAAGAGAGTGCAAATATAGAAACCATAGTTACATTGTATGCCAATCCTTAAACAATGCCCTTAAAATGGAAGAGAAAAAAGACCATATCAAATGCAATTTGCGCTTAGACAAGTACACACTAAAGAACAGAAAGTCGAAACCAAAAGATCTCCTTAACATCAATAATTACATCTTAAATGTCATTGTAATATGGTACTCACTACTCACAATCACTGCAAAGAACCGAAACCAAAATAATCTCCTCACATCGCAGTAATTACGCTACTTCTGATCACCCTAGAAGTCTTTAAAAGGCAAGAAAGAATTACATAAGCTACAATGACACAGCACAACAAAAACCCTAATACATAAAATCTACAAAATCATTCCCAAATTAAGTTTTAAAACCTCATAAACCCTAAATCCTCCACCAAAAATTTATACAATCAATAAAAAGTAAATACCGCAAAAAAACCCTAGAGATAGAGCAACACAGAGAGATAGAGAAACACAGAGAAAGAGAGAGAGAGAGAGAGAGAGAGAGAGAGAGAAAGAGAGCTTGCCTGGAAAGAGAGGAGAGAGCGCAAGACAATGAGACGTTCGCAAAAGGAGAGCGCGTTTTTGATGAGTTTTGCGTTTTGAGTTTTTTATTTTTAATTGTGAAATACTTTTGAAGTCAAGCTATATATACTACTGCCATGTCTTAAAATTTTAAAATTTTCCACTTTTGAGGTCACGCGTATTTTACGCTTGACTTAAAAACTAGCGCGCCAAAAAAAGTTTGGGTTTTTTTTTTCACACCCCCCTCCTTCCCTATCTCACCCCCATAATTCCACACTATCCCGTTTTTACCTGTGGTTTGTTAAAAAAAAAAATTAAAAATTTCGGAATTACCTCTTAAAGACGTAATTCCGGTTCAAAAAATAAAGGAATTTCGGATTTACCCTGTAATTCCAAAAAGTTTTTCGGAAATTACAATTTTTTTTTTCAATTATTAATATTTTTCGAAATTATTAATATTTTTTATTTCGAACGAATAATTTAGGCTAAAAAATCGGTTTTCGGACAACATACTCTGATCGTAATGAAACCACAACCATTATATCCGAAAAAAATCAAGAATCAAGACTCCCCTAGAAAGGACTATGGCCTCAAAATCCCAAATTCCATCGTTTACTATTTTTTACGATTTTTTTTAATTTTTCATAGTCTCCAAAAAATCTAAAAAAATTTGTATAGCCTTATTTTGGTTTTGTTAGATTTTTAGTGGTGTTTTTATATTTTTTTAGAGTAGTTTTTACTATTTTTAGTAGCCTTTTAGTAATAAAAATTAAAACAAATCGTATATATGTCATTTTGGACATATATACGATGCCTACTAACCGTGGCGCAGGGATGTCATGATACACTCCGAGCCTCAGAGAGTGTCCGGAGAAGGAGCATCGCTCTTCGCCTCCTCCCAACATGTTTGTCATCATCTACGCGGGTGTCGCTCCGAAAGACTCTGCCAAGCTTACACCGTCTGGTCGTTTCTACTCGCCAATGTTAAAAAAATAATGTAAATAAAAATATTAATAATTGAAAACAAGTGATAACAACACAATTTATAATGAGCTCTAATCTAGTTATAATCGTACTCAATAATGATGAAAAGAAAGTGGATCTTAAATTCAAATTTAGCTTAATTATATTTCTATTTCTGTTAAGTTAGTTTAATCACACCTTCAGATTGCAGTATATGCATAGATTTAGGGAGCCAAGTTTACTTTAAGTGTGTAATTCCATCATGAATAATCGTGAGAAGAATTGAATCGCTTTCTTTATTTTCAAGTTAACTTCTTCCCCAACTTCTTAAGGGCCCCCCTTTGCTCGAGAAGGGTTATTTATACATAGCCTCCAGAATGCCGTCACGCTCATTTAAGTTATTTATACATTTTCATGGTCCAGTCAACTAATTCTGTGTGGTAATTAAAATATGTGATGTAATACAAGTTCCTTTCATCAAAACCAAAATAAATGCATGTTTAAGTTCATTATTACCAGCTGATCTGATTTCACACAGAATATGCAGCTTGTGTAACACCCCAAAATAATTCAATTAATTAACTTAGTTGAGTTATTAAGGGTTTACAACATTTTAATTTTTAAGTCAAGTAATTCATTAAGTGAGTGTTAAGCATATGTTGTTATTTTAGGAAAATGTCTAAATAGGGAAAGGGTGTGTGGGTAGTAGAAAGCCCACGGCCTAATAAGGCCAAGGCCCCATTTAAGTCCTTTAAGGACATGTTAAATGGTACCTCCGTAGGGAACATTCCCATTCATGTTCCAAAATCAGTTAAGTTACCAAATTTAGAAAGAGAGAGAAGTGAAGCTTAGAGAGGAAAGGAGAACTGAGCGTGGAGAGTTCAAGTGGAGAGGAGAGCTTGTTGCTGTAGTTACTTGGAGAGTGAAGGGTTCTCAATCGTCTCAAGTTGTTAAGGTTAGGGGGTCCTTTTAATACTTGTAATGTCTTGTGTTTGATCGTGTTTCGGTGTGAGTATGTTCTGATCACTTTGCATGTGTGTTTTATGTGCTGTACATGACATGTTTTGCTCTTTGCTGTGATTGTTGGTGAGATACGACGGTGGATCGTTTGGAAAGAGAGGAGTGTAACTCTCTCTGTTCTGTGTGGTACGAGGAGAGCATTGCATGGTGAGGTATCAAGAGTGTGATCGGTGTAGTGTGGAGAAAATGAGCTTGCATGTAGAGTTAACGGAGGATCGGAGCGAAGGAGTGAGTAATCCGAGTATGCATGAGTGTGGTGAGCTGAGAAACGAGTTGCATGTTGAGTCTAAGTAGAGAAACAGAGTAAAAGAAGTAAAATGGGGGTTAAACGCTTTATTACGCGTGGCAACCGAATTCCCTTCACTTAGAGTGAGGGAAAGCGAAGTTGAGGGTTGTCAACGCCTAGAGTGTCTTAGTGTTGAAAGTCTCATGGTGAGTTTGAGGAGAGTACATGTCTAAACACCATTAACGAGAAGTAGGGACGCATAAACCGAAGTGTAGGTGTCTCGCCTTAGGTTACCGAGGTGTAGAGGTCCTCAGGCCGAGGTAGCGTCACCGAGGTGAAACGCCCAAGTGCCTAAGAATAAGTGAATCAACCAGGGAATATACGAGAAGTGATTTTCCATGACTTAGATGATTTTGGTGTAAGGAAGTGCGTGAATCGTGAGCGCGTTGCGGATTGAGGGTGTGAGTGTGGTCGGTAGAGGTACACACATAGTGTGCCGAGGTAATGTTGCGTGGTTAGCCGAGGTACACATATAGTGTGTCGAGGTGAGGTTAGCGCCAATGTTGTCTAACACATTGTGGGGCGCCATCGGGAGTGCTACTTTAGCACCAATGTGCATAAGTAAGGGAGCGATTAAGTCCATTTTGGTCCTTAGGTGACATTTTGGTCCCTAAGTGTCGTTGTGGTCCTCGGTGTGACAAGTAGTCCACCATGGATTGCCGAGGTGACTGAGAGGTCGGTTGTAGGTCCTAAGGTGATTCTACCGGTGTTGTAGGTCGACCTTAGCACCGTGATGATGTCTAGGTGGTGTAGACGCGTCGGTGAGCGACGAATAACGACGGAGTAGAACGACGGAGTAACGACGGTGAAAGACGGTGTAAACACTCACATACGTTATGATTGATTTGTGTGTTATTGTATTTGTCATGAAGTCACATGTTCATGTGCATATTACGACGGAGGAGGTCTCGGCCTCGGATATGGTAGGACTTCGGTCTCCATATCAAATAACGACGGAGTTAACGACGGAGATGCCGACGGGCTAAATAACGACGGTGGAGGTACCTCATTGCATAATGCCCTGTGGATGGGTTGCATACATGCATACATTACATGAATTGTTGTGTTTATGTGGACTATCGGTGAGTGACTGTAATTGCTGAACCGAGGTGTTGTTTTTAGTGCTATCTCTATCCTTAAGCTTTCTTCACATTATATTACTTGTGTTAAGTGTAACACCCCCTTATATTTAAAGCTAATTCAATTAAAAAAAATCAGAGTTTTCAAAAACTTTCCACGCACCTCAAAGAGGGTGGTACATTTAATGAAAAGGACGTCAAACATATTTAACCAATCCAGACTCATCAAATGCATAAATCTCATATCATAGTCATATGGATAAAAACCATCAAAACCACCTGTTTAACGTTTACAGTATCCATCAAATAGTTTGCAGCACAGCGGAAATAAAATTGAGTTCACATACTCAATACATAGGTTCAAAATAAGTTTAATACATAACCATAAATAATACTAAGACCCCAACCCCTGTGTTACTATCGAGCCGACTCAATAAAACCCCAGAGGCACAGCACCATCACTCGGAATCACCTGTTTGTCGCCACGAGAGCAGGCAACAAGAAATGCTAGGGTGAGTCTCTTTACATAAATAATAACAGGTAAAATAAGCCGTATAGTAAGAACTAGCTAGCAACAGAGATTCACGAGAACAAGGCATTTACCATTCACATGAGATATCACGCAAGCAACCATAACAGACACTTGGACATTAACAAACAAATAGGGAATGTATGATTATATGCATGTATGCAACATGCATGTGGATCCATATTCACCTCACCACCCCGTCGGGTATTTCATCACCACCCCGAAGGGTATTCCATCACCTTCCCGAAGGGTATTCCATCACCTCCCCGCAGGGTATTTCATCACCTGTTGGCCGAAGCCATGCATATGATTCATGCGACTTTATGACAATGCATCACTCCACACCAAGCACACCACATCAATTATTAATTATCACATCATTAATTATCAACACCACCTCACCGATTATTTAGCATCACCTCACCAAATATTTAGCATCACCTCACCAAATATTTAGCATCACCTCACCAAGTATTTATTAATTCTCACCTAAGAACCAACACCACCCCATAGGGATTTTCTCCTCACTTTAGGACCATTCTGACACACCAATAATTAATTTAGAGACTTAGGGATTTATTTGACACATTTGGACTAATTAGACGTTAAGGGATTATTTTGTCACACCAAGGATTAATTTAATTCTTAGGGACTAATTTGTCACACCAAGGATTAAATTAATTCTTAGGGACTAAACCATCACTTAGATGTATTTTGAGTACCTAGACACTAAGGGGGCAGCCAAAAGGCGCCCCATGAACCAACACCAAAAGCCCACACTCACACACTTAGTCACACCACTCAGCCACATACCTGGCGCCAGAATGCTAGGCATTTGGCGCCCCCCTGCAACACTCAGCCCCAGGCGCCTAAATGCTTAGCATTTGGCGCCCCAACACTCAGCACATAACACACCACACACTTAGACACAGGCGCCACATTCCTAAGGAATTGGCGCCCCTCCTGCCAAAACCAACCAAAACCGAAGAAACACCAGGCCCAACTTAGTCATGGGCGCCAATTTGCCTAGCAAATGGCGCCACCCTGCAGCACAACACCACGCAACACATAGACACTCCCACCAGGCGCCAGAATCCTAGTGATTTGGCGCCCTGCACCCCATCCCTGCCACCTTTCAGCAACCTGGCGCCATATTCCTAAGGAATTGGCGCCCTCCCCTGCCAAGACTCACGCACGCTCACAAAATACAGCAACATGGCGCCTAAATGCTAGGCATTTGGCGCCCCCTTCCAACACCCTTCACCAATTTACTTCAAAACTAATTTATTATTCAACAATTCATTTTCCCCCACCACACACACACCTAATTATTACTTTATTACCAACAATTCATCATATTCACATACTTACCCTCATATGACCATTCCACCAAACATACACTATGCATAAGTCACAATTCATGTTTTCACAACAACAATTAACATGTTATGAGTAACACACACATTCCAAACATCAATCAACATGTCATCAACACACAATCACACAACAAGTTATTATTAAAGCCATTCCACATATAAAACCTATCATACTAGCTATTATAAACATAAAGGAGAATCCCCTAACCTTGGGTAAGCTAGGAATCCACTCCAACACCACAAATTAGCCAAAAGAAGCAAGCCTCCTACTAAATCTCAGCTAGGCCGAATCCTCCTCTCACTTGGGTAGCCATGGAAAAATCAAAATAGTGGAAATGAGCTTATGGAAGTCTTAGAAATGGAACAAGGAAGAGAAATGGTGAAGATTGGGACCAAGAAACCACTTACCCACCAAGAAATCAAGCCAAAGCTTCCACCTTTTCCTTCCTCTCCCTCACGCAAGTCGGGCCGCTCACCTTCCTCTCTTCTCCTTTCGTGGGTTCTTCTTCAAAATGAGGGTCATAAGGCTTGTGTAGGGTTTTGGGGTCTTAAGGGAATTGGGCTTGGGTCACTTAAGTGACTTGGGCCCTTTATTTGCATCACCCATTTTACTTATTCATATACTCCCTGAAATTAAAATAAAATGAACTCTAACTCAATTATTCCACTTAATAAACTAGACCCCCTTTATTTATTTACTACACCTCACTCTTTAAATAAATTGATTACCTTATTATTATTTACATATGGCCAACTAACATATTATTTACTTAAATTAGTCATAATCACTTAATTATGTAAGTTAAATAATCACCTAAATAAATTAGTTAAATACTCACCTAATTAATTTTTGGGGTGTTACAACTCTCCCCCACTTAGAATATTTTCGTCCTCGAAAATCACGCTAATCTCAACAACGAGATGAATCTAGTTCGCACTTAATCTCTTCGAAAACTTACACGATTTAAATCCTAATGTTAACCCCAGACATCCACCTACAACCCTTTCAAAGTTCTATTCTTTGGTCCAGCGAAACACTAACGTGTGCGTCTACTTCTCCTCATGGATCTCAACCTAATATATTGACTCCACCTCTTAGGTTACATAACTGTGTACTTTCATTCTAATCATAAATCGCCACTTACAGGTTCAAGAATGACACACAATTCCCGCAGTAACGTCTCCCCCACTTAGCTTTTTGCCCGAACGCTCATCTCCCTTTCCACCGGAAACATCATACGGCTTCCCACGAAACCGAGAACTCCTCTTCCCCTTCACTATCTTATATGAACGATTGCTATCCCCCCTCGAAATCTACGCTAAACTCATGAAATCAACATCCACTCTTCTTATCTCCGCTAACCGCTATCATCCAAGTCCTATCGTTACACGCAAATGCATCAAACACTCTTACCTATATTCTTACTCCCCAATTTGGTATTCTAACCTGTAGGTTGTCACAATTCTACCCGACTACCCAACACAAGGAACAACAACAATTATGGCCAGAGGCCCAACAACCTAACAACCGTAATTAACACAACAATACCAGTCTCGACAATTATCATATATCCCATATTATTCACATCAACAATTAACACAATTATAACAACAAAATTCGAGTTCAGCCCATTCCACAGTTAATCATTTTACTCAACGTTCAAATTATTCTTTCTAAACTCAGGTGCAGAAAATTCTGCAACTATGTGCTTACTTTGGCGAATTAATTAAAATAGTAAACGACCTCGGATTTCGACAAATAAATACTTGTTGGAAAGCCACGGATGTGTAGTTTCTGAAAATATCATTAAAGTTTCAAAACAATGAGCCAATTAGTACAGTTTTTATAAACAACCCAAACAGTCCCCCGACTGGACAGATTCTGTCCTCCTACTTCATTTCACGCTAAACTGACTTAAACTTGACCAAATGGGACAAATCTTCAGCCCGAACAAAAACATTTTGAGTATAGTTTCTAATGGAAAAAGAATCGTTCAAAACGGAGTTCGTTTGGAGGCATAAAACTTGCAAACACCGAACCTACCCACAGATTGACTCAAACAAAAATTGGTTCGACTTTGGAGACTCATAACTGGAGCTACACAACTCCGAATTTAATGAAACTAGCGCCAAAACGACCGGCTTTAAGTCTATTTTCGAAAACACTCAGCCACATAATTTTTGACTCAACCAAACAGTACCAGTTTTCAAAAGACTGAAACAGTGTCCAGATTGTTTTCCAGAATTTCAACCAAACTTGTTTCACCTATAACTTGAGTTCTATAACTCTAAATTCAACTCAATCAGCGGCAAATTAATGAGCATTCAATCAAGTTTTCGAAATGACAAACCACATAATTTTTCAATTGACCAAATAATACCAGTTTCTAAAAGACTGTAACAGCATCTAGTAACGCACCTAAATCATACGCGATTAAAACTCACCATTATAAATCACCAAACCGATTATAGTTATCACACACTCATACATTTCATTCAAACACCAAATAACATAACTAATCGTGCAAATAATTCAAGCACACAAGTCCGAAAGATTTAGACACGTAAGCTTCATCTTCAATCTCTTTATTCCTAGGGATTTGGCCAATATGCGATTTTACAACTTCCCTAGAAAATACCATGGACATATAATTCTACCAAATTCAGTTGATTTCATATCATAGAAATAATATAACCAACTCATGCTTCTTAAAACAATTGATTTGATTCAAGACTTGCTATTAGTTTAACCAAAGGAAGTCACATACTCTTGTCAACATTTAGCAAAGAAAACCAATCAAGTAAGACAAGTGTACAAAAATCTAGGTACGCGGTTTTTCATCATTAATTTTATATTCCACGTAAAACAATTTTTTAAGAAGTGACAGTCAACACTAGCGATAGCAGCCACCATGTCAAAGTTAATTCATACTTCGAACAAAAATTTCACAATTATAGTTCACAGTCAAGAAGTACTTAAAATTGTTTACATTCGTTTCTAAACCTTGACAATTATTATCGGTCTCACATTCTCGTAGTCTAAATTTTTTTTTTTAACTCATTTAATCATGCGATTAATGTCTAATCTCCTAATTTTTTTCAACATCATTAAATCACAACCTAATCGGTTCAAAAGCTGAATTTATGTCACATTTGAAATAAAATCTTAAAACAACTTGGAAACAAAATTCAACACTAATTTGACATCCCATTTGTTTTCCAAAAGCATAAAATTTTCCCAATTACCGCTTTTGCGTAATCATAGGATTCACAATTTCGTCAAAAGGAAGTTACACGCAACCTCCAACCTTACCATCACTCGAGCATGCAACCACATAAACACTACCTATTAGTTCAAAATTTATTTTTCGACATAAACTCGACGGTGAGAAATTAATTATTAAATTTGACAAACACATCATGCTCACGAAACAAGTCAAATAGAAACATGGAAAGTATCGAAGCTTCAAGTCATGCAACCTTAATTGAGATAACGAAAAATATAGCATTACACACTATTTCATTCGGCATACAATCTCAAAACAATTAAGCACAAGTCGATCAAATTCCTATTCAACACAAAGAACAATTAACCTCTAGTAGAAATGTCAATCAAGCGCAATAATATTCAACAAACAATCCCGCAATTATTGTCTAGTGTATAATTTACTAAGATTAGGTCGTATAAGGTACTCTCTATATCCTAACAAACCAATCCAAAGAATCAATTGAATTAAAATTAGCGCGTGCATCCAAAGTGAGTAATAACCTTGAGTTATTGTCGCCTCTTTCATTGGGAATGAGTGATTGGGGTGATCAGTCCCTCCTACTCATTCAACCAACTAATTAAGGTCACAAAAACTACTTCCTTTCAAATTTAGAACTACCGCATTAAAAGACTTTTAACGCAGTCCGGAGTGCGAAGGCGTCGTCACGACTTTCACTCCTTTGACGTCGTTAGAACTCTTTTAATCACACATAACCTAGTAATACAACAACAGTCACAACAGACAAGGTCAATGCTACAACCAACAGTTTTACAGTTCAATCACCTATACCTCACTAATTCAATATAACTCTCAATCATAATCCAGCAATTAAGTCGCAAGGCACATCAATGAATTAGCAAACCAACAAAGTTAATAAATAATGGACAAAGAACATAATCTATGATTTAGAACGAGTACCAAGACTCGAGGGTTAACAGACTCGACAACTTGGCGGACGGACCGAATCGCTCTCGATACCACTAATGTAACACCCCTTATATTTAAAGCTAATTCAATTAAAAAAAATCAGAGTTTTCAAAAACTTTCCACGCACCTCAAAGAGGGTGGTACATTTAATGAAAAGGACGTCAAACATATTTAACCAATCCAGACTCATCAAATGCATAAATCTCATATCATAGTCATATGGATAAAAACCATCAAAACCACCTGTTTAACGTTTACAGTAATCCATCAAATAGTTTGCAGCACAGCGGAAATAAAATTGAGTTCACATACTCAATACATAGGTTCAAAATAAGTTTAATACATAACCATAAATAATACTAAGACCCCAACCCCGGTGTTACTATCAGAGCCGACTCAATAAAACCCCAGAGGCACAGCACCATCACTCGGAATCACCTGTTTGTCGCCACGAGAGCAGGCAACAAGAAATGCTAGGGTGAGTCTCTTTACATAAATAATAACAGGTAAAATAAGCCGTATAGTAAGAACTAGCTAGCAACAGAGATTCACAGAACAAGGCATTTACCATTCACATGAGATATCACGCAAGCAACCATAACAGATTACTTGGACATTAACAAACAGCTAGGGAATGTATGATTATATGCATGTATGCAACATGCATGTGGATCCATATTCACCTCACCACCCCGTCGGGTATTTCATCACCACCCCGAAGGGTATTCCATCACCTTCCCGAAGGGTATTCCATCACCTCCCCGAAGGGTATTTCATCACCTGTTGGCCGAAGCCATGCATATGATTCATGCGACTTTATGACAATGCATCACTCCACACCAAGCACACCACATCAATTATTAATTATCACATCATTAATTATCAACACCACCTCACCGATTATTTAGCATCACCTCACCAAATATTTAGCATCACCTCACCAAGTATTTAGCATCACCTCACCAAGTATTTATTAATTCTCACCTAAGAACCAACACCACCCCATAGGGATTTTCTCCTCACTTTAGGACCATTCTGACACACCAATAATTAATTTAGAGACTTAGGGATTTATTTGACACATTTGGACTAATTAGACGTTAAGGGATTATTTTGTCACACCAAGGATTAATTTAATTCTTAGGGACTAATTTGTCACACCAAGGATTAAATTAATTCTTAGGGACTAAACCATCACTTAGATGTATTTTGAGTACCTAGACACTAAGGGGGCAGCCAAAAGGGCGCCCCATGAACCAACACCAAAAGCCCACACTCACACACTTAGTCACACCACTCAGCCACATACCTGGCGCCAGAATGCTAGGCATTTGGCGCCCCCCTGCAACACTCAGCCCCAGGCGCCTAAATGCTTAGCATTTGGCGCCCCCCTGCAACACTCAGCACATAACACACCACACACTTAGACACAGGCGCCACATTCCTAAGGAATTGGCGCCCCTCCTGCCAAAACCAACCAAACCGAAGAAACACCAGGCCCAACTTAGTCATGGGCGCCAATTTGCCTAGCAAATGGCGCCACCCTGCAGCACAACACCACGCAACACATAGACACTCCCACCAGGCGCCAGAATCCTAGTGATTTGGCGCCCGCACCCCATCCCTGCCACCTTTCAGCAACCTGGCGCCATATTCCTAAGGAATTGGCGCCTCCCTACAAGACTCACGACGCTCACAAAATACAAGAACATGGCGCCTAAATGCTAGGCATTTGGCGCCCCTTCCAACACCCTTCACCAATTTACTTCAAAACTAATTTATTATTCAACAATTCATTTTCCCCACCACACACACACCTAATTATTACTTTATTACCAACAATTCATCATATTCACATACTTACCCTCATATGACCATTCCACCAAACATACACTATGCATAAGTCACAATTCATGTTTTCACAACAACAATTAACATGTTATGAGTAACACACACATTCCAAACATCAATCAACATGTCATCAACACACAATCACACAACAAGTTATTATTAAAGCCATTCCACATATAAAACCTATCATACTAGCTATTATAAACATAAAGGAGAATCCCCAACCTTGGGTAAGCTAGAATCCACTCCAACACCACAAATTAGCCAAAAGAAGCAAGCCTCCTACTAAATCTCAAATTAGGCCGAATCCTCCTCTCACTTGGGTAGCCATGGAAAAATCAAAATAGTGGAAATGAGCTTATGGAAGTCTTAGAAATGGAACAAGGAAGAGAAATGGTGAAGATTGGGACCAAGAAACCACTTACCCACCAAGAAATCAAGCCAAAGCTTCCACCTTTTCCTTCCTCTCCCTCACGCAGTTGGTGGCTGTTCACCTTCCTCTCTTCTCCTTTCGTGGGTTCTTCTTCAAAATGAGGGTCATAAGGCTTGTGTAGGGTTTGGGGTCTTAAGGAAATTGGGCTTGGGTCACTTAAGTGACTTGGGCCCTTTATTTGCATCACCCATTTTACTTATTCATATACTCCTGAAATTAAAATAAAATGAACTCTAACTCAATTATTCCACTTAATAAACTAGACCCCCTTTATTTATTTACTACACCTCACTCTTTAAATAAATTGATTACCTTATTATTATTTACATATGGCCAACTAACATATTATTTACTTAAATTAGTCATAATCACTTAATTATGTAAGTTAAATAATCACCTAAATAAATTAGTTAAATACTCACCTAATTAATTTTTGGGGTGTTACATTAAGAGACTCACCCTAGCTGCTTATTGTTGCCTGCTCTCGTGGCAACTTGCAGGTACTCATGAGTGATAGTTGTGCCTAGTTGATGTTGGTTGAGTCTGCTCTGGTCGTGTAACACTGGGTTGGGGCCGAGTAGATTATTTTGTACTCTTCATACTGATCTTGTGTATATTTTGTTATATAGTCTTTTGGAACTAAAACTATCATATTTGTGTACCTCATTTCATAATGCCCTGTGGATGGGTTGCATACATGCATACATTACATGAATTGTTGTGTTTGAGCTGGTTGATAATTGTTGTGTTTATGTGGACTATCAGTGAGTGACTGTAATTGCTGAACCGAGGTGTTGTTTTTAGTGCTATCTCTATCCTTAAGCTTTCTTCACATTATATTACTTGTGTTAAGAGACTCACCCTAGCGGCTTATTGTTGCCTGCTCTCGTGGCAACTTGCAGGTACTCATGAGTGATAGCTGTGCCTAGTTGATGTTGGTTGAGTGTGCTCTGGTCGTGTAACACTGGGTTGGGGCCGAGTAGATTATTTTGTACTCTTCATACTGATCTTGTGTATATTTTGTTATATAGTCTTTTGGAACTAAAACTATCATATTTGTGTAACTATTACTAAGTAATATGACTTGTTGTGTTACTGGCCGAGGTGCCTTATATGATGGGCTGAGACCCTTTTGCCGTGGTGATGCGCATGACTGCATGCTTGTATAATGCTATGAACTGTTTTGAACTTAATTGGTTTTCTGTTTTCCTTTTAATCACCAAATGTAGCACTCCTTTGAGTGGAATTTTGAAACTCTGATTTTAATTTAGTAGACCGAATTGATTAAGATAAGGGGGTGTTACATTGTTGGTATCAGAGCATAAGTTCGGTCTTGTCCGACCACATAGTTGAGTCTAAGTGTCTTAAGCCTCGAGTCTTAGGCTCGTTCTAAACCAGTTCTTGATTTGTGTGACCAGTGAAGTAGAATGGCTGGAAGAGCTGGAAGAAATGATGCTGCTATAGCTGCTGCGTTGGAGGCGATGGCAAATGCTTTGGGGAATCGACCTCAGCAGAATGCCGAGGATGCTGGAGCTCGTAGACTTGCTACTTTCCAGAGGGAGAATCCTCCTACCTTCAAGGGGAGGTATGATCCTGATGGGGCTCTAGTATGGTTGAAAGAGATAGAGAGAATTTTCAGAGTGATGGATTGCACCGATGAGCAAAAGGTGAGGTTTGGGACTCACATGCTCGCTGAGGAAGCCGACGATCGTGGGCTTGAATCTCTTCAAAGGTTGGAAGTCGCGAGGAAGGGATCACATGGGATATTTTCAAGAGGGAATTTATGAGGAAGTACTACCCCGAAGACGTGAAAGGAAAGAAGGAGATGGAATTCTTGGAGCTCAAACAAGGTAACATGACCGTGTCGGAGTATCTTTGCCAAGTTTTCCGAAATGGGCGAAGTTCTATCCCCATTACACCGAGCTACTGCCGAGTTCTCCAAGTGTATCAAGTTTGAGAACGGTTTGAAGCCCGAGATCAAGGTGCCATTGGGTATCAAAGGATAAGGGTGTATTCGAGTTGGTGGATCTGCGCAATTTATGAAGAAGATAGTATGGCTACTAGCCGAGTGGGAAGGATAAGAAGACCTTCCAACCTCGTAACCAGCTGGAAGCCTTATGACCATTCTCGTGGTAGAGGAAAAGGGAACTCTGCAGGGAGGAAAGCCTAGTAGGGAGACGCCTCGCTATTCTGACTTGTTACAAGTGTGGATTGCCTGGGCACAAGGCGAAGGAGTGCAAGGCTGAGGTGAAGAGGTGTTATAGATGTGGCAAGGAGGGCCACCTATCTGCTGAGTGTGGGAGAAAGGAGATAGTCTGTTTCAATTGTGGAGAGATGGGGCATATCAGTCCCAAGTGTCCTAAGCCAAAGCAAGAGAAAGGCGTGGGGAAAGTGTTTGCACTAGCTGGGTCCGAGGTGGTGAACGAAATCAAAGGTACGTGTTATATCAACGGTGTTCCTCTAGTTGCGATTATAGATACTGGTGCAACTCATTCATTCATTTCTGCCATGTGTGCTAATAGACTGAATTTAGTGTTGTCTTCATTGGGAAGGAGAAGGTCATTGACACTCCGGCCATGGGTTCGATGACTACCTCTGCGTATGTTCAAGTGCCCACCGATCGTATTCGGCGCAGGACTTCTCTGTTAATTTAATTTGTTTACCACTAGAGGAATGGACGTCATCCTTGGTATGGACTGGTTAGTAGACAACCATGTTCATATCCATTGCGCTGAGAGATCGGTTAGTTTTCCTGCTACCGAGGTGAAGGAATCGGCTCTACTTCCTGCTAGGCAAGTGCGGAAGTTGTTGGGAGAAGGGGTTACTCTGTTTGCTTTATGGGCGTCATTGACGGTAGAGAATCAAGTCAAGATTGAAGATGTGCCAGTGGTTAGAGAGTTTGCCGAGGTGTTTCCAGAAGAAATACCTGACGTGCCACCTGAGAGAGAGATTGAGTTCACTATAGAATTGATTCCTGGAATAAGACCGGTGTCTATGGCACCTTATAGGATGTTTGCACCCAAGCTGTCCGAGCTGAAGAAACAGTTGGAAGAATTGCTAGAAAGGAAATTCGTGAGACCAAGCGTGTCACCGTGGGGAGCACCTGTGTTGCTCGTGAAGAAGAAAGATGGAAGCATGAGGTTGTGCGTGGACTACGCATACTTGAATAAGGTTACAATTAAGAACAAGTATCCACTACCAAGAATTGACGATTTGATGGATCAATTAGTGGGTGCTCAAGTATTTTCAAAGATTGATTTGAGGTCAGGCTACCATCAAATCAAAGTGAAGGACGAAGACGTACCAAAGACGGCTTTTAGAACTCTCGTATGGACACTACGAGTACTTAGTAATGCCATTCGGTGTCACTAACGCTCGAGGAGTATTCATGGAGTATATGAATCGTATCTTCCATGAGTACTTAGATCGGTTTGTGGTAGTGTTCATAGACGATATTTTGGTCTACTCCAAGTCGGCGAGAAGAGGATGCCGAGCACTTAAGGATAGTCTTTGGAGGTTACGAAGGAGAAGAAGTTATATGCGAAGCTATCTAAGTGTGAGTTTTGGTTGAGGAAGTGAGTTTCCTAGGCCATGTGATTTCCAAAGAAGGGGATTGCGGTGGACCCTTCAAAGATTGAAGCCGTGTTGAAGTGGGAGGCACCCAAGTCGGCCACCGAAGTGAGGAGCTTCTTGGGGCTAGCCGGCTACTACAGAAGATTCATTGAGGGTTTCTCCAAATTGGCGTTGCCATTAACCCAATTGACATGTAAAGATAGGGCTTTCGTATGAGATGGCCGATGTGATGAGAGTTTCCAAGAGTTGAAGAGAGATTGACAACGCCGCCAATCTTGACGCTGCCTAATCCGGAGGATCCTTTTGTGATTTATTGTGATGCATCTAAGTTAGGTTTGGGCTGTGTCTTTGATGCAAGAAGGTAAAGTAGTGGCGTATGCTTCAAGGCAATCAAGACTCATGAGAAGAATTACCCCACTCATGATTTAGAGCTAGGCTGTAGTAGTGTTTGCATTGAAGATATGGAGGCATTACCTTTATGGATCAAGGTTCGAGGTGTTTAGTGATCACAAGAGTTTGCGATGACTTGTTTGATCGTAAGGAACTGAATATGAGGCGGAGGAGATGGTTGGAGTTATTGAAGGACTATGACTTCGGTCCGAACTATCACCCGGAAGGCCAATGTTGTAGGCGATGCTACCCCGAGTAGGAAATCTCTGCATGTGTCATCAATGATGGTAAAGGAGCCGAACCGATTGAAAGTTTAGAGATTTGAGCCTAGTTTATGAAGTAACACCTCGTGAGTGTTAAGTTGGGGATGTTTGAAGATCACCAATGAGTTCATGGCTAGTATAAGGGAAGCCTGAGAAGGTTGATGTGAAGTTGGTTGATGTGTTTGTAAGTGTTGGCCGAAATGATAATAAAGATTTTGAGTTGGATGCGCAAGGTTTGTTGAGGTTCGGAGGACGGATATGTGTACCGATGATGAAGAGATCAAGAAGGCTATTCGGAAGAGTGTCACGTAAGTCGGTTGAGTATCCATCCGTGAGCTACGAAGATGTACCAAGACTTGAAGAAATTATTCTCGTGGCAAGGAATGAAGAAGGATGTAGCTCGTTTCGTTTATGCTTGTTTGACTTGCCGTAAGTCAAAGGTGGAGCACCGTGGCTTCGGCGGGGTTGATGCAACCGCTGCATATTCCCGAATGGAAGTGGGACAAAGATTTTCATGGACTTTGTAACCGGGTTGCGAGGACAACAAGAGGGTTTGACACCATTTGGGTGATTGTTGATAGGTGACAAAGTCATCACACTTTATTCTTATTAACATCACATACCCAAGGTGGTCGAGGTTAGCGTAAATTTATATCAATGTCATCGTGAAGCTTCATGGAATCCTTTGAGTATTGTTTCGCATGCAGATCCAAGGTTTACCTCGTAATTTTGGAAGAGCTTGCAAGAGGCGTTGGGTTCCAAGTTGCGTTTGAGCTCGGCATACCATCCTCGGAATCGATGGTCAATCCGAGAGGACTATCCAATCACAAATTTGCACGATGTGTTCCATGTATCTCACCGAGGAAGTATGTTCTGACCTGTCCCCATGTCATTCAAATGGATGATGTGCAAGTGAGAGACGACCTCACCGTGGAGACAATGCCAATCGTAATTGAAGACCGAGAAGTAAAGACTCTTGGGGAAAGAAATCAAGTTAGTGAAGGTGGTTTGGGTAGGAGCTGCCGGTGAGCATGCTACTTGGGAGCTAGAGAGCAAGATGAAGGAGGCCTATTCCGAAATTTTGTTTGATTAAGGTAAGATTCCGAGGACGTAATCTCCTAAGTAGGGGAGGGTTGTAACACCCCAAAATAATTCAATTAATTAACTTAGTTGAGTTATTAAGGGTTTACAACATTTTAATTTTTAAGTCAAGTAATTCATTAAGTGAGTGTTAAGCATATGTTGTTATTTTAGGAAAATGTCTAAATAGGGAAAGGGTGTGTGGGTAGTAGAAAGCCCACGGCCTAATAAGGCCAAGGCCCCATTTAAGTCCTTTAAGGACATGTTAAATGGTACCTCCGTAGGGAACATTCCCATTCATGTTCCAAAATCAGTTAAGTTACCAAATTTAGAAAGAGAGAGAAGTGAAGCTTAGAGAGAGGGAAGGAGAACTGAGCGTGGAGAGTTCAAGTGGAGAGGAGAGCTTGTTGCTGTAGTTACTTGGAGAGTGAAGGGTTCTCAATCGTCTCAAGTTGTTAAGGTTAGGGGGTCCTTTTAATACTTGTAATGTCTTGTGTTTGATCGTGTTTCTGTGTGAGTATGTTCTGATCACTTTGCATGTGTGTTTTATGTGCTGTACATGACATGTTTTGCTGTGTTTTGCTCTTTGCTGTGATTGTTGGTGAGATACGACGGTGGATCGTTTGGAAAGAGAGGAGTGTAACTCTCTCTGTTCTGTGTGGTACGAGGAGAGCATTGCATGGTGAGGTATCAAGAGTGTGATCGGTGTAGTGTGGAGAAAATGAGCTTGCATGTAGAGTTAACGGAGGATCGGAGCGAAGGAGTGAGTAATCCGAGTATGCATGAGTGTGGTGAGCTGAGAAACGAGTTGCATGTTGAGTCTAAGTAGAGAAACAGAGTAAAAGAAGTAAAATGGGGGTTAAGCGCTTTATTACGCGCGTAAACCGAATTCCCCTTCAGCTTAGAGTGAGGGAAAACGAGTTGAGGGTTGTCAACGCCTAGAGTGTCTTAGTGTTGAAAGTCTGTTGGTGAGTTTGAGGGAGAGTACGTGTCTAAACACCATTAACGAGAAGTAGGGACGCATAAACCGAAGTGTAGGTGTCTCGCCTTAGGTTACCGAGGTGTAGAGGTCCTCAGGCCGAGGTAGCGTCACCGAGGTGAAACGCCCAAGTGCCTAAGAATAAGTGAACTGAACCAGGGAATACTGAGAAGTGATTTTCCATGACTTAGATGATTTTGGTGTAAGGAAGTGCGTAACTGTGAGCGCGTTGCCGGATTGAGGGTGTGAGTGTGGTCAGCCGAGGTACACACATATTGTGCCGAGGTAATGTTGCGTGGTTAGCCGAGGTACACATATAGTGTGCCGAGGTGAGGTTAGGCGCCAATGTTGTCTAACACATTGTGGGACGCCACTGGGAGTGCTACTTTAGCACCAATGTGCATAAGTAAGGGAGCGATTAAGTCCATTTTGGTCCTTAGGTGACATTTTGGTCCCTAAGTGTCGTTGTGGTCCTCGGTGTGACAAGTAGTCCACCATGGATTGCCGAGGTGACTGAGAGGTCGGTTGTAGGTCCTAAGGTGATTCTACCGGTGTTGTAGGGTCGACCTTAGCACTGTGATGATGTCTAGGTGGTGTAGACGTCAGTGTGAGCGACGGAGTAACGACGGTGAAAGACGGTGTAAACACTCACATACGTTATGATTGATTTGTGTGTGATTGTATTTGTCATGAAGTCACATGTTCATGTGCATATTACGACGGAGGAGGTCTCGGCCTCGGATATGGTAGGACTTCGGTCTCCATATCAAATAACGACGGAGTTAACGACGGAGATGCCGACGGGCTAAATAACGACGGTGGAGGTACCTCATTGCATAATGCCCTGTGGATGGGTTGCATACATGCATACATTACATGAATTGTTGTGTTTGAGCTGGTTGATAATTGTTGTGTTTATGTGGACTATCGGTGAGTGACTGTAATTGCTGAACCGAGGTGTTGTTTTTAGTGCTATCTCTATCCTTAAGCTTTCTTCACATTATATTACTTGTGTTAAGAGACTCACCCTAGCTGCTTATTGTTGCCTGCTCTCGTGGCAACTTGCAGGTACTCATGAGTGATAGCTGTGCTTAGTTGATGTTGGTTGAGTCTGCTCTGGTCGTGTAACACTGGGTTGGGGCCGAGTAGATTATTTTGTACTCTTCATACTGATCTTGTGTATATTTTGTTATATAGTCTTTTGGAACTAAAACTATCATATTTGTGTAACTATTACTAAGTAATATGACTTGTTGTGTTACTGGCCGAGGTGCCTTATATGATGGGCTGAGACCCTTTTGCCGTGGTGATGCGCATGACTGCATGCTTGTATAATGCTATGAACTATTTTGAACTTAATTGGTTTTCTGTTTTCCTTTTAATCACCAAATGTAGCACTCCTTTGAGTGGAATTTTGAAACTCTGATTTTAATTTAGTAGACCGAATTGATTAAGATAAGGGGGTGTTACAGCTTGTTTTACATTAATGCAGTCTAGTTGGAAAAAACCAGATTGTGGGTATGTACTCTATCTGGCTGATCTACAACCGGACACAAATGGTAAAGTAACCACTATATACCTAAGCTTCCAAGTAACACTGTACCACCCCTTGAAAATTTGTTGATTCAAAATATGTGCTTCTGAATTCAGCTGTCCAAATCACTCATATGGGAGCTCAGAGTCATAGTTACATATCTGTATTAAAAGTCAGAGTCAGAAAAATAATTATCTATTAAGTTACAAAATTGACCATCCAGATATTTATATACATTATTAACAAAACTAGCTACTTTCCTTTTATATACTCAAAGAATAAGATGTGCCCGAGGCTAACACCAAAAGAGAGTGCAAATATAGAAACCATAGTTACATTGTATGCCAATCCTTAAACAATGCCCTTAAAATGGAAGAGAAAAAAGACCATATCAAATGCAATTTGCAATTAGACAAGTACACACTAAAGAACAGAAAGTCAGAAACCAAAAGAATCTCCTTAACATCAATAATTACTCTTAAATGCTGTTGCAATATGGTACTCACTACTCACAATCACTCGCAAAGAACCGAAACCAAAAGAATCTCCCTCACATTAGTAATTACGCAACTACGCTGATCACCCTAGAAGTATTTAAAAGGCAAAGAAGAATTACATAAGCTACAATGACACACCACAACAAAAATCCTAATACATATAATCTACAACATCATTCCCAAATTATGTTTTAAAACCTCATAAACCCTAAATCCTCCACCTAAAATTTATACAATCAATAAAAAGTAAATACCGCAAAAAAACCCTAGAGATAGAGCAACACAGAGAGATAGAGAAACACAGAGAAAGAGAGAGAGAGAGAGAGAGAGAGAGATAGAGAGAGAGGCAGAGAGAAAGAGAGCTTGCCTGGAAAGAGAGGAGAGAGCGCAAGACGATGAGACGTTCGCAAAAAGAGAGCGCGTTTTTGATGAGTTTTGTGTTTTGAGTTTTTTATACTACTGGCATGTCTTAAAATTTTAAAATTTTCCACTTTTGAGGTCACGCGTATTTTACGCTTGACTTAAAAACTAGCGCCCCAAAAAAAGTTAGGGTTTTTTCGCACCCCTCCTTCCCTATCTCACCCCATAATTCCACACTATCCCGCTTTTACCTGGATTGTTAAAAAAAAATTAAAAATTTCGAATTACCTCTAAAAAGGTAATTCCCGCTCAAAAATAAAGGAATTTCTGATTTACCTGTAATTCGAAAAGATTTTTCGAATTACCTCGAATGAGGTAATTCCTGCTCACATTTGTGAACCCGAATTACGTATTTCTGAGGTAATTCCGAAAATTACAATTTTTTTTTTCAATTATTAATATTTTTCGGAATTATTAATATTTTTTATTTTGAGCGAATAATTTAGGCTAAAAAATCGGTTTTCGGACAACATACTCTGATCGTAATGAAACCACAACCATTATATCCGAAAAAAATCAAGAATCAAGACTCCCCTAGAAGGAACTTCTTATGGGACTACGACCTCAAAATCCCAAATTCCATCGGTTACTATTTTTTACGATTTTTTTTAATTTTTCATAGTCTCCAAAAAATCTAAAAAATTTTGTATAGCCTTAATTTGGTTTTGTTAGATTTTTAGTGGTGTTTTTATATTTTTTTAGAGTAGTTTTGACTGTTTTTAGTAGCCTTTTTGTAATAAAAATTAAAACAAATCGTATATATGTCATTTTGGACATATATACGATGCCTACTAACTGTGAGCAGGAATGTCATGATACAACTCTGAGCCTCTGTAGAGTGTCCGGAGAAGAAGTATCGCATCTTCTGGCCTCCCCAAAGATGTTTGTCGTCCACGCGGTGTCGCTTGCTCGGAAGACTCGCCATGCGCTTACACTGTCCTGCAGTCGCCTACTCACCACTGTTAAAAAAAAATGTAAATAAAAAATATTAATAATTGAAAACAAGTGATAACAACACAGCTGTAACAGTTCTAATCTAGTTATAACTATACCAATAATGATGAAAAGAAAGTGGATCTTAAATTCAGCTGTAGCTTAATTATATTTCTATTTCTCGTTAAGTTAGTTTAATCACACTTTACAGCTTGCATAAAGATATGCATAGATTTAGGGAGCCAAGTTTACTTTAAGTGTGTAATTCCATCATGAATAATCGTGAGAAGAATTGAATCGCTTTCTTTATTTTCAAGTTAACTTCTTCCCCAACTTCTTAGAGGCCCCCCTTTGCTCGAGAAGGGTTATTTATACATAACCTCCAGAATCCCATCACGCTCATTTAAGTTATTTATACATTTTCATGGTCCAGTCAACTAATTCTGCGTGGTAATTAAAATATGTGATGTAATACAAGTTCCTTTCATCAAAACCAAAATAAATGCATGTTTAAGTTCATTATCACCACCGATCTGATTTCACACATAATATGCAAATTTTTTTTTACATTAATGCAATCTAGTAGGAAAAAACCAGATTGTGGGTATGTACTCTATCTGGCTGATCTACAACCGGACACAAATGGTAAATAACCACTATATACCTAAGCTTCCAAGTAACACTGTACCACCCCTTGAAAATTTGTTGATTCAAAATATGTGCTTCGAATTCAATTTGTCCAAATCACTCATATGGGAGCTCGTGAGTCGAGTTACATATCCGTATTAAAAGTCGAGTCGAAAAAATAATTATCTATTAAGTTACAAAATTGACCATCCGGATATTTATATACATTATTAACAAAACTAGCTACTTTCCTTTTATATACTCAAAGAATAAGATGTGCCCGAGGCTAACACCAAAAGAGAGTGCAAATATAGAAACCATAGTTACATTGTATGCCAATCGTTAAACAATGCCCTTAAAATGGAAGAGAAAAAAGACCATATCAAATGCAATTTGCAATTAGACAAGTACACACTAAAGAACAGTAAAGTCGAAACCAAAAGAATCTCCTTAACATCAATAATTACTCTTAAATGTCAAGTTGCAATATGGTACTCACTACTCACAATCACTCGCAAAGAACCGAAACCAAAAGAATCTCCCTCACATTAGTAATTACGCAACTACGCTGATCACCCTAGAAGTCTTTAAAAGGCAAAGAAGAATTACATAAGCTACAATGACACACCACAACAAAAACCCTAATACATAAAATCTACAAAATCATTCCCAAATTAAGTTTTAAAACCTCATAAACCCTAAATCCTCCACCTAAAATTTATACAATCAATAAAAAGTAAATACCGCAAAAAAACCCTTGAGATAGAGCAACACAGAGAGATAGAGAAACACAGAGAAAGAGAGAGAGAGAGAGAGAGAGAGAGAGAGGCAGAGAGAAAGAGAGCTTGCCTGGAAAGAGAGGAGAGAGCGCAAGACGATGAGACGTTCGCAAAAGGAGAGCGCGTTTTTGATGAGTTTTGCGTTTTGAGTTTTTTATTTTTAATTGTGAAATACTTTTGAAGTCAAGCTATATATAATACTGGCATGTCTTAAAATTTTAAAATTTTCCACTTTTGAGGTCACGCGTATTTTACGCTTGACTTAAAAACTAGCGCGCCAAAAAAAGTTTGGGTTTTTTTTTCACACCCCCCTCCTTCCCTATCTCACCCCCATAATTCCACACTATCCCGTTTTTACCCCTGGATTGTTAAAAAAAAAATTATAAATTTCGGAATTACCTCTTAAAAAGGTAATTCCGGTTCAAAAAATAAAGGAATTTCGGATTTACCCTGTAATTCCGAAAAGATTTTCGGAATTACCTCAGAAATGAGGTAATTCCGGTTCACATTTGTGAACCGAAATTACGTATTTATGAGGTAATTCCGAAAATTACAATTTTTTTTTTCAATTATTAATATTTTTCGGAATTATTAATATTTTTTATTTCGAACGAATAATTTAGGCTAAAAATCGGTTTTCGGACAACATACTCGATCGTAATGAAACCACAACCATTATATCCGAAAAAATCAAGAATCAAGACTCCCTAGAAGGGACTTCTCACGACTACGGCCTCAAAATCCCAAATTCCATCGCATACTATTTTTACGATTTTTTAATTTTTCATAGTCTCCAAAAATCTAAAACAATTTGTATAGCCTTATTTTGGTTTTGTTAGATTTTTAGTGGTGTTTTTATATTTTTTTAGAGTAGTTTTGACTATTTTTAGTAGCCTTTTAGTAATAAAAATTAAAACAAATCGTATATATGTCATTTTGGACATATATACGATGCCTACTAACCGTGAGCACGAATGTCATGATACAGACTCAGAGCCTCAGAGAGTGTCCTATAGAAGGAGTATCGCTATCGCTGGCCTCCCCCAAAGATGTCGTCGTTACCGCGGGTGTCGCTCCGGAAGACTCTGCTCTCGCTACACTGTCTGGTCGTATACTCGCCAATGTTAAAAAAAATAATGTAAATAAAAAATATTAATAATTGAAAACAAGTGATAACAACACACATAATAGCTTCTAATCTAGTTATAATCGTACCAATAATGATGAAAAGAAAGTGGATCTTAAATTTCTGCTTTGTAGCTTAATTATATTTCTATTTCTGTTAAGCTAGTTTAATCTGCACCTTACAGTTGCAAAGATATGCATAGATTTAGGGAGCCAAGTTTACTTTAAGTGTGTAATTCCATCATGAATAATCGAGAGAAGAATTGAATCGGCTTCTTTATTTTCAAGTTAACTTCTTCCCCAACTTCTTAGGGCCCCCTTTGCTCGAGAAGGGTTATTTATACATAACCTCCGTAATGCCATCACGCTCATTTAAGTTATTTATACATTTTCATGGTCCACTAACTAATTACGTGTGGTAATTAAAACATGTGATGTAATACAAGTTCCTTTAATTTCATCAAAACCAAAATAAATGCATGTTTAAGTTCATTATTACCACCGATCCGATTTCACACAGAATATGCACTTGTTTTACATTAATGCAATTTCTAGTAGGAAAAAACCAGATTGTGGGTATGTACTCTATCTGGCTGATCTACAACCGGACACAAATGGTAAATTAACCACTATATACCTAAGCTTCCAAGTAACACTGTACCACCCCTTGAAAATTTGTTGATTCAAAATATGTGCTTCAATTCAATTTGTCCCAAATCACTCATATGGGAGCTCAGAGTCGAGTTACATATCTGTATTAAAAGTCGGAGTCAGAAAAATAATTATCTATTAAGTTACAAAATTAACCATCCAGATATTTATATACATTATTAACAAAACTAGCTACTTTCATTTTATATACTCAAAGAATAAGATGTGCCCGAGGCTAACACTATAAGAGAGTGCAAATATAGAAACCATAGTTACATTGTATGCCAATCCTTAAATAATGCCCTTAAAATGGAAGAGAAAAAAGACCATATCAAATGCAATTTGCAATTAGACAAGTACACACTAAAGAACAGAAAGTCAGAAACCAAAAGAATCTCCTTAACATCAATAATTACATCTTAAATGTTGTTGCAATATGGTACTCACTACTCACAATCACTCGCAAAGAACCGAAACCAAAAGAATCTCCCTCACATCAGTAATTACGCAACTACGCTGATCACCCTAGAAGTCTTTAAAAGGCAAAGAAGAATTACATAAGCTACAATGACACACCACAACAAAAACCCTAATACATAAAATCTACAAAATCATTCCCAAATTAAGTTTTAAAACCTCATAAACCCTAAATCCTCCACCTAAAATTTATACAATCAATAAAATATAAATACCGCAAAAAAACCCTAGAGATAGAGCAACACAGAGAGATAGAGAAACACAGAGAAAGAGAGAGAGAGAGAGAGAGGCAGAGAGAAAGAGAGCTTGCCTGGAAAGAGAGGAGAGAGCGGAAGACGATGAGACGTTCGCAAAAAGAGAGCGCGTTTTTGATGAGTTTTGCGTTTTGAGTTTTTTATTTTTAATTGTGAAATACTTTTGAAGTCAAGCTATATATACTACTGGCATGTCTTAAAATTTTAAAATTTTCCACTTTTGAGGTCACACGTATTTTACGCTTGACTTAAAAACTAGCGCGCCAAAAAAAGTTTGGGTTTTTTATTTCGGACCCCCCTCCTTCCCTATCTCACCCCCATAATTCCACACTATCCCGTTTTTAACCCTGGTTTGTTAAAAAAAATTAAAAATTTCGGAATTACCTCTTAAAAAAGTAATTCCGGTTCAAAAAATAAAGGAATTTCGGATTTACCCTGTAATTCCGAAGAGATTTTCGGAATTACCTCAGAAATGAGGTAATTCCGGTTCACATTTGTGTACCGGAATTACATATTTCTGAGGTAATTCCGAAAATTACAATTTTTTTTTTCAATTATTAATATTTTTTATTTCGAACGAATAATTTAGGCTAGAAAATCGGTTTTCGGACAACATATTCTGATCGTAATGAAACCACAACCATTATATCCGAAAAAAATCAAGAATCAAGACTCCCCTAGAAGGGACTTCTTACGGGACTACGGCCTCAAAATCCCAAATTCAATCGTTTACTATTTTTTACGATTTGTTTTAATTTTTCATAGTCTCCAAAAAATCTAAAAAAAATTGTATAGCCTTATTTTGGTTTTGTTAGATTTTTAGTGGTGTTTTTATATTTTTTTAGATTAGTTTTGACTATTTTTAGTAGCCTTTTAGTAATAAAAATTAAAATAAATCGTATATATGTCATTTTGAACATATATTCGATGCGTACTAACCGTGAGCAGGAATGTCATGATACAGCTCTGAGCCTCTGTAGAGTGTCCGGAGAAGGAGTACTGCTACTGCTGGCCTCCCCAGCATGCTGTCGTCCGCTGCGGGGTGCTGCTCCGGAAGACTCTGCTCACGCTACACTGTCTGGTCGTCTACTCGCCACTGTTAAAAAAAATAATGTAAATAAAAAATATTAATAATTGAAAACAAGTGATAACAACACACCGTTTATGTGATTTCTAATCTAGTTATAATCGTACCAATAATGATGAAAAGAAAGTGGATCTTAAATTCACCGTAGCTTAATTATATTTCTATTTCTGTTAAGCTAGTTTAATCACACCTTACAGCTTCTGCAGATATGCATAGATTTAGGGAGCCAAGTTTACTTTAAGTGTGTAATTCCATCATGAATAATCGAGAGAAGAATTGAATCGGTTTCTTTATTTTCAAGTTAACTTCTTCCCCAACTTCTTAGGGGCACCCTTTGCTCGAGAAGGGTTATTTATACATAACCTCCGTAATGCCATCACGCTCATTTAAGTTATTTATACATTTTCATGGTCCACTCAACTAATTACGTGGTGGTAATTAAAATATGTGATGTAATACAAGTTCCTTTCATCAAAACCAATGCATGTTTAAGTTCATTATTACCACCGATCCGATTTCACACGAATATGCAAATTTGTTTTACATTAATGCGATCTAGTAGGAAAAAACCAGTTGTGGGTATGTACTCTATCTGGCTGATCTACAACCGGACACAAATGGTAAAGTAACCACTATATACCTAAGCTTCCAAGTAACACTGTACAAAATTGGTATAATTTCTGAATTCTTTATTTCTAGTTTGTCTTGAAATATGTCGCGGCCAATTCATATTTCTTGCCAAAATCTAAATAAAGAGGGGCAGTTGTCATACCCCAATTTTGTCCGGCTTAGGTCGAAACCCTAATTTTCCACAAAAAATAAATAAATAGAAGTTGTGAAGAGCATCATGCATGCATTTTAGAAGTCATTCTAGGGTTAGGAAAGCATTTTAGGGTTTTTCAGGTTTTTTAGGTCAAAGGGTATTTTGGTCATTTTCCAAAAAGGACAGTTTTTCATACAAGTCATTGGGCAATCTTAAGGGAATTATTTGAGGAAGAATGTGCATAATTATCTTATTTTATGCGCATGAATGTTAATTATTTGCATAAAAATTCAAATTTAAAGAAAAGGGTAAAATGGGAATTTCAGGTGAGGTATCAAATCAATTTTGGGAATGGTGATATCATGGAATTTTAGGCCCAATGATTGATTCCTAGGATGAGGCCCAAAATGGTAATATCATGGGAATTATCTAGAAAAGAATAATCAAGAAAAAGAAAGGATAATTACAAAGGTAGTGGGAGACAAATAGTACAATGACAACTTGCAAATTGCCAACTCACTCATGGCTGCGAATTTCAGCCCCATTTCCTCTCATATTGTGCTTCTTCATGCCCTTGATCCATGAGAGTTGTATTCCTAGCCATTGATTAAAATTCTAGATCAAATCCTAGGCTACAACTTTGTGTACAAAGTCCTAATTGCCCTTAACAATTTTTGTGCAACAAAAATTATTAATTTGGTGTATGACCAGCCATTCCCCCCTCACTTGTGTTTTCTCATTGCCCCCATACCATGTGCATTACAATCCTAGCCCTTGATTTAAATTTTATCTCAAATCTCAATGGTTTGCAAAAGCACAATGTCCTATATACCCTTAATTTTGCATCTCATATAAAACCCAAAATAAGAGACCATTAGGAAGAGGACTCTCATTTTTACCCTAGCATACAATACTCTCCTTTCCTCTCCCTTGTTTAGCCGTGGCCTCTCCTCCCTTTCTCCACACAAATCCTTCAAAATCAACCATCAAAACTTCAATATTCTAGATTCCTACACTAGGTCCACTTCTAATCTTGCATTATCATCAAACTTTCAACAATAATTCTTCAAGATCAAGAGATTTTCGTGGGATTCAAGAATAGGTTCAAGTGTTCTTGGTTTTTATTTGATCTTCTTCTTCATTCCTTTTGAAAGTTCTTAAGGTAAGCCTTAGATATTTGTTTTTTTCTACTTTTACCATGTAAATTTCTCTTCTACTCCCAACTTCTTCTTGATTGCTTGTTGTTGTTTGCTTTGAGGATCCATTTCAAACATTATGACAAGGACATTGGGAGCCTTTGGTGTTTGAGATGGGTCCTTGGCCTTGAAGGAGTTTGTTTTTGTGCATGAATAATTTCCTTTGAATTTCCACACATTTTTCACTAAATTTCATGAAATAAAACCTCATTTTCCTTCAAAAATGATTCGGCCATATAGTGTTTTTGGTTGCTCATGCATTTCTTTTACCATTTCTTGTGTTCAAGTTGAATAAAAAGGTGGACCTAGCCAACTATGCTCTCGGGTTCATAGTAGAAATTAGGGTTTCTATTGTTCTTGCATTTCCTTTGATTTTGAGTTGAAATAAATGATGAAATGACAATTGTTTGAGCATCAAATGTATGAGTAGATCCTAGGGTTTATGTTCATATTCTCATTGATATGATTTGGTTGCAAGAACATGATGAAATTTGTGCTTGTTTTTGCCTTGCTATGCATTCGGCCAAGGGCCTCAATTTTTACCAATTTGTTGCTCATAAATTGTTGATTTGATCTTGTGTTTGTAAATACAAGTTGTGTAATTGTGTTTTCACTTTTCACTTTTAACCACTCACTTACTTTTTAATTTACCATTCATTAATTATTTACTAAAAAACATAAAAAAAACTTTTGCTTTTTATTTACCTTTTACTCAAACATTTTTACCATATTCTTACTCTAACCTTTTACCACCTCATCAAACATTTTACCCCATCTCATTTAATTTTTACCACTTTGCATACTCTTTTGTTTTTACCACTTCATTAAACATTTTATCTCATCTCATTTAACTTTTACACTTTGCATTTCATTTATTTGTATCACTTGTGTGACACATTCTTATGTTTGCACATTAGTACTTGCATACTTTCATATGCTCACATGCTCATGCATTCATTAATTCCATGTTTAGCATTCATTCACATGTTCATGCATACTCAAATGTTCATACCTTGCACAATAACTATGCTCATTCATTCATAGTCTTGTATGCTCAATCATTCATTCATGCATAGTCTTGTATGCCTATTCATTCATGCATAGTCTTATATGATCATTCATTCATATCCTTGTATGCTCATGCATTTGCATATTTGCCTAATCATGCACATCATTGCTTGCATGTTCATTCATCTAACTAAGAATATTCTATGCCTATAATTGATTGTATCTCTCTTGTTCATGTTGCCATTAAAATGTCTTGACTTAATTGTGTGCAATTCCTCCCCCATGCATGTACTCTTATATGAAGATGTAAGCCTACTACTTGTGTAGCATAGAGTCATTAAGATAAATGCACCTCTCCCACACACACACACACAATTGTTTTAAGAACTTTGTCTTGCATCTTTGATAATTGAATCTCTTGATTATATTGGCATGCTTAATCTTAGTTGATGATTAACATGTTCATGATTGCTTGATTAGTTGAATATGTTTGAACTTCATTCATTCGTTTTGCATTTGGTTATGGATTTGGAGTTGATTGAAGTGTTCTACTTGTTTTCCAAAATCTTTTTCCAAGTCAAATTCTTCCTAAACTAGTTTTCAAATCAAAAAATCAAATGTTTTTCTAAATGAAAACCCTAAGGTATTTTCTTAAATAAATCATTAGTCATCACTCGAAGCCGCTGCTTGTTTGATCGCTAATGAGGAGTTATTAGTGGTAGTCACTCGAAGCCTCTGCTTGTTTGACTATTGTAAAAGCTCCCACACCTTAATCAAACACAAACTAATACAAATTTCAAAAAAAATAACATGAGCTAATAGTGATAATTATCACCGATGCTCGCCTTTTTTTCAAAACAATTTCAAAAAAAAGAATAATGCAAAGTTGTCACTTGTAATCACTCGAAGCCTTTGCTTGACTGGTTACCGGTTCCAACTCTCTTTTCTTTCAAGTTAGTAATGAACGCTACTCGAAGCCTTTGCTTGTTTGGTGTTCGTGAACACTTGAGTCCTATTTCAAAGGCTCCAAAAATTAAATAAGATAAAATACAAAAGTCGTTTTCAGACGCAAAAACCGAGAACTACGTAGCTTTGATCCCTCATTCCAGTGAGGGTACGTAGGACCGGATTCATGTCCCGTCAAACACACTTTTCAAAAAATTCACAAAAGCCGAGAACTACGTAGCTTTTATTCCTCATCACAGTGGGGATACGTAGGACCGAGTTCATGTCCCGTCAAGCACCCCTTTAAAAATCTTTGTTTTGTTCCGCTTTCCAAAGATACCAAAAATATTCCTCTTCCCCTCCTGTTTTCAATAAAACAAACCTTTAATTAAAAGAAAAGAAAAGAAGTAGAACAAATTGTTTTCAAATCAACTTTTCCAAAACCACACATCAAGTTAATGGTTCCCTTTCGGTAGAAAGGACGTGTGGGGTGCTAATACCTTCCCCATGCGTAACCGACCCCCGAACCTACATCTCTGCGTTTTCAAAAGACCATCCGCTTTTCCAAAAAAGGTTTTTTCAATGTTTTCCTAAATAAATATTGGTGGCGGCTCTACTATTTTCTCGTTGTCAAACGAAAAGTCCAAACCGGATTTTTCGGGGCGCAACAACTGGCGACTCCACTGGGGATACTTTTTAAAAAAAAAAAAAGAGGGTCAAGCCTAGTTAACTTGATGTGTGGTTTAAATTGTTTGACTTGAAAACTTTGTTCTATTTCTTCCTTTTCTTTTTCTTTTTCTTTTTCTTTTTCTTTTCTCTTCTTTCTTTGCCTGTGATGCTTAATTGTTTCTCTTGCATTATCATGTTGTTGTATTGCATTCATGTGCATTTTGCTTCTTCTTCTTCTATGTGTGCTTCTTGTTTCCTTTACTCCTCTTCTCTTTGTTTACATGCTATGTTCATGCATTCCCCTTTCCTCAGCATGTTCCCCTCTTCTTCGCTCCCTTTCTTGAGGTAAGTACATATAGGCTTCCCCCCCATTTCTGCTATGATCCCCCTTCTTGGCTCCCTTTCTTGAGGTAAGCAATGCATGTAATTATTGCTTACTTCTTCTGGATGGTCTCAGTATATTGAAATGATGTATGCATCTTTGAACCCTAGGGTAGACGACCTTTTTATGCAGGACTTACAGTTTTCCTTGCGGTGGGGTTGGGTAGATTTTAGGAAGTATGTCCTCGATCACACACTTTCACACCTTATGATTTGTGTGCTATGAGTGGGCTCCTATACCCTGGATCCAAAAACACTTAGGGAGTGGAGGCGATTAGTGATCGTCATTCAAGACCTTTGTCCATCGATACTCATGAAAGTCTCAACCGAGTACACTTTTCTCATGACGCCTCACACTTGGTAGCATTCTACATTTGTGGGTGTCGGCATGAGGATTCTATAGCTTCGGTAGCCATTGTGAGGGTGTGAATTAGAACTACATGGGAGGAACCTTTGAAGTTGCCCTAGAACTCAGGATCCCCGCCTTTGTAGAACACGAGGGCATACGAATTGTGTGTTGCATGGTAATTTAGGACATGTCTTCCTCAAAATGAGCTTTTCAAAGTTTTTCCAAGAAAATACAAAAATATTTTCCTTCCTCAAATAAACCACTGCGTGAGGCGGCGCGTAGTGTGTCTCCTAAATTTTTGAACTTCCGTCCATATGCATCGCCTTTATTTTCTCCACATGCATCATTCACATCATAATTGCATCATGTCGCATTCATAAAACCAAATGTTGTAAACATTTGCATTCATATTGCATCTCATTTGCATTTGCTTGCTGGGGATCACCGAATAATGTACCGTCTTGTCATAGGTGCATCAGAATGGAATCGAATAGCAAGGCTTCACTTACTTCTCGCTTCCCAGTTATGAAGAACGAAGTATGTCGATTTGCTATTTCGATTCCTCGTTTACTTCACTTCCTAAATCAAAGAAAAAGTTTATGCGCTTATGACAAGATAAAGCATCCAGTGGTTCCCGGCATCAAGCAAACATTGTACATGCATTCATATATCCATTCATGCATTCATCTTGATTCTTATGCAATAAATGTCTAAACAAACAAAAAAAGGCACGCTGGTTCGCTTTCACCGTTACAACACACGTCTTCAAGCGAGATTGATGGCAAACAATCCGGAGAATCCAGAGAGATCGAGATTGAGAGCCGTGGGATCCGATGACCCGGTCATAGCAATACTCAACCCTGAGCAACTAGCTCAGGAGAACCAGGATTTGAAAGATAAGATGGGTGCTATGGAGGCCCAGATGCATTAGATGATGGTCATGCTACAAAGTTTAAAGAGTGGGACACCGCCGAAGGCGTCGCGAAGTGGGTCCCGAGATGGTGTCACTTCTTTCGTTCCTCCTCCAAAGATCGATGAACGCTTCTGTTGCATTTCCTCCGGATCGTGTCGGTCACTACTGCTTTTGCTTCAGAAATGAATGTGTCAAATCAATACACTTCACAAAGATATCCTTGGGGTATGCCTGCGGGGTACATGCTGCGAACTGTTGGACCTATTACTGTCGGTGTGGTTGCGCCTAATCAAGTCACTACCGCCATGTCTGGGGAAGCTGCCGGAGGACCGCAGATCCAGACTCCTAGTCTTCATGCTGTGCTCAGTCCTACTCTGGGGCTTGCATCACATCCTCACAATGTTCCTCAGCCTGGGAGGTATTATTACAAAGATGGGAGTCACCCCCGAGGACACATGTTTGAGGATCACAACCAAATGATCTGATTTGTGCACTTGAAGAAAGAGTAAGGGCAATGGAGGGTGCCGGTGTTAGAGCCAAGGAAGCCCGTGAGCTGTGTTTAGTCCTAGATTTGGTTTTACCACCGAAGATCAAAGCTTCTGAGGTGGACAAATACAGAGGAATTGGCTGTCCGAGAGCCATGTTACAATGTTTGTCCGAAAATGGGTCCTTATGCCAATGACGATAAATGGCGATTTATCGCTTCCAAAACAGTTTGGTTTGAGCTCCTCTAGATTGGTACATGAAACAAGAATCCTCCAAATTCTTTGTTGAAAGGATTTGTCCAAGCATTCATGAGACAATATAAGTATAACATGGACATGGCTCGGATAGTCGCAATTGCAACACATGAGTAAGGGCGAAAAGGAGAGTTTCAAAGAATATGCCCGAGAAATGGCGAAGCATAGTTGCTCGAGTCCAACCTCCTCGATCGAGAAGGAAATGGTGTACATGTTCTCGAAACCACCGCCAAAGAATTTACTATGACCTACTGATCACAAGTGTTTCAACTAGCTTCTCCGATATGATAGTCTTCGGGAAAGACTTAAGCATGGTCTCCGTGGGGAAGATTTCAATCATCTCGATGTCTGCAGAAGTTCTCGTGGTTCAAATAAGCGATCAAAGAAGTACCCTCCCGGTTCCCGAAGAAGAAGGAAGGGGAAACAAATGTGATCTCAGGAGGAAATTCATCCTTTGGTACCCTCCACCACAAATCGCTTCCATTCCATTCTCTGCTCTCCTGTGCCCCAAGCAAGGCAAAGGATATCCACAAGGCTCAGGGTTATCAGTACAAGAAACGGACCAGTTTTGATCCAATCCCAATGACATACACTGAGTTGTTTAGTCACCTGACTTCCAATAACTTGATCAACACTCGGCCAATGAAGGCCCTTCAGCCGCCATTTCCCAGAGGTTACAACGCTAATGCCACTTGCAGTTTCCATGAAAACGGGGTCGGTCATACTGTGGAGGAGTGTAAAGCCTTCAAGCATGTGGTGCAAGACCTGATAGATGCTGGTTGGATCTCGTTTAAGCATAACAACCCGAATACAACAACCAATCCATTGCCAGGTCATCAGAGGCCGGCTACCAATGCTATAGAAAGTTCCGTTGGGCAATTGGTAAGGGATGTGCAGAAGATCAAAACTTTGTTGGGTGTTATCTACTCTGAGTTATGCCATGTTGGGGTGGTTAGGAAGGGGTGTTGCCATGAAGAAGGATGTGTTGATCCTGCAGGACTTGATGGATCGGTGTGTGGTTCAGATAGGAACCTATGATGTTGAAGAAGAAGTGTTGACTCTACATGATCGATAAGTAAAGAGAGGAATCGAAGACCTATTGAAATTCCTTACAATTACAATCCCAGATTGGTGCGGACAAATGCTCAACCAATAGTGATTGAAGTTCCGGCTCCTTTTCCCTATGAGTCGGACAAGGCAGTTCCATGGAAATACATTGCGCTATCTACAGTAGAATGCTCCCCAAGTGCTCCTACTGTAACCAACATAGTGGGATCAAGCGGGATCACAAGAAGCGGAAGAGTATATGCTCCAGAAACCCTCCGGGCAGAAACATCCAGAGAGGCTGAGCAGAAAGGCCGTAAAGAGATGGGAAAAGAGCCAGAGGTTGCTCAAGAGAAAGTGACAGAAGCCACCGAAGAGTCTTTGGAAATAGCCTTTCAGTCTTTGGAGATCGCCAATGCAGTATTCGGGAGGACCAAAGAGGAGGAGATGGTTGCTAAAATCATGTTAGCCCAAGGATACAAGGTTGGTTCTGGCTTGGGAAAGTTTGTTCAGGGAATTCTAGCTCCCATCCAACTGAAGGAAAACAAGGACCGTTGCGGGCTGGGATACATTACAAGTGAGGAAGAAAGAAGAAAAATGGCAGACGAATGAAAGTGCAGATGGTTGGCCAAGTCCAGAGGTCAAGATCCATGGCCCCAGAGGATCCCAATTTGTGACATCAGTCAAAGTTTTGTGAGTGCTGGTTTGTTGGATCCCGACCAAGTTGCTGTCATCAAGGATGGTTCTGAGTCTGAAGAAGGTAGTGCAAGTCTGGTTCGTCGCTGCGGTGCCAGAGAAGAATTAAAGAATTGGAAGGCTGTTGATCCTCCTGTGACCTTTAATTTAAAGTAATTATTTGTAATGCAACCCTGTGGCTCTGCCCAAGGCCATAGGACAAGTTGCTAGGGGCACTCATGTTTTTATTTTCAGAATCATCATCAATAAAAACGTTTGTTTTGAATTTCTCAATCAATAAAAATCATTCTCTCTTCATTGCGTGAGTCTTTTTCTGCTTTATTATTTGTTTGCTTGCTTGTTTCGCCTTTCATTATGCTTTTTCGCTGCGGCAAAATGAAGATCCACAGCAATAGTCTCTGAAAATAGCAGTGCCGACAGTCCGTATTTTGACTTTGATTACCCTATCAATCAAGCTGAGGGGGATGTTGAGGATGACTGGGAAACTCCTCTAGAACTCATGAGGTTAATGAAACAAAAGAAAGGGTTATTCAGCCTCACGGGGAATCTACTGAAATAATCAACTTGGGTACAGCTGAGAACAACAAAGAGGTCAAAGTGGGTACTGCCATGAATGGCGAAGATCGCATGAAGTTGGTTCATCTGTTGCACGATTATGTGGATGTGTTTGCATGGTCCTATGAAGATATGCCTGGGTTGGACACCGACATTGTGGTACACAAGCTACCAGTCAAGCCTGAATGCCCGCCTGTAAAACAGAAGTTGAGAAGGATGAAGCCTGAGATGTCCCTCAAATCAGAGACGGCGTGAAGAAGCAATTTGATGCGGGGTTCCTAGCGCGTGGCAAGTACACCGAGCTGGTTGCCAATATCGTCCCGCCCAAAAAGGATGGTAAAGTCGAATGTGCGTCGACTACGAGATCTCGAATCGTGCTAGTCCCAAAGATGATTTTCTCCTTCAAAAAAAAAAAAAAAAAAAAAAAAGAAGAAAAAAAAGAGAGTAAAGGAGAATCCTCGATAGAAGCCGTTTCATACTCCAAAGATTACTAGCTCAGTGGTTGCCAAGTTTGTAAAGAAAGATCTGATTTGCCGCTATGGTCTTCCAAACAAGATCATCACCGATAATCGGCAAAGAACTCGAACAACAAAATGATGAAGGACTCATGCGGAGAATTCAAAATTCAAAGATCATAACTCCTCTGCTACTGCTCAAGATGAACAGGCGATCAAGCGCGACAACAAGAACATCAAGAAGATTGTGCAAAAGATGGTGGTAACCTACAAGGATTGGCATGAAATGCTTCCTTTGCTTTGCATGGCTACCGTACTTGGCGCGTGCACTTCAACCGGGCAACTCCTTTCTCTCGGTATACGGGTCGAAGCGATCCTCCCAATCGAGGTTGAGATACCATCCCTGCGGGTACTGATGGAAACTAAACTGGAAGAAGCAGAGTGGGTGCAAGTTCGTCTGAATCAGCTAAACCTCATTGAGGAGAAAAGAATTGGCGCTTTGTGTCATGGGCAGCTGTACCAACAGAGAATGAGAACGGCTTTTGACAAGAAAGTCCGGCCTCGTGAATTCAAGCAAGGTGATCTGGTGCTTAAGAAGATCTTGCCTATCCAGACTGATCCCCGAGGGAAGTGGACACCCACTTACGATGGCCCATATGTAGTCAAGAAAGCCTTTTCTGGAGGAGCGCTGATACTCACAAACATGGACGGAGAAGATTTAAGGAACCTAGTCAATTCCGATCAAGTGAAAAAGTATTATGCCTGAAAGAAATAGACGAAAAAGAGAAAGACAAGCCAAGTGAGAATTAGCTCGCTAGGTTGAAAATCTGAAAGGGCGGCCTAGGCAAAATCAGAGCGACCCGGTGGATTGAAAACCCGCAAAGGGCGATCCAGGCAAAAATTAGGGTCAAGAAACTTGAGCATGAAAAGTAAACAAATGCATACAACTCCCCTGAAGACTTGGATGAGGGAGTGATCAAGGTCAAGGGCACAAACGTCGGCACTTCTCCACAGAGACGGACAGTCAGAAATTAGCTTCTCTCTTTTTTCGTGTCTTTTTGTAGTTTAAAACTTTCAAATGTATTGAACAGTCATCGTAATAGTCTGTACGATCGGCTTCTACATCAATAAAGATCAACTTTCTCATGTCTGTTTGTTGTTATTTCTGTTTTTTTCTGCTCAAAATAGACGTTTTATGATGATGGTGATCCTGAACTGTAAAACATGTGCATACATCATAGAGCATTACAAATCATTGCGAAATCTTTAAAAGTCACGGGAAACAAGCAATTTCCTAAAGAAAATTAATCTTACAAAGAAAGTTTCCCTCACAAACCATTCCAGATGGCGAACCATAAAGCAAACTTGCATTCGATTCATGAGCCCTGCAGTTTCCATCGGTCTCTCAGTCTCGTGCCAGGAGTATCGGGAGTCGGTTGAACCAGTAAAAGAATAAGCCTTTGTCAAAAAGCAAAAAATAAATGATCAGAAAAAAGAAAGCTGATCAAGGAAAAAACACAAAAAAAAAATAATAAATGACCAGAAAAAAGAAAGCCGGTCAGAAAAGAATCAAATAAAAAAAAACAAAAACAAAATAAAATAGTCTACCACATTCATCATTACACCAAAATCATAGCATTGCATGCACCTACATAACATGCCCTTGCATAACAGGCTTTGCATAACATGCATTCTCATCCCATGCACCATGCATTTGCATCTGCTAACATTGCAGGTACACATTATCAGAGAAAAGTTTAAGAAGAGTCCTGCTATTCCAGAGCCGACTCCCTAAAACAGTGTAGTGGCATTGACCACCAGAAGGTTCCTGAAGAAAAGACCTGCGGCCAGAGCAGGCACCCTAGATCAGTGCAATGGCACTGACCACCAATCAGAGAAAGCTAAAGAAAGGTCCGCTAGCCTGAGCAGGCACCCTGGATCGGTGCAGGAGCACTGGCCAACTGAAGAAGATCAACAGGATTCGTGAATCCCTTCAGGACCTAAGCGTCCCTTCAAAAAGCAGACTTCACCTCGTATTCGAGCTGCGGGTAAGTCCTTCGACCCCATTGGGTCCAGTCGAAAAGGATAGCTGTGTTGGCCTAAGACATGGCGCAGTCCTAGGGAAGTATCGAGATCTAGACTTGATATTGCCCTTCCCCAGTCGCTCGCAAGACCACCCCTTTTGAGCCCACGTGCTCCCAGGCCCAAGTGCAAACTCGGATCGTTCGCGGTTCGTTAAAAGGCTTTAGGCAGCCTCTAGTGTCGGCTTACTGAGGGCCGGTACCTTCTTTACTGTTTTCTTTATCGCTTTCTTTACCGTTTTATCTCCTGTTTTTGCTGCCTGAGGGCTAGCACTAATTTACTTCCTGTTTTTATTGGCCTACTGAGGGTTGATGATTCACCCAGTGCATTCATCTCGGGCTAACACCCATCCATCCAAAAAAAAATATAGAAAAAGAAAAAAGGAAAATTCAGGTTTCTCTAAGGAGACAAAATCGGTATAATTTCTGAATTCTTTATTTCTATTTTGTCTTGAAATATGTCTCGGCCAATTCATATTTCTTGCCAAAATCTAAATAAAGAGGGGCAGTTGTCATACCCCAATTTTGTCCGGCTTAGGTCGAAACCCTAATTTTTCACAAAAAATAAATAAATAGAAGTTGTGAAGAGCATCATGCATGCATTTTAGAGTTTTAGAAGTCATTCTAGGGTTAGGAAAGCATTTTAGGGTTTTTCAGGTTTTTTAGGTCAAAGGGTATTTTGGTCATTTTCCAAAAAGGACAGTTTTTCATCACAAGTCATTGGGCAATCTTAAGGGAATTATTTGAGGAAGAATGTGCTTAATTATCTTATTTTATGCGCATGAATGTTAATTATTTGCATAAAAATTCAAATTTAAAGGAAAGGGTAAAATGGGAATTTCCCTCAAGGTGAGGTATCAAATCAATTTTGGGAATGGTGATATCATGGAATTTTAGGCCCAATTATTGATTCCTAGGATGAGGCCCAAAATGGTAAGATTTTCATGGGAATTATCTAAAAAAGAATAATCAAGAAAAGGAAAGGATAATTACAAAGGTAGTGGGAGACAAATAGTACAATGACAACTTGCAAATTGCCAACTCACTCATGGCTGCGAATTTCAGCCCCATTTCCTCTCATATTGTGCTTCTTCATGCCCTTGATCCATGAGAGTTGTATTCCTAGCCATTGATTAAAATTCTAGATCAAATCCTAGGCTACAACTTTGTGTACAAAGTCCTAATTGCCCTTAACAATTTTTGTGCAACAAAAATTATTAATTTGGTGTATGACCAGCCATTCCCCCCTCACTTGTGTTTTCTCATTGCCCCTAATCCATGTGCATTACAATCCTAGCCCTTGATTTAAATTTTATCTCAAATCTCAATGGTTTGCAAAAGCACAATGTCCTATATACCCTTAATTTTGCATCTCATATAAAACCCAAAATAAGAGACCATTAGGAAGAGGACTCTCATTTTTACCCTAGCACACAATACTATCCTTTCCTCTCCCTTGTTTAGCCGTGGCCTCTCCTCCCTTTCTCCACACAAATCCTTCAAAATCAACCATCAAAACTTCAATATTCTTGATTCCTACACTAGGTCCACTTCTAATCTTGCATTATCATCAAACTTTCAACATAATTCTTCAAGATCAAGAGATTTTCGTGGGGTTCAAGAATAGGTTCAAGTGTTCTTGGTTTTTATTTGATCTTCTTCTTCATTCCTTTTGAAAGTTCTTAAGGTAAGCCTTAGATCTTTGTTTTTTTCTACTTTTACCATGTAAATTTCTCTTCTACTCCCAACTTCTTCTTGATTGCTTGTTGTTGTTTGCTTTGAGGATCCATTTCAAACATTATGACAAGGACATTGGGAGCCTTGGGTGTTTGAGATGGGTCCTTGGCCTTGAAGGAGTTTGTTTTTGTGCATGAATAATTTCCTTTGAATTTCCACACATTTTTCACTAAATTTCATGAAATAAAACCTCATTTTCTTTCAAAAATACTTCGGCCATATAGTGTTTTTGGTTGTTCATGCATTTCTTTTACCATTTCTTGTGTTCAAGTTGAATAAAAAGGTGGACCTAGCCAACTATGCTCTCGGGTTCATAAGTAGAAATTAGGGTTTCTATTGTTCTTGCATTTCCTTTGATTTTGAGTTGAAATAAATGATGAAATGACAATTGTTTGAGCATCAAATGTATGAGTAGATCCTAGGGTTTATGTTCATATGCTCATTGATATGATTTGGTTGCAAGAACATGATGAAATTTGTGCTTGTTTTTGCCTTGCTATGCATTCGGCCAAGGGCCTAAATTTTTACCAATTTGTTGCTCATAAATTGTTGATTTGATCTTGTGTTTGTAAATACAAGTTGTGTAATTGTGTTTTCACTTTTCACTTTTAACCACTCACTTACTTTTTACTTTACCATTCATTAATTATTTACAAAAAAACATAAAAAACACTTTTGCTTTTTATTTACCTTTTACTCAAACATTTTTACCATATTCTTACTCTAACCTTTTACCACCTCATCAAACATTTTACCCCATCTCATTTAATTTTTACCACTTTGCATACTCTTTTGTTTTTACCACTTCATTAAACATTTTATCTCATCTCATTTAACTTTTACACTTTGCATTTCATTTATTTGTATCACTTGTGTGACACATTCTTATGTTTGCACATTAGTACTTGCATACTTTCATATGCTCACATGTTCATACATTCATACATGCTTAGGCCTATTTCATTCTCTTACCCTCTCACATGCTCATGCATTCATTAATTCCATGTTTAGCATTCATTCACATGTTCATGCATACTCAAATGTTCATACCTTGCACAATAACTATGCTCATTCATTCATAGTCTTGTATGCTCAATCATTCATTCATGCATAGTCTTGTATGCCTATTCATTCATGCATAGTCTTATATGATCATTCATTCATATCCTTGTATGCTCATGCATTTGCATATTTGCCTAATCATGCACATCATTGCTTGCATGTTCATTCATCTAACTAAGAATATTCTATGCCTATAACTGATTGTATCTCTCTTGTTCATGATGCCATTAAAATGTCTTGACTTAATTGTGTGCAATTCCTCCCCCATGCATGTACTCTTATATGAAGACGTAAGCCTACTACTTGTGTAGCATAGAGTCATTAAGATAAATGCACCTCTCCCACACACACACACACAATTGTTTTGAGAACTTTGTCTTGCATCTTTGATAATTGAATCTCTTGATTATATTGGCATGCTTAATCTTAGTTGATGATTAACATGTTCATGATTGCTTGATTAGTTGAATATGTTTGAATTTCATTCATTCGTTTTGCATTTGGTTATGGATTTGGAGTTGATTGAAGTGTTCTACATGTTTTCCAAAATCTTTTTCCAAGTCAAATTCTTTCCTAAACTAGTTTTCAAATCAAAAAATCAAATGTTTTTCTAAATGAAAACCCTAAGGTATTTTCTTAAATAAATCATTAGTCATCACTCGAAGCCGCTGCTTGTTTGATCGCTAATGAGGAGTTATTAGTGGTAGTCACTTGAAGCCTCTGCTTGTTTGACTATTGTAAAAGCTCCCACACCTTAATCAAACACAAACTAATACAAATTTCAAAAAAAATAACATGAGCTATTAGTGATAATTATCACCGATGCTCGCCTTTTTTTCAAAACAATTTCAAAAAAAAGAATAATGCAAAGTTGTCACTTGTAATCACTCAAAGCCTTTGCTTGACTGGTTACCGGTTCCAACTCTCTTTTCTTTCAAGTTAGTAATGAACGCTACTCGAAGCCTTTGCTTGTTTGGTGTTCGTGAACACTTGAGTCCTATTTCAAAGGCTCCAAAAATTAAATAAGATAAAATACAAAAGCCGTTTTCAGACGCAAAAACCGAGAACTACGTAGCTTTGATCCCCCATTCCAGTGAGGGTACGTAGGACCGGGTTCATGTCCCGTCAAGCACGCTTTTTAAAAAAATCACAAAAGCCGAGAACTACGTAGCTTTGATTCCTCATCACAGTGGGGATACGTAGGACTGGGTTCATGTCTCGTCAAGCACCCCTTTAAAAATCTTTGTTTTGTTCCGCTTTCCAAAGATACCAAAAATATTCCTCTTCCCCTCCTGTTTTCAATAAAACAAACCTTTAAATAAAAGAAAAGAAAAGAAATAGAACAAATTGTTTTCAAATCAACTTTTCCAAAACCACACATCAAGTTAATGGTTCCCTTTCGGTAGAAAGGACGTGTGGGGTGCTAATACCTTCCCCATGCGTAACCGACCCCCGAACCTACATCTCTGCGTTTTCAAAAGACCATCGGCTTTTCCAAAAAAGGTTTTTTCAATGTTTTCCTAAATAAATATTGGTGGCGGCTCTACTATTTTCTCGTTGTCAAACGAAAAGTCCAAACCGGATTTTTCGGGGTGCAACACATATCTGTATTAAAAGTCAGAGTCAGAAAAATAATTATCTATTAAGTTACAAAATTGACCATCCAGATATTTATATTCATTATTAACAAAACTAGCTACTTTCCTTTTATATACTCAAAGAATAAGATGTGCCCGAGGCTAACACCAAAAGAGAGTGCAAATATAGAAACCATAGTTACATTGGATGCCAATCCTTAAACAATGCCCTTAAAATGGAAGAGAAAAAAGACCATATCAAATGCAATTTGCAATTAGACAAGTACACACTAAAGAACAGAAAGTCAGAAACCAAAAGAATCTCCTTAACATCAATAATTACATCTTAAATGTTGTTGTAATATAGTACTCACTACTCACAATCGCTCGCAAAGAACCGAAACCAAAAGAATCTCCCTCACATCAGTAATTACGCAACTACGTTGATCACCCTAGAAGTCTTTAAAAGGCAAAGAAGAATTACATAAGCTACAATGACACACCACAACAAAAACCCTAATACATAAAATCTACAAAATCATTCCCAAATTAAGTTTTAAAACCTCATAAACCCTAAATCCTCCACCTAAAATTTATACAATCGATAAAAAGTAAATACCGCAAAAAAACCCTAGAGATAGAGCAACATAGAGAGATAGAGAAACACAGAGAAAGAGAGAGAGAGAGAGAGGCAGAGAGATAGAGAGCTTGCCTGGAAAGAGAGGAGAGAGCGCAAGACGATGAGACGTTCGCAAAAGGAGAGCCCGTTTTTGATGAGTTTTGCGTTTTGAGTTTTTTATTTTTAATTGTGAAATACTTTTGAAGTCAAGCTATATATACTACTGGCATGTCTTAAAATTTTAAAATTTTCCACTTTTGAGGTCACGCGTATTTTACGCTTGACTTAAAAACTAGCGCGCCAAAAAAAGTTTGGGTTTTTTTTTTCGCACCCCCCTCCTTCCCTATTTCACCCCCATAATTCCACACTATCCCGTTTTTACCCCTGGTTTGTTAAAAAAAAATTAAAAATTAAAAATTTCGGAATTACCTCTTAAAAAGGTAATTCCGGTTCAAAAAATAAAGGAATTTCTTGATTTACCTGTAATTCGAAAAAGATTTCGGAATTACCTCAGAAATGAGGTAATTCCGGTTCACATTTGTGAACCAGAATTACGTATTTCTGAGGTAATTCCGAAAATTACAATTTTTTTTTTTCAATTATTAATATTTTTCGGAATTATTAATATTTTTTATTTCGAACGAATAATTTAGGGTAAAAAATCGGTTTTCGGACAACATACTCTGATCGTAATGAAACCACAACCATTATATCCGAAAAAAATCAAGAAACAAGACTCCCCTAGAAGGTACTTCTTACGGGACTACGGCCTCAAAATCCCAAATTCCATCGTTTACTATTTTTTACGATTTTATTTTAATTTTTCATAGTCTCCAAAAAATCTAAAAAAATTTGTATAGCCTTATTTTGGTTTTGTTAGATTTTTAGTGGTGTTTTTATATTTTTTTAGAGTAGTTTTCACTATTTTAAGTAGCCTTTTAGTAATAAAAATTAAAACAAATCGTATATATGTCATTTTGGACATATATACGATGCCTACTAACCGTGAGCATGAATGTCATGATACAGCTCTGAGCCTCTGTAGAGTGTCCGAAGAAGAGTATCATATCGCTGGCCTCCCCAAAGATGTCTTTGTCGTCGGGTGTCTTTGCTCGGAAGACTACGCTTGCGCTTACACTGCTATGCGGCGTCTACTACACTCGCCATCGTTAAAAAAATAATGTAAATAAAAATATTAATAATTGAAAACAAGTGATAACAACACACTATGCAATGTTTCTAATCTAGTTATAATCGTACCAATAATGATGAAAAGAAAGTGGATCTTAAATTCACCAGTAGCTTAATTATATTTCTATTTCTGTTAAGCTAGTTTAATCTGCACCTTACAATTGCAAAGATATGCATAGATTTAGGGAGCCAAGTTTACTTTAAGTGTGTAATTCCATCATGAATAATCGAGAGAAGAATTGAATTAGTTTCTTTATTTTCAAGTTAACTTCTTCCCAACTTCTTAGGGGCCCCCTTTGCTCGAGAAGGGTTATTTATACATAACCTCCGAATGCCATCACGCTCATTTAAGTTATTTATACATTTTCATGGTCCAATCAACTAATTACGTGTGGTAATTAAAATATGTGATGTAATACAAGTTCCTTTCATCAAAACCAAAATAAATGCATGTTTAAGTTCATTATTACCACCGATCTTATTTCACACGTAATATGCAAATTGTTTTACATTAATGCAATCTAGTAGGAAAAAACCAGATTGTGGTATGTACTCTATCCGGTGATCTACAACCGCACACAAATGGTAAAGTAACCACTATATACCTAAGCTTCCAAGTAACACTGCACCACCCTTGAAAATTTGTTGATTCAAAATATGTGCTTCAAATTCAAATTGTCCAAATCAGTCATATACGGGAGCTCTGAGTCGAGTTACATATCCGTATTAAAAGTCGAATCGAAAAATAATTATCTATTAAGTTACAAAATTGACCATCCAGATATTTATATACATTATTAACAAAACTAGCTACTTTCCTTTTATATACTCAAAGAATAATATGTGCCCGAGGCTAACACCAAAAAGAGAGTGCAAATATAGAAACCATAGTTACATTGTATGCCAATCCTAAACAATGCCCTTAAAATGGAAGAGAAAAAGACCATATCAAATGCAATTTGCAATTAGACAAGTACACACTAAAGAAACAGAAAGTCGAAACCAAAAGAATCTCCTTAACATCAATAATTACATCTTAAATGTTTGTTGCAATATGGTACTCACTACTCACAATCACTGCAAAGAACCGAAACCAAAAGAATCTCCTCACATCGCAATTTACGCAACTACGCCGATCACCCTAGAAGTCTTTAAAAGGCAAAGAAGAATTACATAAGCTACAATGACACACCACAACAAAAACCCTAATACATAAAATCTACAAAATCTTTCCCAAATTAAGTTTTAAAACCTCATAAACCCTAAATCCTCCACCTAAAATTTATACAATCGATAAAAAGTAAATACCGCAAAAAAACCCTAGAGATAGAGCAACACAGAGAGATAGAGAAACACAGAGAAAGAGAGAGAGAGAGAGAGGCAGAGAGAAAAGAGAGCTTGCACTGAAAGAGAGGAGAGAGCGCAAGACGATGAGACGTTCGCAAAAAGGAGAGCCCGTTTTTGATGAGTTTTGCGTTTTGAGTTTTTTATTTTTAATTGTGAAATACTTTTGAAGTCAAGCTATATATACTACTGGCATGTCTTAAAATTTTAAAATTTTCCACTTTTGAGGTCACGCGTATTTTACGCTTGACTTAAAAACTAGCGCCAAAAAAGTTTGGGTTTTTTTTCGCACCCCCTCCTTCCCTATCTCACCCCCATAATTCCACACTATCCCGCTTTTACCCTGGTTTGTTAAAAAAATTAAAAATTAAAAATTTCGAATTACCTCTTAAAAGGTAATTCCTGGTTCAAAATAAAGGAATTTCGGATTTACCTGTAATTAGAAAAGATTTTTCGAATTACCTCGAAATGAGGTAATTCCGGTTCACATTTGTGAACCAGAATTACGTATTTCTGAGGTAATTCCGAAAATTACAATTTTTTTTTCAATTATTAATATTTTCGGAATTATTAATATTTTTTATTTTGAACGAATAATTTAGGGTAAAAAATCGGTTTTCGGACAACATACTCTGATCGTAATGAAACCACAACCATTATATCCGAAAAAAATCAAGAAACAAGACTCCCCTAGAAGGTACTTCTTACGGGACTACGGCCTCAAAATCCCAAATTCCATCGTTTACTATTTTTTACGATTTTTTTTAATTTTTCATAGTCTCCAAAAAATCTACAAAAATTTGTATAGCCTTATTTTGGTTTTGTTAGATTTTTAGTGGTGTTTTTATATTTTTTTAGAGTAGTTTTCACTATTTTAAGTAGCCTTTTAGTAATAAAAATTAAAACAAATCGTATATATGTCATTTTGGACATATATACGATGCCTACTAACCGTGAGTAGGAATGTCATGATACAGCTCTGGGCCTCTGTAGAGTGTCCCGAGAAGAGTATCGCTCTCGCTTTGGCCTCCCAAAGATGTTTGTCGTCGGTCCGCGGGTCTTGCTTGCCGAAGACTCTGCTCGCGCTACTTACACCGTCTAGTCGCTTCATCGCCATTGTTAAAAAAATAATGTAAATAAAAATATTAATAATTGAAAACAAGTGATAACAACACAATTTATAATGATTCTAATCTAGTTATAATCGTACCAATAATGATGAAAAGAAAGTGGATCTTAAATTCAATTTGTAGCTTAATTATATTTCTATTTCATTAAGCTAGTTTAATCTGCACCTTACAGCTTGCGATATATGCATAGATTTAGGGAGCCAAGTTTACTTTAAGTGTGTAATTCCATCATGAATAATCGAGAGAAGAATTGAATCGGTTTCTTTATTTTCAAGTTAACTTCTTCCCCAACTTCTTAGGAGCCCCCTTTGCTCGAGAAGGGTTATTTATACATAACCTCCGAATGCCATCACGCTCATTAAAGTTATTTATACATTTTCATGGTCCAAATCAACTAATTACGTGTGGTAATTAAAATATGTGATGTAATACAAGTTCCTTTCATCAAAACCAAAATAAATGCATGTTTAAGTTCATTATTACCAAATGATCTTATTTCACACAGAATATGCAACTTGTTTTACATTAATGCAGTCTAGTAGGAAAAAACCAGATTGTGGGTATGTACTCTATCTGGCTGATCTACACCCAGACACAAATGGTAAAGTAACCACTATATACCTAAGCTTCCAAGTAACACTGTACCACCCCTTGAAAATTTGTTGATTCAAAATATGTGCTTCAATTCAAATTGTCCCAAATCGGACATATGGGAGCTCAGAGCGAGTTACATATCTGTATTAAAAGTCAGAGTCAGAAAAATAATTATCTATTAAGTTACAAAATTGACCATCCAGATATTTATATACATTATTAACAAAACTAGCTACTTTCCTTTTATATACTCAAAGAATAATATGTGCCCGAGGCTAACACCAAAAGAGAGTGCAAATATAGAAACCATAGTTACATTGTATGCCAATCCTTAAACAATGCCCTTAAAATGGAAGAGAAAAAAGACCATATCAAATGCAATTTGCAATTAGACAAGTACACACTAAAGAACAGAAAGTCAGAAACCAAAAGAATCTCCTTAACATCAATAATTACATCTTAAATGTTTGTTGCAATATGGTACTCACTACTCACAATCACTGCAAAGAACCAAAACCAAAAGAATCTCCCTCACATCAGTAATTACGCAACTACGCTGATCACCCTAGAAGTCTTTAAAAGGCAAAGAAGAATTACATAAGCTACAATAACACACCACAACAAAAACCCTAATACATAAAATCTACAAAATCATTCCCAAATTAAGTTTTAAAACCTCATAAACCCTAAATCCTCCACCTAAAATTTATACAATCGATAAAAAGTAAATACCGCAAAAAAACCCTAGAGATAGAGCAACAAAGAGAGATAGAGAAACACAGAGAAAGAGAGAGAGAGAAAGAGAGCTTGCCTGGAAAGAGAGGAGAGAGCGCAAGACGATGAGACGTTCGCAAAAGGAGAGCGCGTTTTTGATGAGTTTTGCGTTTTGAGTTTTTTATTTTTAATTGTGAAATACTTTTGAAGTCAAGCTATATATACTACTGGCATGTCTTAAAATTTTAAAATTTTCCACTTTTGAGGTCACGCGTATTTTACGCTTGACTTAAAAACTAGCGCGCCAAAAAAAGTTTGGGTTTTTTTTTTTCGCACCCCCCTCCTTCCCTATCTCACCCCCATAATTCCACACTATCCCGTTTTTACCCTGGTTTGTTAAAAAAAAATTAAAAATTAAAAATTTCGGAATTACCTCTTAAAAAGGTAATTCTTGTTCAAAATAAAGGAATTTCGGATTTACCTGTAATTAGAAAAGATTTTTAATTACCTCGAAATGAGGTAATTCCGTTCACATTTGTGAACCAATTACGTATTTCTGAGGTAATTCCGAAAATTACAATTTTTTTTCAATTATTAATATTTTCGGAATTATTAATATTTTTATTTCGAACGAATAATTTAGGGTAAAAATCGGTTTTCGGACAACATACTCGATCGTAATGAAACCACAACCATTATATCCAAAAATCAAGAAACAAGACTCCCCTAGAAGGTACTTCTTACGGGACTACGGCCTCAAAATCCCAAATTCCATCGTTTACTATTTTTTACGATTTTTTTTAATTTTTAATAGTCTCAAATCTAAAAAAATTTGTATAGCCTTATTTTGGTTTTGTTAGATTTTTAGTGGTGTTTTTATATTTTTTTAGAGTAGTTTTCACTATTTTAAGTAGCCTTTTAGTAATAAAAATTAAGTCTTTAAAAGGCAAAGAAGAATTACATAAGCTACAATGACACACCACAACAAAAACCCTAATACATAAAATCTACAAAATCATTCCCAAATTAAGTTTTAAAACCTCATAAACCCTAAATCCTCCACCTAAAATTTATACAATCAATAAAAAGTAAATACCGCAAAAAAACCCTAGAGATAGAGCAACACAGAGAGATAGAGAAACACACACACAGAGAGAGAGAGAGAGAGAGAGAGAGAGGCAGAGAGAAAGAGAGCTTGCCTGGAAAGAGTGGAGAGAGCGCAAGACGATGAGACGTTCGCAAAAGGAGAGCGCGTTTTTGATGAGTTTTGCGTTTTGAGTTTTTTATTTTTAATTGTGAAATACTTTTGAAATCAAGCTATATATACTACTGGCATGTCTTAAAATTTTAAAATTTTCCACTTTTGAGGTCACGCGTATTTTACGGTTGACTTAAAAACTACGCGCCAAAAAAAGTTTGGGTTTTTTTTTTCGCACCCCCCTCCTTCCCTATTGTAACACCCCCTTATCTAATCAATTCGAATCTACTAAATTAAAATCAGAGTTTCAAAATTCCACTCAAAGGAGTGCTACATTTGGTGATTTTTAAAAAGAAAACAGGATTCAACTAAGTTCAAACAATTGCACGGCATTATACTAAGCATGTCCTCATGCGCATCACATCGGCTAAAAGGGTCTAAGCCCACAACATAAGGCACCTCGGCCAGTAGGACATCAAGTCATAATACACAGTATTAGTTACAACAAAATATGATAGTTTTCAGTTCAAAGGACTACATATCAGAAAATACACAAGATCGGCATAAGCACAAAATAATCTACTCGGCCCCAACCCAGTGTTACACGACCAGAGTAGACACAACCGACTTGAGCTAGGCACAACCATCACTCATGTGTACCTGCAAGTTGCCACGAGAGCAGGCAACAATAAGCAGCTAGGGTGAGTCTCTTAACACAAGTAATATAATGTGAAGAAAACTTAAGGATAGAGATAGCACTAAAGCACCTCGGTACAGCAATTACAGCCACTCGCCGATAGTTCAATTAATCACAACAATTATCAATCAACTCAAAAAGCACATTAAATCATGTAATGTATGCATGTATGCAACCCAACCACAGGGCCTTATGCAATGAGGTACCTCCACCGTCGTTATTTAGCCCGTCGGCTCTCCGTCGTTACTCCGTCGTTATTTGATATGGAGACCGAAGTCTTACCACATCGAGGCCGAGACCTCCTCCGTCGTAATATGCACATGAACATGTGACTTCATGACAAATACAATCACACCCAATCAATCATAACGCAAGTGAATGCTTACACCGTCGTTTACTCCGTCGTTCTACTCCGTCGTTCACACTGACGTCTACACCACCTGACATCATCACGGTGCTAAGGTGTCGACCCTACTACACCTGGTAGAATCACCCTGGACCTACAACCGACCTCTCGGTCACCTCGGCACTCCATGGTGGACTAATTGTCACACCGAGGACCGCAACGACACTTAGGGACCAAAATGTCACCTAAGGACCAAAATTGACTTAATCGCTCCCTTACTTAACACACTTGGTACTAAGGTAGCACTCACAGTGGCGTCCACAAGTGTTAGGCAACATTGGCGCCTAACATCACCTCGGCACACTATGTGTGTACCTCGGCTAACCACACAACATCACCTCGGACACTATATGTGTACCTCGGCTAACCACACTCAAACCCTCACTTCGTAACGCTAACGCTCGAGTTACGCACTCCTTTACACTAAAATCATCTAAGTCATGGGAATTCACTTCTCGGTATTCCCTGGTTCGATTCTCTACACTTAGGCACTGGGGCGCTCCACCTCGGTGACGCTACCTCGGCTTTGAGGACCTCTACACCTCGAGAACCCAAGGCGAAACACCTACACTTCGGTTTATGCGTCCCTTCCCCTCGTTAATGGTGTTTAGACACATACTCTCCCTCAAACTCACCAACAAACTCTCAACACTAAGACACTCTAGGCGTTGACTTCCTCAACTCGGTTTCTCTCACTCTAAGATGAAGGGGAATTCGGTTTACGCGCGTAATAAAGGCGCTTAACTCCCATTTTACTTCTTTTACTCTGTTTCTTCACTTAAACCCAACATGCAACCTATTTCTATCTCACCACACTCATGCACACTCTGATACTCACTCCATCGTCTCCGATCCTCTCCCTAACTCTACATGCAAGCTCATTTGCTTCACACTACACCGATTCACACTTTGATACCTCACCATGCAATGCTCCCTTCGTACCACACAGAACAGAGAGAGTGTTACACTCCTCTCTCTTTCCAAACCGATCCACCATCGTATCACACCACAAATCACAGCAAGGAGCAAAACACAGCAAAACATGTTATAAAGAACACTTAAAACATACATGCAAGGTGATCAGAAACTACTCACACCAAAACACTACCAACACAAAACATTACAAGGATTAAAAGAGCCCCCTAACCTTAACAACGTGAGAAAGATGAGAACCCTTCGCTCTCCAGTAACCACAGCAACAAGCTCTCCTCTCCTAGCTTGAACTCTCCACACCAGATTCTCTTCCTTCTTTCTTCGGTTCTCTTCCTTCTCTCTAAGTCTCACTTCTCTCTCTTTCTAAATTTGGCAGCTTAACTACTTTTGGGAATAATGGAAAATGGTCCCCTTCGAAGGCAACCATTTAACATGTCCTAAGGGACTTAAATGGGCCTTGGCCTTATTAGGCCGTGGGCTTCTACTACACATACCCTCTCCTAACTTAGACACTTTCCTAAAATGCAACACATGCTTAACCTTTACTTAATGAATTACTTGACTTAAAAGTAAAATGTTGCAAACCCTTAATAACTCAACTAAGTTAATTAATTGAATTATTTTGGGGTGTTACAACTCTCCCTACTTAGGAGATTACGTCCTCTAATCTTACCTCAATCAAACAAATTTCGGAATAGGCTTCCTTCATCTTGCTCTCTAACTCCCAAGTAGCATGCTCACCAACAGCCTCCTACCCAAACCACCTTCACTAACTTGATTTCTTTTCCTCTAAGGTCTTTACTTCTGGTCTTCAATTCGATTGGCATTGTCTCCACAAAGTGAGGTCGTCTCTCACTTGCACATCATCCATTTGAATGACATGGGGCGGGTCGAGAACATACTTCCTCGGTTGAGATACATGGAACACATCGTGCAAATTTGATGATTTGGTGGCAATGCAATCCGGTATGCCACCTTCCCAACTCTCTCAAGATTTGATAGGGTCCAATGAAACGAGGTGAGTTTCTTGGACCTCGAGCTCGTCGTCAACTCCAGTCCACAGGGGTGACTCTAAGGAATACATGGTCACCGGCTTGAAATTCTAAGTCTTTCCTTCTCTTGTCATGGTAACTCTTACATGCGCTTTGTGACGCCTCATCTTCTCTCTCTCGATCATCTTAACCTTCTCGTGAGTCTCTCTAACCAACTCGGGTCCCAACACAACCCTCTCTCTCCGTCTCATGCCAACATAGTGGAGTCCTACACCTACGGCCATACAATGCTTCAAATGGTGCCATTCCAATACTTGAATGATGACTGTTGTTGTAAGTGAATTCTATCAATGGTAGATACGAATCCCACGCACCTCCTTGCTCAAGCACACAAGCTCTCAATAAGTCTTCTAAGGACTGGATAGTCCTCTCGGATTGACCATCAGTCTGTGGATAGTATGCCGAGCTCAAACGCAACTTGGAACCCAATGCCTCTTGCAAACTCTTCCAAAACTCCGAAGTAAACCTTGGATCTCTGTCTGATATAATACTCAAAGGGATTCCATGAAGCTTCACAATGACATTGATATAAATTTCTGCTAACCTCGGCACTGGGTATGTGATGTTAATAGGAATAAAGTGTGATGACTTTGTCAGCCTATCAACAATCACCCAAATGGTGTCAAACCCTCTTGTTGTCCTCGGCAACCCGGTTACAAAGTCCATGGAAATGCTGTCCCACTTCCATTCAGGAATATGCAACGGTTGCATCAACCCTGCCGGCTTCTGGTGCTCCACCTTTGACTTCTGGCAAGTCAAACAAGCATAGACGAAACGAGCTACATCCTTCTTCATTCCTTGCCACCAGAATAATTTCTTCAAGTCTTGATACATCTTCGTAGCCCCTGGATGGATACTCAACCGACTTCTGTGACACTCCTCCAGAATTGCCTTCTTGATCTCTTCCTCATCAGAAATACATATCCGACCTCTGAACCTCAACAATCCTTGCGCATCCAACTCAAAATCCTTGCTATCAGCTCGGCCAACTCTCTCAAACACATCAACTAACTTCACATCAACCTTCTGTGCTTCCCTTATACTAACCATGAACTCATTGGTGATCTTCAGCATCCCCATGAATAATCAGAGAAGAATTGAATTTTAATGTGCTTCCATCATGAATAATCATGAATAATCAGAGAAGAATTGAATCAGTTTCTTTATTTTCAAGTTAACTTCTTCCCCAACTTCTTAGGGGCCCCCCTTTGCTCGAGAAGGGTTATTTATACATAACCTCCAGAATGCCATCACGCTCATTTAAGTTATTTATACATTTTCATGGTCCAGTCAACTAATTATGTGTGGTAATTAAAATATGTGATGTAATACAAGTTCCTTTCATCAAAACCAAAATAAATGCATGTTTAAGTTCATTATTACCACCGATCCGATTTCACACAGAATATGCGACTTTGTTTTACATTAATGCAGTCTAGTAGGAAAAAACCAGATTGTGGGTATGTACTCTATTTGGCTGATCTACAACCGGACACAAATGGTAAAGTAACCACTATATACCTAAGCTTCCAAGTAACACTGTACCACCCTTGAAAATTTGTTGATTCAAAATATGTGCTTCTAAATTCAATTTGTCCAAATCACTCATATGGGAGCTCAGTCGAGTTACATATCTCGTAATAAAAGTCAGTCGAAAAATAATTATCTATTAAGTTACAAAATTGACCATCCTGATATTTATATACATTATTAACAAAACTAGCTACTTTCCTTTTATATACTCAAAGAATAAGATGTGCCCGAGGCTAACACCAAAAGAGAGTGCAAATATAGAAACCGTAGTTACATTGTATGCCAATCCTTAAACAATGCCCTTAAAATGGAAGAGAAAAAAGACCATAGAGATAGAGCAACACAGAGAGATAGAGAAACACAGAGAAAGAGAGAGAGAGAGAGAGAGAGAGAGAGAGGCAGAGAGAAAGAGAGCTTGTCTGGAAAGAGAGGAGAGAGCGCAAGACGATGAGACGTTCGCAAAAGGAGAGCGCGTTTTTGAAGAGTTTTGCGTTTTAAGTTTTTTATTTTTAATTTTGAAATACTTTTGAAGTCAAGCTATATATACTACTGGCATGTCTTAAAATTTTAAAATTTTCCACTTTTGAGGTCACGCGTATTTTACGCTTGACTTAAAAACTAGCGCGCCAAAAAAAGTTTGGGTTTTTTTTTTCGCACCCCCCTCCTTCCCTATCTCACCCCCATAATTTCACACTATCCCGTTTTTACCTCTGGTTTGTTAAAAAAAAAAATTAAAAATTTCGGAATTACCTCTTAAAAAGGTAATCCCGTTTTTACAAATGTGAACCGGAATTACGTATTTCTGAGGTAATTCCGAAAATTACAATTTTTTTTTTCAATTATTAATATTTTTCTGAATTATTAATATTTTTTATTTCGAACGAATAATTTAGGCTAAAAATCGGTTTTCGGACAACATACTCTGATCGTAATGAAACCACAACCATTATATCCGAAAAAAATCAAGAATCAAGACTCCCCTAGAAGGGACTTCTCACGGGACTACGGCCTCAAAATCCCAAATTCCATCGTTTACTATTTTTTACGATTTTTTTAATTTTTCATAGTCTCCAAAAAATCTAAAACAATTTGTATAGCCTTATTTTGGTTTTGTTAGATTTTTAGTGGTGTTTTTATATTTTTTAGAGTAGTTTTGACTATTTTTAGTAGCCTTTTAGTAATAAAAATTAAAACAAATCGTATATATGTCATTTTGGACATATATACAATGCCTACTAACCGTGGCGCTGGAATTTCATGATACAAACTCTGAGCCTCTCAGTAGAGTGTCCTAGAAGAGTATCACTCTATCGCTGGCCTCCCAAAGATGTTTGTCGTCGGCCGCGGGTGGTCTTTGCTCCGGGAAGACTCTGCTCATGCTTACACCGCTCCGGTCGTCTACTCGCCATCGTTAAAAAAATAATGTAAATAAAAAATATTAATAATTGAAAACAAGTGATAACAACACAGCTGTAACAATTCTAATCTAGTTATAACTGTACCAATAATGATGAAAAGAAAGTGGATCTTAAATTCAGATGTAGCTTAATTATATTTCTATTTCTCGTTAAGCTAGTTTAATCTGCACCTTACGCTTTGCAATATATGCATAGATTTAGGGAGCCAAGTTTACTTTAAGTGTGTAATTCCATCATGAATAATCAGAGAAGAATTGAATCAGTTTCTTTATTTTCAAGTTAACTTCTTCCCCAACTTCTTAGGGGCCCCCCTTTGCTCGAGAAGGGTTATTTATACATAACCTCCAGAATGCCATCACACTCATTTAAGTTATTTATACATTTTCATGGTCCATCAACTAATTACGTGGGTAATTAAAATATGTGATGTAATACAAGTTCCTTTCATCAAAACCAAAATAAATGCATGTTTAAGTTCATTATTACCACCGATCCGATTCCACACATAATATGCAAATTTTGTTTTACATTAATGCAGTCTAGTAGGAAAAAACCAGATTGTGGGTATGTACTCTATCTGGCTGATCTACAACCGGACACAAATGGTAAAGTAACCACTATATACCTAAGCTTCCAAGTAACACTGTACCACCCCTTGAAAATTTGTTGATTCACAATATGTGCTTCTTCAATTCAAATTGTCCAAATCACTCATATGGGAGCTCAGTCGAGTTACATATCCGTATTAAAAGTCAGAGTCAGAAAAATAATTATCTATTAAGTTACAAAATTGACCATCCAGATATTTATATACATTATTAACAAAACTAGCTACTTTCCGTTTATATACTCAAAGAATAAGATGTGCCCGAGGCTAACACCAAAAGAGAGTGCAAATATAGAAACCATAGTTACATTGTATGCCAATCCTTAAACAATGCCCTTAAAATGGAAGAGAAAAAAGACCATATCAAATGCAATTTGCAATTAGACAAGTACACAATAAAGAAATGTAAAGTCGAAACCAAAAGAATCTCCTTAACATCAATAATTACATCTTAAATCTTTGTTGCAATATGGTACTCACTACTCACAATCACTCATGAAGAACCGAAACCAAAAGAATCTCCTCACATCAAGAATTACGCAACTATGCTTGATCACCATAGAAGTCTTTAAAAGGCAAAGAAGAATTACATAAGCTACAATGACACACAACAACAAAAACCCTAATACATAAAATCTACAAAATCATTCCCAAATTAAGTTTTAAAACCTCATAAACCCTAAATCCTCCACCTAAAATTTATACAATCAATAAAAAGTAAATACCTGCAAAAAAACCTAGAGATAGAGCAACACAGAGAGATAGAGAAACACAGAGAAAGATAGAGAGAGAGAGAGAGAGAGAGAGAGAGGCGAGAGAGACAGAGAGAAGCCCGAAAGAGAGGAGAGAGCGCAAGACGATGAGGCGTTCGCAAAAGGAGAGCGCGTTTTTGAAGAGTTTTGCGCTTTTGAGTTTTTATTTTTAATTGTGAAATACTTTTGAAGTCAAGCTATATATACTACTTGGCATGTCTTAAAATTTTAAAATTTTCCACTTTTTGAGGTCACGCGTATTTTACGCTTGACTTAAAAACTAAGCGCCAAAAAAAGTTTGGGTTTTTTTTCGCAACCCTCTCCTTCCCTATCTCACCCCCATAATTTCACACTATCCCGCTTTTACCTGGTTTGTTAAAAAAATTAAAAATTTGAATTACCTCTTAAAAGGTAATTCGGTTCAAAAAAAAGGAATTACGTATTTACGAGGTAATTCCGAAAATTACAATTTTTTTTCAATTATTAATATTTTTCGAATTATTAATATTTTTATTTCGAACGAATAATTTAGGCTAAAAAATCGGTTTTGGACAACATACTCGATCGTAATGAAACCACAACCAATATATCCAAAAAAAATCAAGAATCAAGACTCCCCTAGAAGGGACTTCTTACGGGACTACGGCCTCAAAATCCCAAATTCCATCGTTTACTATTTTTTACGATTTTTTTAATTTTTCATAGTCTCCAAAAAATCTAAAACAATTTGTATAGCCTTATTTTGGTTTTGTTAGATTTTTAGTGGTGTTTTTATATTTTTTTAGAGTAGTTTTGACTATTTTTAGTAGCCTTTTAGTAATAAAAATTAAAACAAATCGTATATATGTCATTTTGGACATATATACGATGCCTACTAACCGTGAGCAGGAATGTCATGATACTGACTCGAGACTCTCTTCGCGCTTACACCGTCTCAGTCGTCTACTCGCCATTTGTAAAAAAATAATGTAAATAAAAAATATTAATAATTGAAAACAAGTGATAACAACACAGCTGTAACAGTTCTAATCTAGTTATAACTGTACCAATAATGATGAAAAGAAAGTGGATCTTAAATTCAGCTGTAGCTTAATTATATTTCTATTTCTGTTAAGCTAGTTTAATCTGCACCTTACAGTTGCAATATATGCATAGATTTAGGGTGCCAAGTTTACTTTAAGTGTGTAATTCCATCATGAATAATCAGAGAAGAATTGAATCAGTTTCTTTATTTTCAAGTTAACTTCTTCCCCAACTTCTTAGGGGCCCCCCTTTGCTCGAGAAGGGTTATTTATACATAACCTCCAGAATGCCATCACGCTCATTTAAGTTATTTATACATTTTCATGGTCCAGTCAACTAATTATGTGTGGTAATTAAAATATGTGATGCAATACAAGTTCCTTTCATCAAAACCAAAATAAATGCATGTTTAAGTTCATTATTACCAGCTGATCTGATTTCACACAAAATATGCAGCTTGTGTTACATTAATGCAGTCTACTAGGAAAAAACCAGATTGTGGGTATGTACTCTATCTGGCTGATCTACAACCGGACACAAATGGTAAAGTAACCACTATATACCTAAGCTTCCAAGTAACACTGTACCACCCCTTCAAAATATGTGCTTCTAAATTCAGCTGTCCAAATCACTCATATGGGAGCTCAGAGTCAGAGTTACATATCTGTATTAAAAGTTAGAGTCAAAAAAATAATTATCTATTAAGTTACAAAATTGACCATCCAGATATTTATATACATTATTAACAAAACTAGCTACTTTCCTTTTATATACTCAAAGAATAAGATGTGCCCGAGGCTAACACCAAAAGAGAGTGCAAATATAGAAACCATAGTTACATTGTATGCCAATCCTTAAACAATGCCTTTAAAATGGAAGAGAAAAAAGACCATATCAAATGCAATTTGCAATTAGACAAGTACACACTAAAGAACAGAAAGTCAGAAACCAAAAGAATCTCCTTAACATCAATAATTACATCTTAAATGCTGTTGCAATATGGTACTCACTACTCACAATCACTTGCAAAGAACCGAAACCAAAAGAATCTCCCTCACATCAGTAATTACGCAACTACGCTGATCACCATAGAAGTCTTTAAAAGGCAAAGACGAATTACATAAGCTACAATGACACACCACAACAAAAACCCTAATACATAAAATCTACAAAATCATTCCCAAATTAAGTTTTAAAACCTCATAAACCCTAAATCATCCACCTAAAATTTATACAATCAATAAAAAGTAAATACCGCAAAAAAACCTAGAGATAGAGCAACACAGAGAGATAGAGAAAAACAGAGAAAGAGAGAGAGAGAGAGAGAGAGAGAGAGAGAGGCAGAGAGACAGAGAGCTTGCCTGGAAAGAGAGGAGAGAGCGCAAGACGATGAGACGTTCGCAAAAGGAGAGCGCGTTTTTGAAGAGTTTTGCGTTTTGAGTTTTTTATTTTTAATTGTGAAATACTTTTGAAGTCAAGCTATATATACTACTGGCATGTCTTAAAATTTTAAAATTTTCCACTTTTGAGGTCACGCGTATTTTACGCTTGACTTAAAAACTAGCGCGCCAAAAAAAGTTTGGGTTTTTTTTTCGCAACCCCCTCCTTCCCTATCTCACCCCCATAATTTCACACTATCCCGTTTTTACCCCTGGTTTGTTAAAAAAAAATTAAAAATTTCGGAATTACCTCTTAAAAAGGTAATTCCGGTTCAAAAAATAAAGGAATTTCGGATTTACCTGTAATTAGAAAGATTTTTTTAATTACCTCGAAATGAGGTAATTCCGGTTCACATTTGTGAACCGAAATTACGTATTTCTGAGGTAATTCCAAAAATTACAATTTTTTTTTCAATTATTAATATTTTTCGGAATTATTAATATTTTTTATTTCGAACGAATAATTTAGGCTAAAAAATCGGTTTTCGGACAACATACTCTGATCGTAATGAAACCACAACCATTATATCCGAAAAAAATCAAGAATCAAGACTCCCCTAGAAGGGACTTCTTACGGGACTACTTACGGGACTACGGCCTCAAAATCCCAAATTCAATCGTTTACTATTTTTTACGATTTTTTTAATTTTTCATAGTCTCCAAAAAATCTAAAACAATTTGTATAGCCTTATTTTGGTTTTGTTAGATTTTTAGTGGTGTTTTTATATTTTTTTAGAGTAGTTTTGACTATTTTTAGTAGCCTTTTAGTAATAAAAATTAAAACAAATCGTATATATGTCATTTTGGACATATATACGATGCCTACTAACCGTGAGCACGAATGTCATGATACAGCTCTGAGCCTCTGTAGAGTGTCCGGAGAAGGAGTATCACTCTCTTTGCCTCCCAAAGATGCCGTCGTCGTCGTACGCGGGTATTGCTCGGAAGACTTCTCGCCAAGCGCTACACCGTCGCAGGTCGTCTACTCGCCAATGTTAAAAAAAATAATGTAAATAAAAAATATTAATAATTGAAAACAAGTGATAACAACACAGCTGTAACAGTTCTAATCTAGTTATAACTGTACCAATAATGATGAAAAGAAAGTGGATCTTAAATTCAGCTGTAGCTTAATTATATTTCTATTTCTGTTAAGCTAGTTTAATCACCTTACGGTTGCGATATATGCATAGATTTAGGGAGCCAAGTTTACTTTAAGTGTGTAATTCCATCATGAATAATCATAGAAGAATTGAATCGCTTTCTTTATTTTCAAGTTAACTTCTTCCCCAACTTCTTAGGGCCCCCTTTGCTCGAGAAGGGTTATTTATACATAACCTCCGAATGCCATCACGCTCATTTAAGTTATTTATACATTTTCATGGTCCAAATCAACTAATTACGTGTGGTAATTAAAATATGTGATGTAATACAAGTTCCTTTCATCAAAACCAAAATAAATGCATGTTTAAGTTCATTATTACCACCGATCCGATTTCACACAAAATATGCAAATTTTGTTTTACATTAATGCAGTCTACTAGGAAAAAACCAGATTGTGGGTATGTACTCTATCTGGCTGATCTACAACCGGACACAAATGGTAAAGTAACCACTATATACCTAAGCTTCCAAGTAACACTGTACCACCCCTTGAAAATTTGTTGATTCAAAATATGTGCTTCAATTCAAATTTGTCCAAATCACTCATATGGGAGCTCAGTCGTCGAGTTACATATATGTATTAAAAGTCAGAGTCAGAAAAATAATTATCTATTAAGTTACAAAATTGACCATCCAGATATTTATATACATTATTAACAAAACTAGCTACTTTCCTTTTATATACTCAAAGAATAAGATGTGCCCGAGGCTAACACCAAAAGAGAGTGCAAATATAGAAACCATAGTTACATTGTATGCCAATCCTTAAACAATGCCCTTAAAATGGAAGAGAAAAAAGACCATATCAAATGCAATTTGCAATTAGACAAGTACACACTAAAGAACAGAAAGTCAAAAACCAAAAGAATCTCCTTAACATCAATAATTACATCTTAAATGCTGTTGCAATATGGTACTCACTACTCACAATCACTCGCAAAGAACCGAAACCAAAAGAATCTCCCTCACATCAGTAATTACGCAACTACGCTGATCACCCTAGAAGTCTTTAAAAGGCAAAGAAGAATTACAAAAGCTACAATGACACACCACAACAAAAACCCTAATACATAAAATCTACAAAATCATTCCCAAATTAAGTTTTAAAACCTCATAAACCCTAAATCCTCCACCTAAAATTTATACAATCAAAAAAAAGTAAATACCGCAAAAAAAAACCTAATGATAGAGCAACACAGAGAGATAGAAAACACAGAGAAAGAGAGGGAGAGAGAGAGAGAGAGAGGCAGAGAGAAAGAGAGCTTGCCTGGAAAGAGAGGAGACAGCACAAGACGATGAGACGTTCGCAAAAGGAGAGCGCGTTTTTGAAGAGTTTTGCGTTTTGAGTTTTTTATTTTTAATTGTGAAATACTTTTGAAGTCAAGCTATATATACTACTGGCATGTCTTAAAATTTTAAAATTTTCCACTTTTGAGGTCACGCGTATTTTACGCTTGACTTAAAAACTAGCGCGCAAAAAAAAGTTTGGGTTTTTTTTTCCGCACCCCCTCCTTCCCTATCTCACCCCCATAATTTCACACTATCCCGTTTTTACCCCTGGTTTGTTAAAAAAAAAGTAAAAATTTCGGAATTACCTCTTAAAAAGGTAATTCCGGTTCAAAAAATAAAGGAATTTCGGATTTACCCTGTAATTCCGAAAATATTTTCGGAATTACCTCAGAAATGAGGTAATTCCGGTCCACATTTGTGAACCGAAATTACGTATTTCTGAGGTAATTCCGAAAATTAAAATTTTTTTTTTCAATTATTAATATTTTTCGGAATTATTAATATTTTTTATTTCGAACGAATAATTTAGGCTAAAAAATCGGTTTTCGGACAACATACTCTGATCGTAATGAAACCACAACCATTATATCCGAAAAAAATCAAGAATCAAGACTCCCCTAGAAGGGACTTCTCACGGGACTACGGCCTCAAAATCCCAAATTCCATCGTTTACTATTTTTTACGATTTTTTTAATTTTTCATAGTCTCCAAAAAATCTAAAACAATTTGTATAGCCTTATTTTGGTTTTGTTAGATTTTTAGTGGTGTTTTTATATTTTTTTAGAGTAGTTTTGACTATTTTTAGTAGCCTTTTAGTAATAAAAATTAAAACAAATCGTATATATGTCATTTTGGACATATATACGATGCCTACTAACCGTGAGCACGAATGTCATGATACAGACTCTGAGAGCCTCTGTAGAGTGTCCTGAGAAGAGTATCACATCGCTCTCTCCCAAAGATCCCGACATCTTGTCGTCATTTGTGGGTCTTTGCTCCGAAAGACTCTGCTCGCTACACACCGCTCCGCAGTCGTATACTCGCCAATGTTAAAAAAATAATGTAAATAAAAAATATTAATAATTGAAAACAAGTGATAACAACACAATTTATAAATGATTCTAATCTAGTTATAATCTGTACCAATAATGATGAAAAGAAAGTGGATCTTAAATTCAATTTGTAGCTTAATTATATTTCTATTTCTGTTAAGCTAGTTTAATCTGCACCTTACAGCTTGCGAGATATGCATAGATTTAGGAGCCAAGTTTACTTTAAGTGTGTAATTCCATCATGAATAATCATAGAAGAATTGAATCAGTTTCTTTATTTTCAAGTTAACTTCTTCCCCAACTTCTTAGGGGCCCCCCTTTGCTCGAGAAGGGTTATTTATACATAACCTCCAGAATGCCATCACGCTCATTTAAGTTATTTATACATTTTCATGGTCCAAATCAACTAATTACGTGTGGTAATTAAAATATGTGATGTAATACAAGTTCCTTTCATCAAAACCAAAATAAATGCATGTTTAAGTTCATTATTACCAAATTGATCCGATTTCACACGTAATATGCGAAATGTTTTACATTAATGCAGTCTAGTAGGAAAAAACCAGATTGTGGGTATGTACTCTATCTGGCTGATCTACAACCGGACACAAATGGTAAAGTAACCACTATATACCTAAGCTTCCAAGTAACACTGTACCACCCCTTGAAAATTTGTTGATTCAAAATATGTGTTGAGATAAAATCCTTTTTGATAGATATATGGTTTTAATGATAACAAACCGTATGAACTAAAGCTTAAGTATTCTGAATGGTGTTCTACTAATGGGTGTCTTGAGTTTGTTGAAAAGAACAGGTTTCTTTCAAGTGAACATGCTAGAAGCAAATTAGATCAATCCAATGCATGCCATTCTCAACAAATTGAAGAATCAAAGTAGCACCAACAAAGTTACAAGAATAGTAATGCAAGCTTCATGAAGACATTTTTTCTTTACTATTACAATGTGTTGGACTAGGAAATTCACAAAGAGAAAAGAGAAGACATTAGGCAATCAAGAGAAAAGATCAAATCATCTAAGTGAATTCCCATCAAGAGAGTCCTAATAAACTAATGACTAGATGGATCAAAGGTTTCTACAAGTCTCTACAAAGGAGATTCTCATAGTCATTAATCCGGTTATATTCTACCAATGCTCTCTTACTCAAAGGTTCAAAAGCATATCAAGAAGCATATCATAGAGCAAGACTAAAACATGCAAAAAGTCAAGGGTAGAAATAAACATAAGAAGGTTCACATATGAGAAGGTTCAATAGACAAAGAAGGTTAAAACAGTTGAAGAAGGTTCAAAGATAAGAAGGTTCAAATACAACCTACTCTCGGAAACTTCAACAACTAAAGAACAATCCTTCTCATTGATGAACAAAAGAAAAGGTACTCAATGATTCTTCCTAAGAGCATTAAAGTTTATTTGTTTAAGGAATAATCATTTGAGAAAGTTTGCCTAAGTCAAACAAAGACATTTGACCAAAGTCAAGAAAAGGATAAACCAAGCCAAAGACTTAGCAAACTAAGGCTCTACCATGGTCTAGAATATTGGTATATTATAAAGGTAGAAAAGCCTTGAGAAGGTTAACTCATGAGAAGCTTAAAAATAAAGTCAACAGAAGATTTGACCGAACTTCAGAAGGTTGACCGAAAGTCAAACAGAAGGTTGACTAAAAGTCAACAGAAGGTTGACCAATAGTCAACGAAAGTTTGACTGAAGTCAAAAGAAGTTTGACTAACAAAACACCTTAGAAGTATAAGCTAAATGTTCAGAAGGTTAAAGTGAAGGAAGAAGCAATGTTCAGAAGGTTGCTGGAAATCATATCAAAATTATCCCAAACACTTTAATTCTTCTTGATGATCTTAAGGTGAATCAAATGAGGTTTACAAGACATAAAATGTGCTTGTAAAGTTTGAAGATAAAAGAAGGGAATGCATGATTATTCATGTGGCACATTTTAGGTGTTTATGCATGCCTTAGATGCTTCAGAAGGTTGATTCAAATTAATTCAAATTGATTGCAAAGTCATCCAACAAATGACTATAATCAAAACATGATCATGTTGGGGAGAGCACTTTGACTGACATAAAAGAGCTGTCATGACAGCTAAAAGCACCAAAGGTTGCTTTAGAAGGTTGAAGGCTACAACTAAAGCACAAAGTCATCATATCCTATCTACAAGTCTACAACTTCTCTCCAATGACTCAAACAACTCCATTCAAATTTCTAACAGCTATATTCAGTCTCCATGGCTATTTAAAGGCTGGAATTCGAAAGTTCAAGGCATGAGTTTGGGTTGGAACCTCTCATCATTCAAGCTTCTCAAAGAAACAACCAACCTTCTCATCCCACACTCCAAGCTTCTAATGTAAAATTCTGGGATTCTTTTAGTGAGTGTGTGTTAGCTTGATGAGCTTCATTATATACACTTTGTGTAATTTATTCTCAAGCTCTTAAACATCCCAAAACCCCAAAACCCTTATTGTAAACATTATCTTGTAAATATCTCACCAAACTACCTAGAAAGAAAGGTGAGTGTTAATGAGAAAATACAACATGTGTAGTGTTCTATCAAGCTACCTAAGGAGTAGGTGAGTGTTGATGAGAAACTACAATGTGTGTGTTGTTCTATTAAGCTACCTAGGATAGGTGAGTGTTGGTGGTGATTATACTTGATAAGATGATTCTAGTTGAAAGGTTCTCAACAAACTACCTAGTAAGAGGTGTTGTTGGTGATTCTGTTTGAAGGTTTCTCAACAAACTACCTAGTGAAAGGTGAGGGTTGTTGGTGATTCAGTTCGAAAGTTTCTCAACAAGCTACCTAGTGAAAAGTGAGTGTTGTTGGTGATCCTAAGGAAATACCTTTAGGAAACTAGAAGAGAGTTTTCTAGTAGGTTAAAACAGCTAGGCGTAGCTGTGTAAGAGTGCACTAGGTCATTGTGTGTGTGATCAAAGCTAGTGGTGGTGAAGTCTTTTGTGTGTTGATCAAAAGCAAGTGTAATGACTATTTGGAAAATAGTGGAAATACTCACGTGGACGTGGGAGAGGAGTTGCCGTGTTTGGGTGAACCTCTATAACTCTCTTTGTGTTATTTACTAGCTTTCCTTACTATCTTATAACATGCTTTAACATATTCACCATTGTCCAAACTATGAGAAGGTTGATTTATTCAACCTTCTGAAAACGGTTTTTAACTAAGAACTTATAATCTATGATTTAATCTCAAAGTTAAAACCAACATATCTCTTACAAGCTATTATTCATGACTATCCCTCATCATTAAGAAGTTAGTATCTTATATTGATTATCTATTATTACTAACCTTCTTCATTGAGTAGTTAGTGTTTTATATTGATCATCTATTGTTACTAACCTACTCATGTATTTTATGCATAAATCATATACTGTTTTAAAAGCATTTATAGAAGCTTCAATCTGAAATGTTCTCATCCTTATAAGCTTCTCTACATTAAAGAGTTTATCCTTTACATATATATTTCTTGGTAATATGTTCCTCGAGTTATCAAACACTATATGTTCAACAAAAGGATAAAATTCATATAATGTACAAAATGTTTCTATGCATAAATACAACACAAGACTCATTAAGAATTGAACTTACTTAACTAGAGAAGGTTCATCGTGTGGAACCTACTTAACAAAAAGAAGGTTCAATGCATGGAACCTACTAAAGAGGAGCATGTCTTGTGAAATTGTTTTAAGCTAACTATCTCATCTCCAAGTATCAACTTGAGAGGACATTTTCTAAGTTGCAGGTTATAAATTTTCAAAGGGTCACAATTCAACCCCCTTCTTGTGACTCTATATGCCACTTCAATTGGTATCGAGCACATGTGCTCTTAGGGTTGAACACACTTAACCGTGTGAAGAGATAAGGATTCGGAAGAAGTGATGACCAACATTGGAGATGAAGAACATGTCTCGAGAAGGTTGATTTACAAAGAGATGTGTGATATAGAAAAAACAATATTGATGAGGAAGAAGTTGACAAGGTGAGATAGATGGAAAATGAATATGCCATGATCAACAAGTAAGCCTGTTTTAATCTCTCTTTGAATACTCTATAAGCCATTAGAATGGGAAGCTATTAGAGATGAGTTTTCTCTAAATAGCAAAACATAGGAAAGATAAAAGGGTTTTTAGCTACTAACTTGAAAAGTCATCATAAATCCTTTTTACTCTCAAAGGAAAACAAAAATTGCCACAAGGTACTATTTTATAAGCTACTTTTCAAAATCTCACAATACCCATCTTTGACAATTTAAAAGAGAAATGTGAAAGTCAAAATGATATGTTGTCTTGCTTGTTCTAACATACAAATGGATGAACCACATGCTGATAAAGTATGAGTAGGTATTTGTTGCATGCTAGTCAAAAAGTAAACGTGGAGAAAATCTATAACAGCCCACTTGTATAAATTCTTCCAACTTATATTGTGTTGCTTTCTTGATCCTTACATAGTGTACTAAAAGGAATGGGGAATTTAAATCCTTGTTCTTTTAGAATTTTTCTAAAAGCAACCCATTATGATAAAAAGTGGATGAGAGTTGTGCTTTGCAAGAATCTGAAATCTTGCATTATATTGGCAAACATAAGAAAAATGTTTGAGAATGAAAACCAGTAGAGTTTTGAATTTTGGTGAAGCTTAACATATTGTGTTTTCAAGAAAATCTTTTTGGCTTCCAAAATTTCTGTCATTCATTCACAACTCTGAGCATAGTTCTTCAAGACAAGCCAACAAGAACATATTGAAAAGAGACCACACAAAGCATCATACAAATGATGCAGCCACTGTACAAGAGAGATGTCAAGGTAACCTTCATGACAGACTGAATAAAGTTCTGTTTACAAAATGAAAATTCATGAAGGAGCCACATGGACTGAGTCATGTGACAAAGTTAGAACCAATGAACTCAAAATCTTGGAAAGCTCACACTCTACTAAGAATGATCATAACAATGCTTGCCAAGCTCCATGAGGTTGCAAAAATGTGGTAAGACAACATGATAGTTAGTGAGGTAAGAGCATTAGAATTTTACATGAAATTTTAATTGTCTATTATCTTACTCATTGGCTGGCTTTTACATGTTTTATTCATATGCCAAGAAAACATCATGAATGTCTAAGAGCTAGAAATATGTGATTTATGCAACAAATGTTATATGCCCCAAACTAATCAAGCTTTACGAAAAAATATCATTCATGTGTATCATTCTTATTTTTCAGAAACTTGGTAAAAACTTATTGGCTAAACCACATTTATCTCTTGTTACAATGCAACAAGTCTTGTGCTTATTTCTTACATTATTAAAATGACTTTCATATGAACTAAAGTTCATGATGCATTAATATCTCTGTACATCATTTAAAACAAAAATTGGATATTGATATGCACGTGTTCTTGAAAAATGGCTCTTTCATAAGAAATATTCTCTGTACACTCATGCATAATGTTATCTGAAAAATTGTGCTTTCTAAGATACTAACTCATTCTTTTAAAAAGGAAATTGAATTTTGGGAAAACAAGAAATTGAGTTGAGTATTAACTTGGAAGTTTTTGTCAAAAGATCTTTATGTGTAAAAATGTCCAAACTGGTTATAATGGGTGATAAATGCTTAGACAAAAGGAGAAATTGCACACATACTTCCCTACAGTATGTTTCACAATCATTTGTCAATGATGTATGTTCAAACTGAAATATCTTGGTTGAGACCTTATTATGTTACCATGTGAGCAAAAATGGCTAGAGGAGGTATACTAACACATAAGGACCCAAAAAGAATGGGTACCAAAATCATTTTTGTGTTGTGATGTAGGAATCCTCATTGAATGATAAAAAGAGAAGAAAATGCCTCTTGGAAGTTGATAATAAAGAGATAAAGACAAACTCATACAACTCAAAAGATGCTCAGAAGAATAAATTGAAACTTCATGGTAGTACACACATTGTGAAATGATGAAGGATGAATCTGAGCAAAATATGTTGGAAGGATTGAAATCCTTCCATGGGCTTCAAGATGAGAGGATCCAAGAAGCAGAGAAAATTCATAAAGAAACTTGGAATCGTCTCAAAGGGAGAGGGATTGTAGTGTGCTAAAAACCAGATTTCATCATCCCCTCAACTTTCTGCAGATACTGATAAGCTTCTGCAGAATTGAAGAAGCTTCTGCAGATATTAAGATACTTCTACAGCTTGATCAGAAGCTTGATCAGAAGCTTCTGAAAGATAAAAAGTTTGCTCTAAGAGAGATTTCAGCAAAGAAATTCAAAGTCCATCTAACATACAAGTGATTGGAAGCTGAAATAGATGAAAGATATTGAGAGACAAACACAAGCCATATCAAGATCAATGAGAAAAATAATCTGGAACAATCATTTTCATCCATCAGTCAGCTTGTCACAAAGTACCATGATGATATAACGAATGAGCATGAATTGATGATACTGCAAAGTCCTTGAGGAGGTTCTTGTCAAAAGAAGTCTTCAGAAGGAAAGTCATTAAAGGAGGTATACTCAATCTCATCATCATTTTATTTTGATATATGTGTGAATATATGATATGATAAGATTGATTGTTTGTTCCTTTGAATGCATGCTAAAATGTTTGATGCAAGATATGATCTTAAAAGCTTAATTCTATGCATCACCATTTACTTTGAACTTGAATGTGCATGTGCCTAGTTTTTCATGAAATATGTTTGCACAAATCTCTAGTTCTAAGTTTCTGATACTAATATAGTAATCAGAATCATATTTGCAATTCAGTTGATAATTGATATTATTGCATAATGCTTTAAGCTTTATGAACACATGTTAAAAACTTATTTAAAATGAAGTGTTCTTTAAAAAGTGTTAGATAAGATGTTGCAATGTCAAGTGTCATCCTTTGCAGAAATAAAGACTCACATACTATATTAATATCTATGATGTGGTGCTAAATGTTATATGTGTTAATGTCTTAAAGTGCAAATTGATCCCAATCATGTTTAAAATAACAAATGTTCTAATAATGCTTATGAATAATTCAATGATTGAAAGAATATTGTTCCACAACCTTTGATTCTAAACATTCCATATTGTTGTAACTTTCATGAACCTTTTTGGATATATGGTTTGTTGTCTTAAATAGTTTCATTGTGTTGTAGGCCTGGTAAAAACGTTTTATTAGTCAAAATGAATTGAATCTTTTCAAAAGTGTTAGACAATTTGATGTATTGTTGAGTCCCATGTAAATCATATTTTACAAATATGCACCTATTGTTTATCATGTGAATTCTTTTGGTGTATAAAATGGGTGAAAAAGTTTTCAAATCATCAATATGAAATTAACATCTTTCAAAGCAAGTTTTCAAATGTGCACTAATCATATTATTGTCAAATTCTGATATGTGCTTTCTAAAAACATGTTCCTATGAAAATCTTTTAAAGTAAGGAGTTATTTTCTCAAATCTGAAATGTGATTAACTTAATATTTTGAGAAGGAAAAATGACGAAGCCTCATGTTGATCATTTAATCTAAGTCATGTTATATCCTTTATCAAATTTGATTTTGGTGCATACTTAATGTTATATCTGGTTTCCAAAAGCCTCATGTGCACTTATAAATCTAAAGACAAAATATTGAGAGAATCAAAGCTTAACTTGAATATCTTGAGAAACCTATAATTTATTTGATGTCTAACTCTAGGAATATGATCTTGGTTTTACAAAATTTGAGATTCTAATATTATGTTTACAAAAGATCCTTCTTCAACATGTTCTATATTGATGTCCAATCATTGGACTTAAGATAAGAAGGTTTTCAAAAAATTGTTTCTCATTTTTGTCTCTCCATGTGAAATAAATTGCTTTCTTGAAAGTGTTTGATATAAATGAGCACTAAGTGCTAAAAATGATTTATGAAAAATGAAACTTCTCACAAATGCTTTGTATACTTATTTGACACATTCTAAACAAGAAAGATCTGTTTTCAAAGTAATAATATGATAATCTTGTTTCACTTTCATAGTCTCCACTCAAAAATAAATATGTGAGCTCCATATAGCATCTAAATGCATGTTTCTGCAAAATGAGTCTTGATTGCTGCATAATCTTGTTGTGATATATGTTTTAAAAACAGTGAAACTTGTGAAAATAGAATCTATGATATATCACAAATTCTGACTACTTTGAATAAGCTTAAGAATGTGCATTATGTTCACTTGTGTGATTGCATAAATTTGAAAGAGTGTATAGTTTTAATTTTAGCTATCACTATCATGCATTATGATTTAAATGACTTTGTAGAATTAAGTATGGTAAGTTGGTTATCCCCCATTGTTGATATCCAAGGGATTATTGCCATAATATGAGTTGAAAAAAAAAAAAAAAAAAAAAACATAAAATGTCCTATAGATTGTTTTCTTCTAAGGCAAGAGGGTTGGTAAAGAATGCTATATTCATTGAACCCTATACAAAATATATTATAGGAGGTTGTCCTCTTATATGTAAAAGGCTTTTCTTCAAAGCCAAATAATGAGAGAAATAATAAGGGAAGAGATGCTTCTAAGAGATAGGAGATAATGATCCTTAGGGAGAGTTTTTGAACTAAAGAAGGTATATGTTCTTCAATGTCTAAACATGCTAAGTTCAAATCTCTTTATCTATTCCTTGTGAATCAAAAGAATGTGATGAATTACTTGATATAGTTATATTGCTTCTGATTACTATTTCCTATGTCTACATTGCAATATCAACTAAAATCTTTTCTCACATTGAATATGCTTATCATGTCAAATGCAAACTACTTCAGTTTGATAGCTTGATCAAAATGCTCATAATATGCTTACCATGTTAAATGCAAACTACTTGAGTTTGATATGTTGATCCACCTCCCCTCTAATTCCTTTTTGATCGATGTCAAAAGGGGGAGAATAAAAAGATAGATATAATAATATAGAATGTTGCTAATTAACCTGAAGCATAAGTTTAGGGGGAGTCATAAGTTTAGGGGGAGTTTTAAACTCCATGCATATGTTCAGGGGGAGCTTAATTTGATAGTAACTCAACATTCTTGCATGTATTATTATATCCATCCAGAAAACTTAAGTGTTGTTCTTAAAGGTTTGTCATCATCAAAAAGGGGGAGATTGTTGAGATAAAATCCTTTTTGATAGATATATGGTTTTAATGATAACAAACCGTATGAACTAAAGCTTAAGTATTCTGAATGGTGTTCTACTAATGGGTGTCTTGAGTTTGTTGAAAAGAACAGGTTTCTTTCAAGTGAACATGCTAGAAGCAAATTAGATCAATCCAATGCATGCCATTCTCAACAAATTGAAGAATCAAAGTAGCACCAACAAAGTTACAAGAATAGTAATGCAAGCTTCATGAAGACATTTTTTCTTTACTATTACAATGTGTTGGACTAGGAAATTCACAAAGAGAAAAGAGAAGACATTAGGCAATCAAGAGAAAAGATCAAATCATCTAAGTGAATTCCCATCAAGAGAGTCCTAATAAACTAATGACTAGATGGATCAAAGGTTTCTACAAGTCTCTACAAAGGAGATTCTCATAGTCATTAATCCTAAGATATTCTACCAATGCTCTCTTACTCAAAGGTTCAAAAGCATATCAAGAAGCATATCATAGAGCAAGACTAAAACATGCAAAAAGTCAAGGGTAGAAATAAACATAAGAAGGTTCACATATGAGAAGGTTCAATAGACAAAGAAGGTTAAAACAGTTGAAGAAGGTTCAAAGATAAGAAGGTTCAAATACAACCTACTCTAGGAAACTTCAACAACTAAAGAACAATCCTTCTCATTGATGAACAAAAGAAAAGGTACTCAATGATTCTTCCTAAGAGCATTAAAGTTTATTTGTTTAAGGAATAATCATTTGAGAAAGTTTGCCTAAGTCAAACAAAGACATTTGACCAAAGTCAAGAAAAGGATAAACCAAGCCAAAGACTTAGCAAACTAAGGCTCTACCATGGTCTAGAATATTGGTATATTATAAAGGTAGAAAAGCCTTGAGAAGGTTAACTCATGAGAAGCTTAAAAATAAAGTCAACAGAAGATTTGACCGAACTTCAGAAGGTTGACCGAAAGTCAAACAGAAGGTTGACTAAAAGTCAACAGAAGGTTGACCAATAGTCAACAGAAAGTTTGACTGAAGTCAAAAGAAGTTTGACTAACAAAACACCTTAGAAGTATAAGCTAAATGTTCAGAAGGTTAAAGTGAAGGAAGAAGCAATGTTCAGAAGGTTGCTGGAAATCATATCAAAATTATCCCAAACACTTTAATTCTTCTTGATGATCTTAAGGTGAATCAAATGAGGTTTACAAGACATAAAATGTGCTGTAAAGTTTGAAGATAAAAGAAGGGAATGCATGATTATTCATGTGGCACATTTTAGGTGTTTATGCATGCCTTAGATGCTTCAGAAGGTTGATTCAAATTAATTCAAATTGATTGCAAAGTCATCCAAATGACTATAATCAAGCATGATCATTGGGAGAGCACTTTGACTGACATAAAAGAGCTGTCATGACAGCTAAAAGCACCAAAGGTTGCTTTAGAAGGTTGAAGGCTACAACTAAAGCACAAAGTCATCATATCCTATCTACAAGTCTACAACTTCTCTCCAACAGCTCCAAACAACTCCATTCAAATTTCTAACAGCTATATTCAGTCTCCATGGCTATTTAAAGGCTGGAATTCGAAAGTTCAAGGCATGAGTTTGGGTTGGAACCTCTCATCATTCAAGCTTCTCAAAGAAACAACCAACCTTCTCATCCCACACTCCAAGCTTCTAATGTAAAATTCTGGGATTCTTTTAGTGAGTGTGTGTTAGCTTGATGAGCTTCATTATATACACTTTGTGTAATTTATTCTCAAGCTCTTAAACATCCCAAAACCCCAAAACCCTTATTGTAAACATTATCTTGTAAATATCTCACCAAACTACCTAGAAAGAAAGGTGAGTGTTAATGAGAAAATACAACATGTGTAGTGTTCTATCAAGCTACCTAAGGAGTAGGTGAGTGTTGATGAGAAACTACAATGTGTGTGTTGTTCTATTAAGCTACCTAGGATAGGTGAGTGTTGGTGGTGATTATACTTGATAAGATGATTCTAGTTGAAAGGTTCTCAACAAACTACCTAGTAAGAGGTGAGTGTTGTTGGTGATTCTGTTTGAAGGTTTCTCAACAAACTACCTAGTGAAAGGTGAGGGTTGTTGGTGATTCAGTTCGAAAGTTTCTCAACAAGCTACCTAGTGAAAAGTGAGTGTTGTTGGTGATCCTAAGGAAATACCTTTAGGAAACTAGAAGAGAGTTTTCTAGTAGGTTAAAACAGCTAGGCGTAGCTGTGTAAGAGTGCACTAGGCTGTTGTGTGTGATCAAAGCTAGTGGTGGTGAAGTCTTTTGTGTGTTGATCAAAAGCAAGTGTAATGACTATTTGGAAAATAGTGGAAATACTCACGTGGACGTGGGGAGAGGAGTAGCCAGGTTTGGGTGAACCTCTATAACTCTACTGTGTTATTTACTAGCTTTCCTTACTATCTTATAACATGCTTTAACATATTCACCATTGTCCAAACTATGAGAAGGTTGATTTATTCAACCTTCTGAAAACGGTTTTTAACTAAGAACTTATAATCTATGATTTAATCTCAAAGTTAAAACCAACATATCTCTTACAAGCTATTATTCATGACTATCCCTCATCATTAAGAAGTTAGTATCTTATATTGATTATCTATTATTACTAACCTTCTTCATTGAGTAGTTAGTGTTTTATATTGATCATCTATTGTTACTAACCTACTCATGTATTTTATGCATAAATCATATACTGTTTTAAAAGCATTTATAGAAGCTTCAATCTGAAATGTTCTCATCCTTATAAGCTTCTCTACATTAAAGAGTTTATCCTTTACATATATATTTCTTGGTAATATGTTCCTCGAGTTATCAAACACTAAATTACCATGTTCAACAAAAGGATAAAATTCATATAATGTACAAAATGTTTCTATGCATAAATACAACACAAGACTCATTAAGAATTGAACTTACTTAACTAGAGAAGGTTCATCGTGTGGAACCTACTTAACAAAAAGAAGGTTCAATGCATGGAACCTACTAAAGAGGAGCATGTCTTGTGAAATTGTTTTAAGCTAACTATCTCATCTCCAAGTATCAACTTGAGAGGACATTTTCTAAGTTGCAGGTTATAAATTTTCAAAGGGTCACAATTCAACCCCCCCTTCTTGTGACTCTATATGCCACTTCAATTGGTATCAGAGCACAGGCTCTTAGGGTTGAACACACTTAACCGTGTGAAGAGATAAGGATTCTGGAAGAAGTGATGACCAACATTGGAGATGAAGAACATGTCTCAGAAGGTTGATTTACAAAGAGATGTGTGATATGCAGAAAACAATATTGATGAGGAAGAAGTTGACAAGGTGAGATAGATGGAAAATGAATATGCCATGATCAACAAGTAAGCCTGTTTTAATCTCTCTTTGAATACTCTATAAGCCATTAGAATGGGAAGCTATTAGAGATGAGTTTTCTCTAAATAGCAAAACATAGGAAAGATAAAAGGGTTTTTAGCTACTAACTTGAAAAGTCATCATAAATCCTTTTTACTCTCAAAGGAAAACAAAAATTGCCACAAGGTACTATTTTATAAGCTACTTTTCAAAATCTCACAATACCCATCTTTGACAATTTAAAAGAGAAATGTGAAAGTCAAAATGATATGTTGTCTTGCTTGTTCTAACATACAAATGGATGAACCACATGCTGATAAAGTATGAGTAGGTATTTGTTGCATGCTAGTCAAAAAGTAAACGTGGAGAAAATCTATAACAGCCCACTTGTATAAATTCTTCCAACTTATATTGTGTTGCTTTCTTGATCCTTACATAGTGTACTAAAAGGAATGGGGAATTTAAATCCTTGTTCTTTTAGAATTTTTCTAAAAGCAACCCATTATGATAAAAAGTGGATGAGAGTTGTGCTTTGCAAGAATCAGAAATCTTGCATTATATTGGCAAACATAAGAAAAATGTTTGAGAATGAAAACCAGTAGAGTTTTGAATTTTGGTGAAGCTTAACATATTGTGTTTTCAAGAAAATCTTTTTGGCTTCCAAAATTTCTGTCATTCATTCACAACTCTGAGCATAGTTCTTCAAGACAAGCCAACAAGAACATATTGAAAAGAGACCACACAAAGCATCATACAAATGATGCAGCCACTGTACAAGAGAGATGTCAAGGTAACCTTCATGACAGACTGAATAAAGTTCTGTTTACAAAATGAAAATTCATGAAGGAGCCACATGGACTGAGTCATGTGACAAAGTTAGAACCAATGAACTCAAAATCTTGGAAAGCTCACACTCTACTAAGAATGATCATAACAATGCTTGCCAAGCTCCATGAGGTTGCAAAAATGTGGTAAGACAACATGATAGTTAGTGAGGTAAGAGCATTAGAATTTTACATGAAATTTTAATTGTCTATTATCTTACTCATTGGCTGGCTTTTACATGTTTTATTCATATGCCAAGAAAACATCATGAATGTCTAAGAGCTAGAAATATGTGATTTATGCAACAAATGTTATATGCCCCAAACTAATCAAGCTTTACGGAAAAATATCATTCATGTGTATCATTCTTATTTTTCAGAAACTTGGTAAAAACTTATTGGCTAAACCACATTTATCTCTTGTTACAATGCAACAAGTCTTGTGCTTATTTCTTACATTATTTTAAGCTAACTATCTCATCTCCAAGTATCAACTTGAGAGGACATTTTCTAAGTTGCAGGTTATAAATTTTCAAAGGGTCACAATTCAACCCCCCCTTCTTGTGACTCTATATGCCACTTCAATATGTGCTTCTGAATTCAGCTGTCCAAATCACTCATATGGGAGCTCAGAGTCAGAGTTACATATCTGTAATAAAAGTCAGAGTCAGAAAAATAATTATCTATTAAGTTACAAAATTGACCATCCAGATATTTATATACATTATTAACAAAACTAGCTACTTTCCTTTTATATACTCAAAGAATAAGATGTGCCCGAGGCTAACACCAAAAGAGAGTGCAAATATAGAAACCATAGTTACATTGTATGCCAATCCTTAAACAATGCCCTTAAAATGGAAGAGAAAAAAGACCATATCAAATGCAATTTGCAATTAGACAAGTACACACTAAAGAACAGAAAGTCAGAAACCAAAAGAATCTCCTTAACATCAATAATTACATCTTAAATGCTGTTGCAATATGGTACTCACTACTCACAATCACTCGCAAAGAACCGAAACCAAAAGAATCTCCCTCACATCAGTAATTACGCAACTACGCTGATCACCCTAGAAGTCTTTAAAAGGCAAAGAAGAATTACATAAGCTACAATGACACACCACAACAAAAACCCTAATACATAAAATCTACAAAATCATTCCCAAATTAAGTTTTAAAACCTCATAAACCCTAAATCCTCCACCTAAAATTTATACAATCAAAAAAGTAAATACATGTAAAAAACCTAGAGATAGAGCAACACAGAGAGATAGAAAATACAGAGAAAGAGAGAGAGAGAGAGAGAGAGAGAGAGAGGCAGAGAGAAAGAGAGCTTGCCTGGAAAGAGAGGAGACAGCGCAAGACGATGAGACGTTCGCAAAAGGAGAGCGCGTTTTTGAAGAGTTTTATGCGTTTTGAGTTTTTATTTTTAATTGTGAAATACTTTTGAAGTCAAGCTATATATACTACTGGCATGTCTTAAAATTTTAAAATTTTCCACTTTTTGAGGTCACGCGTATTTTACGCTTGACTTAAAAACTAAGCGCGCAAAAAAAAAGTTTGGGTTTTTTTCCGCACCCCCTCCTTCCCTATCTCACCCCATAATTTCACACTATCCCGTTTTTACCCCTGGTTTGTTAAAAAAAAATTAAAAATTTCGAATTACCTCTTAAAAGGTAATTCGGTTCAAAATAAAGGAATTTGGATTTACCTGTAATTCCGAAAAGATTTTCAAATTACCTCGAAATGAGGTAATTCCGTCCCAGATTTGTGAACCGAAATTACGTATTTATGAGGTAATTCAAAATTACAATTTTTTCAATTATTAATATTTTTCGAATTATTAATATTTTTTATTTGAACGAATAATTTAGGCTAAAAAATCGGTTTTGGACAACATACTCGATCGTAATGAAACCACAACCATTATATCCAAAAAATCAAGAATCAAGACTCCCCTAGAAGGGACTTCTCACGGGACTACGGCCTCAAAATCCCAAATTCCATCGTTTACTATTTTTTACGATTTTTTTAATTTTTCATAGTCTCCAAAAATCTAAAACAATTTGTATAGCCTTATTTTGGTTTTGTTAGATTTTTAGTGGTGTTTTTATATTTTTTAGAGTAGTTTTGACTATTTTTAGTAGCCTTTTAGTAATAAAAATTAAAACAAATCGTATATATGTCATTTTGGACATATATCTGATGCCTACTAACCGTGAGCACGAATGTCATGATACTGACTCACGAGCCTCTGTAGAGTGTCCGGAGAAGAGTCTCACTCTCGCTTTGCCCTCCCGACATCTTGTGTCGTCGGCACCGCGAGTCTTTGCTCCGAAGACTCTCTTCTCGCTTCTTCGTGCAGTCGTATACTCGCCAATGTTAAAAAAATAATGTAAATAAAAATATTAATAATTGAAAACAAGTGATAACAACAACAATTTATATGATTCTAATCTAGTTATAAGCGTACCAATAATGATGAAAAGAAAGTGGATCTTAAATTACTGCACTGTAGCTTAATTATATTTCTATTTCTGTTAAGCTAGTTTAATCTGCACCTTACGATTGCGATATATGCATAGATTTAGGGAGCCAAGTTTACTTTAAGTGTGTAATTCCATCATGAATAATCATAGAAGAATTGAATCGGTTTCTTTATTTTCAAGTTAACTTCTTCCCCAACTTCTTAGGGCCCCCTTTGCTCGAGAAGGGTTATTTATACATAACCTCCGAGAATGCCATCACGCTCATTTAAGTTATTTATACATTTTCTTGGTCCATCAACTAATTACGTGTAGTAATTAAAATATGTGATGTAATACAAGTTCCTTTCATCAAAACCAAAATAAATGCATGTTTAAGTTCATTATTACCACCGATCCGATTTCACACAGAATATGCGCTTTGTTTTACATTAATGCGATCTAGTAGGAAAAAACCAGATTGTGGGTATGTACTCTATCTGGCTGATCTACAACCGGACACAAATAGTAAAGTAACCACTATATACCTAAGCTTCCAAGTAACACTGTACCACCCCTTGAAAATTTGTTGATTCAAAATATGTGCTTCAATTCAAATTTGTCCAAATCACTCATATGGGAGCTCAGTCGAGTTACATATCTGTAATAAAAGTCAGTCGAGAAAAATAATTATCTATTAAGTTACAAAATTGACCATCCGGATATTTATATACATTATTAACAAAACTAGCTACTTTCCTTTTATATACTCAAAGAATAAGATGTGCCCGAGGCTAATACCAAAAGAGAGTGCAAATATAGAAACCATAGTTACATTGTATGCCAATCCTTAAACAATGCCCTTAAAATGGAAGAGAAAAAGACCATATCAAATGCAATTTGCAATTAGACAAGTACACACTAAAGAACAGAAAAGTCGAAACCAAAAGAATCTCCTTAACATCAATAATTACATCTTAAATGTTGTTGCAATATGGTACTCACTACTCACAATCACTGCAAAGAACCGAAACCAAAAGAATCTCCTCACATCGGTAATTACGCAACTACGCTGATCACCCTAGAAGTCTTTAAAAGGCAAAGAAGAATTACATAAGCTACAATGACACACCACAACAAAAACCCTAATACATAAAATCTACAAAATCATTCCCAAATTAAGTTTTAAAACCTCATAAACCCTAAATCCTCAACCTAAAATTTATACAATCAAAAAAAGTAAATACCGCAAAAAAACCCTAGAGATAGAGCAACACAGAGAGATAGAAAACATAGAGAAAGAGAGAGAGAGAGAGAGAGAGAGAGAGAGAGAGAGAGAGGCAAAGAGAAAGAGAGCTTGCCTGGAAAGAGAGGAGACAAATATGAAGACGATGAGACGTTCGCAAAAGGAGAGCGCGTTTTTGAAGAGTTTTGCGTTTTGAGTTTTTTATTTTTAATTGTGAAATACTTTTGAAGTCAAGCTATATATACTACTGGCATGTCTTAAAATTTTAAAATTTTCCACTTTTGAGGTCACGCGTATTTTACGCTTGACTTAAAAACTAGCGCGCAAAAAAAAGTTTGGGTTTTTTTTTCCGCACCCCCCTCCTTCCCTATCTCACCCCCATAATTTCACATTATCTCATTTTTACCCCTGGTTTGTTAAAAAAAAAATTAAAAATTTCGGAATTACCTCTTAAAAGGTAATTCGGTTCAAATAAAGGAATTTCGGATTTACCCTGTAATTCCGAAAAGATTTTCGGAATTACCTCAGAAATGAGGTAATTCCGGTCCACATTTGTGAACCGAAATTACGTATTTATGAGGTAATTCCGAAAATTACAATTTTTTTTTTCAATTATTAATATTTTTCGGAATTATTAATATTTTTTATTTCGAACGAATAATTTAGGCTAAAAAATCGGTTTTCGGACAACATACTCTGATCGTAATGAAACCACAACCATTATATCCGAAAAAAATCAAGAATCAAGACTCCCCTAGAAGGGACTTCTCACGGGACTACGGCCTCAAAATCCCAAATTCCATCGTTTACTATTTTTTACGATTTTTTTAATTTTTCATAGTCTCCAAAAAATCTAAAACAATTTGTATAGCCTTATTTTGGTTTTGTTAGATTTTTAGTGGTGTTTTTATATTTTTTTAGAGTAGTTTTGACTATTTTTAGTAGCCTTTTAGTAATAAAAATTAAAACAAATCGTATATATGTCATTTTGGACATATATACGATGCCTACTAACCGTGAGCACGAATGTCATGATACAGCTTTGAGCCTCTGTAGAGTGTCCGGAGAAAGAGTATCACATCTTCTTGGCCTCCCAAATCTTTGTCGTCGGTTGCGAAGTCTTTGCTCCGGAAGACTCTGCTCGCGCTACACTGTCTGGTCGTATACTCGCCAATGTTAAAAAAAATAATGTAAATAAAAAATATTAATAATTGAAAACAAGTGATAACAACACAGCTGTAACAGTTCTAATCTAGTTATAACTGTACCAATAATGATGAAAAGAAAGTGGATCTTAAATTCAATGTAGCTTAATTATATTTCTATTTCTGTTAAGCTAGTTTAATCTGCACCTTACACAGGCGCGATATATGCATAGATTTAGGGAGCCAAGTTTACTTTAAGTGTGTAATTCCATCATGAATAATCATAGAAGAATTGAATCAGTTTCTTTATTTTCAAGTTAACTTCTTCCCCAACTTCTTAGAGGCCCCCCTTTGCTCGAGAAGGGTTATTTATACATAACCTCAAGAATGCCATCACGCTCATTTAAGTTATTTATACATTTTCATGGTCCATCAACTAATTACGTGTGGTAATTAAAATATGTGATGTAATACAAGTTCCTTTCATCAAAACCAAAATAAATGCATGTTTAAGTTCATTATTACCACCGATCGATTTCACACGAATATGCGACTTGTTTTACATTAATGCAATCTAGTAGGAAAAAACCAGTTGTTGGTATGTACTCTATCCGGGTGATTTACAACCGGACACAAATGGTAAAGTAACCACTATATACCTAAGCTTCCAAGTAACACTGTATCACCCCCTTGAAAATTTGTTGATTCAAAATATGTGCTTCAATTCAAATTTGTCCAAATCACTCATATGGGAGCTCAGAGTCGAGTTACATATCTGTAATAAAAGTCAGAGTCAGAAAAATAATTATCTATTAAGTTACAAAATTGACCATCCAGATATTTATATACATTATTAACAAAACTAGCTACTTTCCTTTTATATACTCAAAGAATAAGATGTGCCCGAGGCTAATACCAAAAGAGAGTGCAAATATAGAAACCATAGTTACAATGTATGCCAATCCTTAAACAATGCCCTTAAAATGGAAGAGAAAAAAGACCATATCAAATGCAATTTGCAATTAGACAAGTACACACTAAAGAACAGAAAGTCAGAAACCAAAAGAATCTCCTTAACATCAATAATTACATCTTAAATGCTGTTGCAATATGGTACTCACAATCACTCGCAAAGAACCGAAACCAAAAGAATCTCCCTCACATCAGTAATTACGCAACTACGCTGATCACCCTAGAAGTCTTTAAAAGGCAAAGAAGAATTACATAAGCTACAATGACACACCACAACAAAAACCCTAATACATAAAATCTACAAAATCATTCCCAAATTAAGTTTTAAAACCTCATAAACCCTAAATCCTCCACCTAAAATTTATACAATCAAAAAAAAGTAAATACCGCAAAAAAACCCTAGAGATAGAGCAACACAGAGAGATAGAGAAACACAGAGAAAGAGAGAGAGAGAGAGAGAGGCAAAGAGAAAGAGAGCTTGCCTGGAAAGAGAGGAGAGAGCGCAAGACGATGAGACGTTCGCAAAAGGAGAGCGAGTTTTTGATGAGTTTTGCGTTTTGAGTTTTTTATTTTTAATTGTGAAATACTTTTGAAATCAAGCTATATATACTACTGGCATGTCTGAAAATTTAAAATTTTCCACTTTTGAGGTCACGCGTATTTTAAACTTGACTTAAAAACTAGCGAGCCAAAAAAAGTTTGGGTTTTTTTTTTCGCACCCCCCTCCTTCCCTATCTCACCCCCATAATTTCACACTATCCTGTTTTTACCCCTGGTTTGTTAAAAAATTAAAAATTAAAAATTTCGGAATTACCTCTTAAAAAGGTAATTCCGGTTCAAAAAATTAAGGAATTTCGGATTTACCCTGTAATTCCGAAAAGATTTTCGAATTACCTCGAGAATGAGGTAATTCCGGTTCACATTTGTGAACCTAATTACATATTTCTGAGGTAATTCAAAATTACAATTTTTTTTTCAATTATTAATATTTTTCGGAATTATTAATATTTTTTATTTCTAACGAATAATTTAGGCTAAAAAATCGGTTTTCGGACAACATACTCTGATCGTAATGAAACCACAACCATTATATCAAAAAAAAATCAAGAATCAAGACTCCCCTAGAAGGGACTTTCTTACGGGACTACGGCCTCAAAATCCCAAATTCCATCGTTTACTATTTTTTACGATTTTTTTAATTTTCATAGTCTCCAAAAAATCTAAAACAATTTGTATAGCCTTATTTTGGTTTTGTTAGATTTTTAGTGGTGTTTTTATATTTTTTTAGAGTAGTTTTGTCTATTTTTAGTAGCCTTTTAGTAATAAAAATTAAAACAAACCGTATATATGTCATTTTGGACATATATACGATGCCTACTAACCGTGAGCATGAATGTCATGATACAGCTCTGAGCCTCTGTAGAGTGTCCGAAGAAGAGAGTATCACTCTTTGCTGGCCTCCCAAAGATGTCGTCATTGCGGTCTTGCTCCAGGAAGACTACGCTATGCTTACACATGTTTTCAGTCGTCTACTCGCCATCGTTAAAAAAACATAATGTAAATAAAAATATTAATAATTGAAAACAAGTGATAACAACATACCGTATATGAGTTCTAATCTAGTTATAATCGTACCAATAATGATGAAAAGAAAGTGGATCTTAAATTCAAATGTAGCTTAATTATATTTCTATTTCTGTTAAGCTAGTTTAATCTGCACCTTACAGATTGCGATATATGCATAGATTTAGGGAGCCAAGTTTACTTTAAGTGTGTAATTCCATCATGAATAATCAGAGAAGAATTGAATCAGTTTCTTTATTTTCAAGTTAACTTCTTCCCCAACTTCTTAGGGGACCCCCTTTGCTCGAGAAGGGTTATTTATACATAACCTCCAGAATGTCATCACGCTCATTTAAGTTATTTATACATTTTCATGGTCCAGTCAACTAATTCTGTGTGGTAATTAAAATATGTGATTTAATACAAGTTCCTTTCATCAAAACCAAAATAAATGCATGTTTAAGTTCATTATTACCAATGATCCGATTTCACCACGAATATGCAGCTTGTTTTACATTAATGCAGTCTAGTAGGAAAAAACCAGATTGTGGGTATGTACTCTATTTGGCTGATCTACAACCGGACACAAATGGTAAAGTAACCACTATATACCTAAGCTTCCAAGTAACATTGTACCACCCCTTGAAAATTTGTTGATTCAAAATATGTGCTTCTGAATTCAGCTGTCCAAATCACTCATATGGGAGCTCAGAGTCAGAGTTACATATCTGTAATAAAAGTCAGAGTCAAAAAAATAATTATCTATTAAGTTACAAAATTGACCATCCAGATATTTATATACATTATTAACAAAACTAGCTAATTTCCTTTTATATACTCAAAGAATAAGATGTGCCCGAGGCTAACACCAAAAGAGAGTGCAAATATAGAAACCATAGTTACATTGTATGCCAATCCTTAAACAATGCCCTTAAAATGGAAGAGAAAAAAGACCATATCAAATGCAATTTGCAATTAGACAAGTACACACTAAAGAACAGAAAGTCAGAAACAAAAAGAATCTCCTTAACATCAATAATTACATCTTAAATGTTGTTGCAATATGGTACTCACTACTCACAGTCACTCACAAAGAACCGAAACCAAAAGAATCTCCCTCACATCAGTAATTACGCAACTACGCTGATCACCCTAGAAGTCTTTAAAAGGCAAAGAAGAATTACATAAGCTACAATGACACACCACAACAAAAACCCTAATACATAAAATCTACAAAATCATTCCCAAATTAAGTTTTAAAACCTCATAAACCCTAAATCCTCCACCTAAAATTTATACAATCAATAAAAAGTAAATACATAAAAAAACCCTAGAGATAGAGCAACACACAGAGATAGAGAAACACAGAGAGAGAGAGAGAGAGAGAGAGAGAGAGGAGAGAAAGAGAGAGCTTGCCTGGAAAGAGAGGAGAGAGCGCAAGACGATGAGACGTTCGCAAAAGGAGAGCGAGTTTTTGATGAGTTTTGCGTTTTGAGTTTTTTATTTTTAATTGTGAAATACTTTTGAAGTCAAGCTATATATACTACTGGCATGTCTTAAAATTTAAAATTTTCCACTTTTGAGGTCACGCGTATTTTAAACTTGACTTAAAAACTAGCGAGCCAAAAAAAGTTTGGGTTTTTTTTTTCGCACCCCCCTCCTTCCCTATCTCACCCCCATAATTTCACACTATCCCGTTTTTACCCCTGGTTTGTTAAAAAATTAAAAATTAAAAATTTCGGAATTACCTCTTAAAAAGGTAATTCCGTTTCAAAAAATTAAGGAATTTGGTTTATTTACCTGTAATTCGAAAAGATTTTTCGAATTACCTCGAAATGAGGTAATTCCGGTTCACATTTGTGAACCTAATTACGTATTTCTGGTAATTCAAAATTAAATTATTTTTTCAATTATTAATATTTTTCGAATTATTAATATTTTTATTTCTAACGAATAATTTAGGCTAAAAAATCGGTTTTCGGACAACATACTCTGATCGTAATGAAACCACAACCATTATATCAAAAAAAAATCAAGAATCAAGACTCCCCTAGAAGGGACTTCTTACGGGACTACGGCCTCAAAATCCCAAATTCCATCGTTTACTATTTTTTACGATTTTTTTAATTTTCATAGTCTCCAAAAAGTCTAAAACAATTTGTATAGCCTTATTTTGGTTTTGTTAGAATTTTAGTGGTGTTTTTATATTTTTTAGAGTAGTTTTGACTATTTTTAGTAGCCTTTTAGTAATAAAAATTAAAACAAATCGTATATATGTCATTTTGGACATATATACGATGCCTACTAACCGTGAGCACGAATGTCATGATCACGACTCGAGCCTCTGTAGAGTGTCCGGAAGAAGAAGTCATCATCTTCTTTGGCCTCCCCAAAGATCTTTGTCGTGCCAATTTATGGTCTTTCTCTCGAAAGACTTCGCTCGCGCTTACACTGTGCGGTCGTCTACTACTCGCCATCGTTAAAAAACATAATGTAAATAAAAATATTAATAATTGAAAACAAGTGATAACAACACACCAGTATATGATTTCTAATCTAGTTATAATCGTACCAATAATGATGAAAAGAAAGTGGATCTTAAATTCAGTTTGTAGCTTAATTATATTTCTATTTCTGTTAAGCTAGTTTAATCTGCACCTTACAGTTTGCGTATATGCATAGATTTAGGGAGCCAAGTTTACTTTAAGTGTGTAATTCCATCATGAATAATCGAGAGAAGAATTGAATCGGTTTCTTTATTTTCAAGTTAACTTCTTCCCAACTTCTTAGGGGACCCCTTTGCTCGAGAAGGGTTATTTATACATAACCTCCGAGAATGTCATCACGCTCATTTAAGTTATTTATACATTTTCATGGTCCAGTCAACTAATTCTGTGTGGTAATTAAAATATGTGATTTAATACAAGTTCCTTTCATCAAAACCAAAATAAATGCATGTTTAAGTTCATTATTACCACCGATCGATTTCACACGAATATGCAACTTGTTTTACATTAATGCAAATCTAGTAGGAAAAAACCAGTTGTGGGTATGTACTCTATCTGGCTGATCTACAACCGGACACAAATGGTAAAGAAACCACTATATACCTAAGCTTCCAAGTAACATTGTACCACCCCTTGAAAATTTGTTGATTCAAAATATGTGCTTCTGAATTCAGCTGTCCAAATCACTCATATGGGAGCTCAGAGTCAGAGTTACATATCTGTAATAAAAGTCAAAGTCAGAAAAATAATTATCTATTAAGTTACAAAATTGACCATCCAGATATTTATATACATTATTAACAAAACTAGCTAATTTCCTTTTATATACTCAAAGAATAAGATGTGCCCGAGGCTAACACCAAAAGAGAGTGCAAATATAGAAACCATAGTTACATTGTATGCCAATCCTTAAACAATGCCCTTAAAATGGAAGAGAAAAAAGACCATATCAAATGCAATTTGCAATTAGACAAGTACACACTAAAGAACAGAAAGTCAGAAACCAAAAGAATCTCCTTAACATCAATAATTACATCTTAAATGTTGTTGCAATATGGTACTCACTACTCACAATCACTCGCAAAGAACCGAAACCAAAAGAATCTCCCTCACATCAGTAATTACGCAACTACGCTGATCACCCTAGAAGTCTTTAAAAGGCAAAGAAGAATTACATAAGCTACAATGACACACCACAACAAAAACCCTAATACATAAAATCTACAAAATCATTCCCAAATTAAGTTTTAAAACCTCATAAACCCTAAATCCTCCACCTAAAATTTATACAATCAATAAAAAGTAAATACCGCAAAAAAACCCTAGAGATAGAGCAACACAGAGAGATAGAGAAACACAGAGAAAGAGAGAGAGAGAGAGAGAGAGAGGCAGAGAGAAAGAGAGCTTGCCTGGAAACAGAGGAGAGAGCGCAAGACGATGAGACGTTCGCAAAAGGAGAGCGCGTTTTTGATGAGTTTTGCGTTTTGAGTTTTTTATTTTTAATTGTGAAATACTTTTGAAGTCAAGCTATATATACTACTGGCATGTCTTAAAATTTTAAAATTTTGCACTTTTGAGGTCACGCGTATTTTACGCTTGACTTAAAAACTATCGAGCCAAAAAAAGTTTGGGTTTTTTTTTTCGCACCCCCCTCCTTCCCTATCTCACCCCCATAATTTCACACTATCCCGTTTTTACCCCTGGTTTGTTAAAAAAAAATTAAAAATTTCGGAATTACCTCTTAAAAAGGTAATTCCGGTTCAAAAAATAAAGGAATTTCGGATTTTCCCTGTAATTCCGAAAGATTTTTCTAATTACCTCGAGAATGAGTTAATTCCTGGTTCACATTTGTGAACCGAATTACGTATTTTCTGAGGTAATTCCAAAATTACAATTTTTTTCAATTATTAATATTTTTCGAATTATTAATATTTTTTATTTCGAACGAATAATTTAGGCTAAAAAATCGGTTTTGGACAACATACTCTGATAGTAATGAAACCACAACCATTATATTCGAAAAAAATCAAGAATCAAGACTCCCCTAGAAGGGACTTCTTACGGGACTACGGCCTCAAAATCCCAAATTCCATCGTTTACTATTTTTTACGATTTTTTTAATTTTTCATAGTCTCCAAAAAATCTAAAACAATTTGTATAGCCTTATTTTGGTTTTGTTAGATTTTTAGTGGTGTTTTTATATTTTTTTAGAGTAGTTTTGACTATTTTTAGTAGCCTTTTAGTAATAAAAATTAAAACAAATCGTATATATGTCATTTTGGACATATATACGATGCCTACTAACCGTGAGCACGAATGTCATGATACAGCTCTGAACCTCTGTAGAGTGTCCGGAGAAGGAGTATCACTATCTTTGGGCTCCCAAAGATTTCGTCGTCATTTGCGGGGTCTTTGCTCCGAAGACTCTGCTTTCTTACACCTCGTCTCGTCGTCTACTCGCCACTTTTTAAAAAAATAATGTAAATAAAAAATATTAATAATTGAAAACAAGTTATAACACACACAGCTGTAAAAGTTCTAATCTAGTTATAACTGTACCAATAATGATGAAAAGAAAGTGGATCTTAAATTCAGCTGTAGCTTAATTATATTTCTATTTCTGTTAAGCTAGTTTAATCTGCACCTTACTAGATTCACGAGTATATGCATAGATTTAGGGAGCCAAGTTTACTTTAAGTGTGTAATTCCATCATGAATAATCAGAGAAGAATTGAATCAGTTTCTTTATTTTCAAGTTAACTTCTTCCCCAACTTCTTAGGGGACCCCCTTTGCTCGAGAAGGGTTATTTATACATAACCTTCAGAATGTCATCACGCTCATTTAAGTTATTTATACATTTTCATGGTCCAGTCAACTAATTCTGTGTGGTAATTAAAATATGTGATTTAATACAAGTTCCTTTCATCAAAACCAAAATAAATGCATGTTTAAGTTCATTATTACCGATTGATCCGATTTCACACAGAATATGCGACTTGTTTTACATTAATGCAATCTAGTAGGAAAAAACCAGTTGTGGGTATGTACTCTATCCGGTGATCTACAACCTGACACAAATGGTAAAGTAACCACTATATACCTAAGCTTCCAAGTAACATTGTACCACCCTTGAAAATTTGTTGATTCAAAATATGTGCTTCAGATTCAAATTGTCCAAATCACTCATATGGGAGCTCAGAGTCAGAGTTACATATCTGTAATAAAAGTCAGAGTCAAAAAAATAATTATCTATTAAGTTACAAAATTGACCATCCAGATATTTATATACATTATTAACAAAACTAGCTAATTTCCTTTTATATACTCAAAGAATAAGATGTGCCCGAGGCTAACACCAAAAGAGAGTGCAAATATAGAAACCATAGTTACATTGTATGCCAATCCTTAAACAATGCCCTTAAAATGGAAGAGAAAAAAGACCATATCAAATGCAATTTGCAATTAGACAAGTACACACTAAAGAACAGAAAGTTAGAAACCAAAAGAATCTCCTTAACATCAATAATTACATCTTAAATGTTGTTGCAATATGGTACTCACTACTCACAATCACTCGCAAAGAACCGAAACCAAAAGAATCTCCCTCACATCAGCAATTACGCAACTACTGGCGATCACCCTAGAAGTCTTTAAAAGGCAAAGAAGAATTACATAAGCTACAATGACACACCACAACAAAAACCCTAATACATAAAATCTACAAAATCATTCCCAAATTAAGTTTTAAAACCTCATAAACCCTAAATCCTCCACCTAAAATTTATACAATCAATAAAAAGTAAATACATAAAAAAACCCTAGAGATAGAGCAACACAGAGAGATAGAGAAACACAGAGAAAGAGAGAGAGAGAGAGAGAGAGAGAGAGAGAGAGAGAGAGGCAGAGAGAAAGAGAGGTTGCCTGGAAAGAGAGGAGAGAGCGCAAGACGATGAGGCGTTCGCAAAGGAGAGCGCGTTTTTGATGAGTTTTGCGTTTTGAGTTTTTTATTTTTAATTGTGAAATACTTTTGAAGTCAAGCTATATATACTACTGGCATGTCTTAAAATTTTAAAATTTTGCACTTTTGAGGTCACGCGTATTTTACGCTTGACTTAAAAACTATCGAGCCAAAAAAAGTTTGGGTTTTTTTTTTCGCACCCCCCTCCTTCCCTATCTCACCCCATAATTTCACACTATCCCGCTTTTTACCCCTGTTTGTTAAAAAAATTAAAAATTTCGGAATTACCTCTTAAAAAGGTAATTCCGGTTCAAAAAATAAAGGAATTTCGGATTTTCCCTGTAATTCCGAAAAGATTTTCGGAATTACCTCAGAAATGAGTTAATTCCGGTTCACATTTGTGAACCGGAATTACGTATTTTCTGAGGTAATTACAAAAATTACAATTTTTTTTTCAATTATTAATATTTTTCGGAATTATTAATATTTTTTATTTCGAACGAATAATTTAGGCTAAAAATCGGTTTTCGGACAACATACTCTGATAGTAATGAAACCACAACCATTATATTCGAAAAAAATCAAGAATCAAGACTCCCCTAGAAGGGACTTCTTACGGGACTACGGCCTCAAAATCCCAAATTCCATCGTTTACTATTTTTTACGATTTTTTTAATTTTTCATAGTCTCCAAAAAATCTAAAACAATTTGTATAGCCTTATTTTGGTTTTGTTAGATTTTTAGTGGTGTTTTTATATTTTTTTAGAGTAGTTTTGACTATTTTTAGTAGCCTTTTAGTAATAAAAATTAAAACAAATCGTATATATGTCATTTTGGACATATATACGATGCCTATCTTATTCTTGAAAAAAAGTCCTCAAGGGATTTTCTTCGCTACAACTTTTAAAACAATGAAGTCGCCACCAATATTTTTATAAGGAAAATATTGAAGAAAAACCTTTTGGGAAGGCGGATGGCCTTTTGGAAAACTTAAAGATTTGGGTTCGGGGTCGTTAGGCATGGGGAAGGTATTAGCACCCCACACCTCCTTTCTACTGAAAGGGAACCTTTAATTAAACGCGTGATTTTAAGTGTTGATTTGAAAAATATTTAAATTTGCCTCTTTTGAAAAGATTTAATGAAAATTTTTATTGGCGGCGCTCGACGAGAGTTAGCCGCTTTGGTTCTTTGAAAGGAAAAATGTTTTTAGTTTATTGTGCTTGACGGAGGGGATCCGCTCCTACGTATCTCCAGGTGCGATGGAGAATTCAAAGCTACGTAGTTCTAGGTTTTTATTGTTATTTTGTTTAATTGATTAATTGTGAAATTGAGCTTTCATGATGATCAATTGAGCGAAGGCTCCAAGTGACCACCATTAGTACTCCATTGCTAATGATCATGCAAGCAAAGGCTTCGCAAGACCACTAACAAAGTTTTTCGATTTATTTAAAGTCTTTAGAAAATTAGACGTTCATGATGATCAATTGAGCAAAGGCTCCAAGTGATCACCACTAGTTCCTCATTGTGAATGATTATGCAAGCAGAGGCTTCGCAAAACCATTAACAAAGTTTTTGATTTATTGAAAGTTTTTTAGGAAAATTAGGCGTTCGTGATGATCAATTGAGCAAAGGCTCCAAGTGATCACCACTAGTTCCTCATTGTTAATGATTATGCAAGCAGAGGCTTTCGCAAAACCGTTAACAAAGTTTTTGATTCATTGAAAGTTTTTTAGGAAAATTAGGCGTTCGTGATGATCAATTGAGCAAAGGCTCCAAGTGATCACCACTAGTTCCTCATTGTTAATGATTATGCAAGCAGAGGCTTCGCAAAACCATTAACAAAGTTTTTGATTTATTGAGAAATTATTCGAGTTGAAAAAGAATTAAAAAAAAACGAGAAAAAAGGTGAAAAATTGCAAAATGGAGGTGTTATTAGTCACTGGGGGGTTGTGCAACCGAACAGTGGTGTAAACAAAGAAGCCCGGTTCGCATATGAGAGCCCAAAGTATGCGGCCCGGGCTTAAGTGATGGGGTTCTGCATGAATCAGGGGAGTGTGATTAACAATCTGAATAATAAGAAAAATAAAAAAATTGAAAGGCCCAATATAAACCTAAGCTTTACAACCGTGAACCCTAATTTCCCAAACCCTTCCCACCAAAAGTCGCATGGCGCAGCAACTGCTCTAAAGAGAGAGATCCTCTCAGCGAGATTCTCGCCGGTGTTCACGGAGGATAGATCGTGGGCAGTTTTTCCGGCGGTTTGGGGAGAGAGAGAGCGAAATAAGGGAGAGAGAGGGACGGTGGTTGGGTGGTTGTTTGGATCGGTTCTTGGTGGTTGTGGCTCGGTTTAATGGCTGGTTGTTTGGATCGGTTTGAGAGAGAGAGAAGGGCGATGGTGGGTGGTTGTTTGGATCGGTTCTTGGTGGCTGTGGCTCGGTTTAATGGCTGGTTGTTTGGATCGGTTTGGGAGAGAGAGAAGGGCGACGTTTTGGATCGGTTTGGTGATTATTTCGTGGTGAAAGGGTCTCGGTTTTGGGGGGAGACAACGAACTCGCCGGTGAGTCCGCCGGAGAAGACGACCGGAATCTCACCGGCGAAGTGACAGATAACTCTCCTTTTTTTTTTGCATTTTTTCTTTTCCCTTATTCTCCTCTTATTCTCGTTTCTGTTTTTTTTGGTTCTATTTTGGTTTACATGTTCATTCATCATATTCAACTCATTCACATAAAAGAACATAAAAAAAACGAAATGCAGTATTATCAAACAGATCTAACAAAAAACTAAACAATGTATTTCACATTTTTCGGATCTAAATAGTCGATTAAGAACCAACCTCGAGTTTCAACTGCATTGCAAAAGAAAAAGAAGAAGAAAAAAACAGATCTACTACACTGTTGCTTGTTTGAGTGGCTGATGTTGTTACTGTTGTTTTCTCTTGACGGCTCAGATCTAAACAATCTGTTTAGATGATTAGGGTTTCAGTGCAAAACCCTAATCTTTTTTGGTGATTTTTTACCTCGAAATTCGTGTACCTTGACTGATCATTGACTGCCTTTTTATATCAAAACATTAGGTTTCTGCATTAATTATTTTGACTGGGCTTTGACTCTTTTCAGGTCTGGATCCAAGCCCAGCTACTTGGAGAGCAGCTGTTGGAACCCCAACTTTACTGCTGTTGCTGCCTTCTGTTGTTTTTTTTTTTTTTTTTTTGTAATTTTCGAATTTATTTATTTTTGTATGTTTTGTATTATTATTTTTTGTATTTTTTGGACATTTGGACATTTGGACTCTCCTAAGTTGTAATAAAAATTAAATAGTATTTTTTTTTTTTTGACATTTTGGACTATTAAACACTTTTAAATTGTAAATAAAACTAAATAGGATTTTTGCATTTTTAGACTATACATATATACTTAAAATAAATTAACTCTACAAAGAAAAGAATAATAATAAAAAGAGTCCTACCAAACACAAAGACGAGAACGGGCCGGACTAGGCGAATACGCTAAAACGAGACTCAAATAGGAGAAATGAGCTCATTAACTAAAGGCACTACTTATGTACGACTAAACTCAAATACTGAAGATTAAATTGAAGAACGCATGCGAAAAAAATGATCATTCGTGTCCGCTTAATTTAAACAACGGTATTTCAATTTAGTTGAGTGGATAACTAAAATTGACTTAAATTAGAAAGGGCGGACAAAATTGGGGTATTATAGCTGCCTCTCTTATTTCACATTTCGCCAAAAATATGAATTGGCCTTTTCATATTTGCTTTGGTGAAATGGAAATAAAGATATAGAAATAATACTAATTTTGTCCGCTTGAGAAAAGTTCAAATCTTTTGGGTTTTTTTCTTTTGAGGGGTTAACACCGTCGCATTAACGAAAGCAATAAATTGGAAAAAGAGATTGGGGGAAAAGCGGTAAATTGGAAATTCGGAGGTTGCCTAAAACCTTTTAACGGACTCTTGTCGAGTACGAGCTCGGGTGGCCTTTTCGAGCAAATGATCAATATCAAGTCCGAATCGATTTGATCAATGGATTTACGCCGTGCCTTAGGGTGACACAACTAATCCGGCGACTTAACGGTCGATGGATCCATCGCGCGTGCTCGCATAATGCGATGTTGTGATGCGTGGAAGGAGTTCACTAACTCAAGAAGGAGTTCACTAACTCGGGTTGATGGAGTTTACGAACTCGGATTGATGGAGTTTACGAACTCCGGGTGGCCTTTTCGAGCGCCGATCAACATCGTCCGAATCGATTTGATCAATGGATTTACGCCGTGCCTTAGGTTGACACAACTAATCCGAAGGACTTAACGGTTCGATGGATCCATCGCGTGCTCGCATAACGGCGATGTTGTGATCTCGTGGAAGGAGTTCACTAACTCGGGTTGATGGAGTTTACGAACTCGTCTTTGATGGAGTTTACGAACTCGTGGCCGATGGAGTTCTTAACTCGTCTTTGATGGAGTTTACGAACTCTGTCTTTGATGGAGTTTACGAACTCGTCTTGATGGAGTTTACGAACTCGGTTTGATGGAGTTTACGAACTCTGGGTTGATGGAGTTTACGAACTCTGGTTTGATGGAGTTTACGAACTCTGGTTTGATGGAGTTTACGAACTCTGGTTTGATGGAGTTTACGAACTCCGTGTTGTGGTGATTTTTCTGAAAAATGAGATTTTTGGGACCCCTTGGTCCAAAGTAACTTTTCTCTTGAATGGTGCATGAAATGCATGTGAATGCAAGGATTGATCCTGTGGGATGCTCTTTCTGTTTGATTATTCCTTCGCTCTTTTGAGATGCGAATTTAAAGTGTAATGCACTACTGTTTGATGACATGGAGTGATGAATGGTGTGGATGACATGAGAATGATGAATGATATGAAGATGTTGTGTTCTTTTGTGTTCCGCCTTCGTGATTTTTCTTCTCTTTTGTTTTTGTTTTTTTTTTTTAAGCAACTTTCTTTTTTTCTTGCTTATTTGTTTTTTCTTTGGCACTTTTTTTGCTGGTTAAATCCATATGTCGGACGGAAGCTGCCCCAGGACGATGATCACGCGAGGATTGCGCACTGGTTCTTCACGACTGTTTTTTTTTGCAATTTTATTCACTTGAGAAATCATTTCTTCCTGTATTTTTCAAAGATTTCGCAATGATCCTGTAATGCTCAACGTGCACATGTTTTGCAAATCAATTTCATCAATCATAAAAGTTATTATTTTGAAAGAAACTGAATAGGTGAAAGCGAGAGACACGAAAAAGCACATATATGAAAGAGAAGTTGGACTTTTATTGGTATAGAAATTGGGCGTGCGTAAAGTCACGCCAATTGAAAGTACATTGCAATCTTTCTTTTAAACCGAGAAAATGCAAGAGAAAGGAATGTGATCTTGTGATTTCATCTCTGAAGTAACGGTGCCCGCCGTCCATACTCATAACTTTGATCGCCCTCTTATCCAAACCTTTGGGAGTGCTGATTGCCTTTCCTTTTCTCAAGCCCAAGTTTTCTGACCCTAATTTTTGCCTGGATCGCCCTTTGCGGGTTTTCGATCCACCGGGTCGCTCTGATTTTGCCTAGGTCGCCCTTTGTGGGTTTTCAACCTAGCGAGCTGATTTTTCTTGGCTTCTCTTTCTCTTTTTCGTCTACCCTTTTTTTTTTAGGCATAATACTTCTTGACCACATCTGAGTTCACTGGATTTGGAATCTCATCTCCGTCCATGTTTGTCGGGATTAGAGCTCCTCCTGAGAATGCCTTCTTCACCACATAAGATCCTTCATATTTGGGAGCCCATTTGCCCCTGGGGTCCGTCTGTATCGGCAAGATCTGCTTGGGTACACGTTCTCCCTTCTGGAATTCACGAGGACAGACTCTTTTGTCAAAAGCCCTTATCATCCTCTGTTGGTATAACTGTCCATGTCACATTGCGACTACCCGTTTCTCGTCAATGAGGTTCAACTGGTCAAGACGGGACTGAACCCACTCTGCATCATCAAGTTTTGTCTCCATTAACACCCGCAGAGATGGTATTTCAACTTCAATGGGGAGGACTGCCTCCGACCCGTAAACCAGTGAATAGGGGTTGCCCCAGCCGATGTACGCACTGAGGTACGATAGTCATGCAAAGCGAAAGGAAGCATTTCGTGCCAGTCTTTGTAGGTTACCACCATTTTCTGCACTATTTTCTTGATACTTTTTGTTGGCCGCTTCAACTGCCCCATTCATCTTGGGACGGTACGGGGATGAATTGCGATGCTGAATTTTGAACTCAGCACATAGGTTCTTCATCATTCTGCTGTTCAAGTTGCTGCCATTATCAGTGATGATTTTGTTGGGAAGACCGTAACGGCAGATCAGATCTTTCTTGACAAACTTGGCAACCACTGAACTGGTTATACTTGAATATGAGGCAACTTCAACCCACTTGGTGATCTCTAAAACTTTGCCTTGATATAATTGTAACTTGAATGAATCTTGGAGTGCCAGCCTTTTGATTTTTCTGTCTCCTTTTTTTTTTTTGAGAGATTTTTTGATTTTTTTGATTTTTTTGATTTTTTTTTTTGATTTTTTTTTGATTTTTTTTTTTTTGGACAAACATATTTAAGTAAATAAACTTATTTGTCCTAAAGCTAAAACTCTGAGAAAACAACAGCAATCGATCATTGATCGGAATGGATTTTAGGAGATTGTGTGTTTTTGTGGAGGAAGGATGATTGGGTTTAATGAAGTGCTTGGAGCTAATGGTAGGATGATTTTTATTCGGCGTTGGCTGACGTTTGATGATTTATGATGGTTATTTGGCTTGATGAGGTGTTTGGAAGTTTTATTCCTGGCTAAGGGTTGGTGGAGGGCGGGATGCCGAGGTCAAAGGGAAGTATTTGCAGTTTATTGAGACAAGGATCTCTTGTGTTTTGTAGTAACGTGTATCAGCTCACCACTTACATTTCTTTTGTGTTTTTGGGATTTTCATTTTTAAATCCCTTTTTCTTTTTTTCTTTTTTGATTTTTTTCCTTTGGCTCGGGTGAGCTTGATAAAAAGTGATGCATCTTTTTTGGTATTTGAGGTGATCCTTGTCTAGGGTGATTTTTGGATTTTTTGGCTTACACGTGATGGGTATATGCTTTTTTCGAGAATATGGGAAGATGGTCGAACTTTATTTCAAATCACGATTGCTCGTTTTCTCAAAAAAATAACTCAAGGACAATAATTTATTTACTCCTATATATTTGCCCTCTTTCTTTTGATATATATTTTTTTTGAAGGAGAAAATCATATTTGGGACTAGCACGATTCTGTAGTCGACGCACATTCTGACCTTCCCGTCCTTCTTGGGAATTGGGACAATATTGGCAACCCACTGTGGGTACTTGGCCACTGCTAGGAACCCTGCATCAAACTGTTTCTTGACCTCATCCCTGATTTTCAAAGACATTTCAGGCTTCATTCGCCTCAATTTCTGCTTGACTGGTGGACACTCTGGCTTGACCGGCAACTTGTGTTCAACAATGTCGGTATCTAACCCCGGCATATCTTTGTACGACCATGCAAAGACGTCGGCATAATCATGCAAGAGCCGGATTAACTTTATGCTCACCATTTTCCATGGCGGTACCAACCTTAACTTCTCTTTTATCTTCTTCGTACCCAAGTTGACGATCTCAATCGACTCCCCACGAGGTTGAATGATCTTTTCTTCTTGCTCTATTAATCTCATTAATTCCGGAGGAGTTTCCCGGTTTCATCAACATCCCCTTCAGTTTGGTTAATTGGATGATCAAAGTCGTAATAGGGATTGTTGGCACTGTTATTTTCAGAGACAATTGTTTGTGGTCCGCCTTTTGCCGGGCGAAAAAGCGAGAATAAAAGGCGAAACAAACAAGCAAACAATAATAAAAAAGCAGAAAAGAGGACACATGAAATATGGAGAAATGATTTTTATTGATGAAGATTCAAAAACAACGTATTTATTGATGATAGTGATTCTCAAAATAAAAACATGCGTGCCCTAACAACCGGTCCTTATGGCCTTGGGCAGAGCCACAGGGTTGCATTACAACTAATTACTTTAAATTAAAAGTCACAGGAGAATCAACAGCCTTCCAATTCTTTAATTCTTCACCGACGAACCAGACTCGCCCCACCCTCTTCGCACTCGTAACTATCCATGATGGCAAAGAACTTGGTTGTGTTGCTCATCTTCCTCATCCCATCCTCGTAGGTCGGATGTCTTTCATTCGGATTTGAGCACTCGCAGGAGCATCATATCCGACTAAGTAATCAAACTTTCCATCGGGCTCCCTAGTATCCCAACATCCCTCTTTATAGGCACTAGTGTTACGTCTTCATTGATTTCTTCCTCTAGCATCCGATCATCGACTTCTGTTTCAAAGGGTAATTCGAGGAAACCATTCACACCGTAATGAGGATTATTCATCGTCACTACGGTACGGGTTCACGATGTGGGTCACGTGAGTGAATTGTATTCCGTGGATTGGTCCTCGAACTTGGGGATGAACCGTCATTGGCCGCTTGAAACCCGCCGGAGTTCCCGGAGCGATGCGCGAGGATTGGGATCTGGATCTCGGGCTTGAGGCGCCCCTGTTCCAACTTCATTCGCAACTACGCCAGCCGAGCCGCCCCGCGGTTCTTGGAGGATCTCCTCCGGGATTTGTGTCGATGCAGGGAGGCGTGTAGCCTGAGTGGGAGACCAAAGGGAGGCCATTGCACCGCTTGAAGGGCTTGAGGATCCCCGACCCGTGAGGGGGGGTATTGTCTACCCCAAAGAAGAAGAGCTTCAACTGTACCAACATTTCTTAAGGCACTCAAAGACTCTTATGACCTATGCCATTTGAGCTTTCATGATTTCCATCTCACTTTGAAGGACTTGATTCCCTTGATCTCGACCTTGCGACCACGACCATTAGGATTTGGATCTCCGGAATTCCGGCGTTCGATGTGGCGGTGGATTGCCCCGATCGTGCCGCCTTGATTGTTGTCCATGTTCCTTGCTTGCGCATCGCCAAAATAGCGATGTTTAACCACTTTGCACGGTTTTCTGCTGACTAACACACTCATGAACACAAGAATGACTAAATGAATGCAATGCAATGCGATATGTATGATTATAACTTTAATGCATGAAGAGTGCAAATGACAAATTTTTTCAAGATTTTGTTAGATGCAAATGCAATGGTGCAAAATGATGTGAATGCGAAATGATGTGGATGCGAAATGATGTGGATGCGAAATGACATGAAAAAATAGTAATAAAAGGAGGTTTAATTGGTGGTACTTTGAACATTTCCGAAGATACACGCTGCATGCCACCTCATGTAGGTGTTTATGAAAGAGAATTTACAACTTTTGAAATAAAGTTTGAGAAAAAGGGATGCTTAAGCTGAATGCAACAAACAAAGGCGTGCCCCCGTGTCCTACGAATGGTGGGAATCCTAGGGTCTAAGGTCGACGAAAAGGGTAATCCTCCCATGTAAGTTCTAATCACTTCCTCACAATGGCAACCAAGAGCTAAAGTCTTCCTCATGATAACACCCACAATCGTAGAAAGCTACCGAGTGTGAGGCATCATGACAAAGCGTACTCTTGGGCGGAACTTTCATGAGAGCCATACGCACAAAGGTCTACGAATGGCGCCACTAGTCGCTCCCACTCTCCTAGGTTTTTGTTCGGACCTTGGGTTTTAGGCCCCACTCAACGCTCACAAGTATAGGGTATGCGTGTGTCTTTGAGGCACAATACCTAGAAATAGCTACCCTTTCCCACCCGCAAATGAAAATTGAGCAGTCCTGCATAAAAGCAAAAATAACATGTTGTCTACCCTAGGGTTTAACATCAAATAAGTCAGCCTAGAGTTTCAACAGCAACCAATTGCATTGCTTACCTCAAGAAAGGGAGCCAAGAAGGGGGGAGCATGATAAGAATGGGGAGAATGCATGTAGAACTAAGCATACAAGCAAATAAGATAAATGGGGAAGCAATCATAGAAGAGGAAGAAGCGAACGCATATGGATGCGACAATGCTTGTATGAGAAAGAATAAGAATAGAGGCAAAAACAAGGCATTCAAATCAAGCACACAAATCACATTTTTAATTAATTAGGCTCGACCCTCTTTTTGAAAAAGATTTTCTTAGTGTCCCCAGTGAAGTCGCCAGCTGTTGCGCCCGAAAAAGTCCTCAAGGGATTTTCTTCGCTTACAACTTTTTAAAACAATGAAGTCGCCACCAATATTTTTTATAAGGAAAATATTGAAGAAAAACCTTTTTGGGAAGGCGGATGGCCTTTTGGAAAACTTAAAGATTTGGGTTCGGGGGTCGGTTAGGCATGGGGAAGGTATTAGCACCCCACACCTCCTTTCTACTGAAAGGGAACCTTTAATTAAACGCGTGATTTTAAGTGTTGATTTGAAAAATATTTAAATTTGCCTCTTTTGAAAAGATTTAATGAAAATTTTTATTGGCGGCGCTCGACGAGAGTTAGCCGCTTTGGTTCTTTGAAAGGAAAAATGTTTTTAGTTTATTGTGCTTGACGGAGGGGATCCGCTCCTACGTATCTCCAAAGCGATGGAGAATTCAAAGCTACGTAGTTCTAGGTTTTTATTGTTATTTTGTTTAATTGATTAATTGTGAAATTGAGCTTTCATGATGATCAATTGAGCGAAGGCTCCAAGTGACCACCATTAGTACTCCATTGCTAATGATCATGCAAGCAAAGGCTTCGCAAGACCACTAACAAAGTTTTTCGATTTATTTAAAGTCTTTAGAAAATTAGACGTTCATGATGATCAATTGAGCAAAGGCTCCAAGTGATCACCACTAGTTCCTCATTGTGAATGATTATGCAAGCAGAGGCTTCGCAAAACCATTAACAAAGTTTTTGATTTATTGAAAGTTTTTTAGGAAAATTAGGCGTCGTGATGATCAATTGAGCAAAGGCTCCAAGTGATCACCACTAGTTCCTCATTGTTAATGATTATGCAAGCCAGAGGCTTTCGCAAAACCGTTAACAAAGTTTTTGATTTATTGAAAGTTTTTTAGGAAAATTAGGCGTTCGTGATGATCAATTGAGCAAAGGCTCCAAGTGATCACCACTAGTTCTCATTGTTAATGATTATGCAAGCAGAGGCTTCAAAACCATTAACAAAGTTTTTGATTTATTGAGAAATTATTCGAGTTGAAAAAGAATTAAAAAAAAACGAGAAAAAAGGTGAAAAATTGCAAAATGGAGGTGTTATTAGTCTGCGGGGTTGTGTGTAACCGAACAGGTGTAAACAAAGAAGCCCGGTTAGATATGAGAGCCCAAGATGCTAAACAGGCTTAAGTGATGGGGGTTCACTGCGCATGAATCGGGAGTGTGATTAACAATCGAATAATAAGAAAAATAAAAAAATTGAAAGGCCCAATATAAACCTAAGCTTTACAACCGTGAACCCTAATTTCCCAAACCCTTCCCACCAAAGCTGCGCGGCGCAGCTGCTCTCAAGAGAGAGAGATCCTCTCAGCGAGATTCTCGCGGTGTTCACGGAGGATAGATCGTGGCGCTTTTCCCCGCGGTTTGGGGAGAGAGAGAGCGAAATAAGGGAGAGAGAGGGACGGTGGTTGGGTGGTTGTTTGGATCGGTTCTTGGTGGTTGTGGCTCGGTTTAATGGCTGGTTGTTTGGATCGGTTTGAGAGAGAGAGAAGGGCGATGGTGGGTGGTTGTTTGGATCGGTTCTTGGTGGTCGTGGGCTCGCTTTAATGGTCGGTTGTTTGGATCGGTTTGGGAGAGAGAGAAGAGGCGACGCTTTGGATCGGTTTGGTGATTATTTCGTGGTGAAAGGGTCTCGGTTTTGGGGGGAGACAACGAACTCGCCGGTGAGTCCGCCGGAGAAGACGACCGGAATCTCACCGGCGAAGTGACAGATAACTCTCTTTTTTTTTTTTGCATTTTTCTTTTCCCTTATTCTCCTCTGATTCTCGTTTCTGTTTTTTTTTGGTTCTATTTTGGTTTACATGTTCATTCATCATATTCAACTCATTCACATAAAAGAACATAAAAAAAACGAAATGCAGTATTATCAAACAGATCTAACAAAAAACTAAACAATGTATTTCACATTTTTCGGATCTAAATAGTCAGTTAAGAACCAACCTGAGTTTCAATCTGTTCTGAAAAGAAAAAGAAGAAGAAAAAAAAACGAGATCTACACTGTTGCTTGTTTGAGTGGCTGATGTTGTTACTGTTGTTTTCTCTTGACGACTCAGATCTAAACAATCTGTTTAGATGATTAGGGTTTCAGTGCAAAACCCTAATCTTTTTTGGTGATTTTTTTACCTCGAAATTCGTGTACCTTGACTGATCATTGACTGCCTTTTTATATCAAAACATTAGGTTTCTGCATTAATTATTTTGACTGGGCTTTGACTCTTTTCAGGTCCGGATCCAAGCCCAGCTACTTGGAGAGCAAATTTGTTGGAACCCCAACTTTATCATTGCTTTCTGTTTTTTTTTTTTTTTTGTAATTTTCGAATTTATTTATTTTTGTATGTTTTGTATTATTATTTTTTGTATTTTTTGGACATTTGGACATTTGGACTCTCCTAAGTTGTAATAAAAATTAAATAGTATTTTTTTGACATTTTGGACTATTAAACACTTTTAAATTGTAAATAAAACTAAATAGGATTTTTTGCATTTTTAGACTATACATATATACTTAAAATAAATTAACTCTACAAAGAAAAGAATAATAATAAAAAGAGTCCGGCCAAACACAAAGACGAGAACGGGCCAGACTAGACGAATACGCTAAAACGAGACTCAAATAGGAGAAATGAGCTCATTAACTAAAGGCACTACTTATGTACGACTAAACTCAAATACGAAGATTAAATTGAAGAACGCACGAAAAAAATGATCATTCGCGTGTCTGCTTAATTTAAACAACGGTATTTCAATTTAGTTGAGCTGGATAACTAAAATTGACTTAAATTAGAAAGGGCGGACAAAATTGGGGTATTACACCTACTAACCGTGAGCACGAATGTCATGATACAGCTCTGAACCTCTGTAGAGTGTCCGGAGAAGAAGTATCGCTCATCGCTGGGCTCCCAAAGATGTCGCCGCCGTCAAGTTGCGCGGTCTTTGCTCCCGAAGACTCGCCGCGCTTACACCTTGTCTAGTCGTCTACTCGCCACTTTTTAAAAAAATAATGTAAATAAATAATAATTGAAAAGAAAGTGGATCTTAAATTCAGCTGTAACAGTTCTAATCTAGTTATAACACACGTGAGTCATGCTTCTAATCTAGTTATAATCGTATCAGCTTCTAATCTAGTTATAATCTGTACTAATAATGATGAAAAGAAAGTGGATCTTAAATTTAGTCAGTAGCTTAATTATATTTCTATTTCTGTTAAGCTAGTTTAATCTCAGCACCTTACAGCTTCACGATATATGCATAGATTTAGGGAGCCAAGTTTACTTTAAGTGTGCAATTCCATCATGAATAATCGTAGAGAAGAATTGAATCGCTTTCTTTATTTTCAAGTTAACTTCTTGCCCTACTTCTTAGGGTCCCCTTTGCTCGAGAAGGGTTTTTATACATAACCTCCGAATGCCATCACGCTCATTTAAGTTATTTATACATTTTCATGGTTCACCAACTAATTCTTTGTGGTAATTAAAATATGTGATGTAATACAAGTTCCTTTCATCAAAACCAAAATAAATACATGTTTAAGTTCATTATTACCACCGATCCGATTTCACACACAGAATATGCAAATTTGTTTTACATTAATGCATCTAGTAGGAAAAAACAGATTGTGGGTATGTACTCTATCTGGGTCGATCTACAACCGGACACAAATGGTAAAGTAACCACTATATACCTAAGCTTCAAAGTAACACTGCACCACCCTTGAAAATTTGTTGATTCAAAATATTTGCTTCAATTCATTTGTCCAAATCACTCATATGGGAGCTCAGAGTCGAGTTACATATCCGTATTAAAAGTCGAGTCGAAAAATAATTATCTATTAAGTTACAAAATTGACCATCCAGATATTTATATACATTATTAACAAAACTAGCTACTTTCCTTTTATATACTCAAAGAATAAGATGTGCCCTGGCTAACACCAAAAGAGAGTGCAAATATAGAAACCATAGTTACATTGTATGCCAATCCTTAAACAATGCCCTTAAAATGGAAGAGAAAAAAGACCATATCAAATGCAATTTGCAATTAGACAAGTACACACAAAAGAACCGAAAGTCAGAAACCAAAAGAATCTCCTTAACATCAATAAATACATCTTAAATGTTGTTGCAATATGGTACTCACTACTCACAATCACTCGCAAAGAACCGAAACCAAAAGAATCTCCCTCACATCAGTAATTATGGAACTACGCTGATCACCCTAGAAGTCTTTAAAAGGCAAAGAAGAATTACAAGAAGCTACAATGACACACCACAACAAAAACCCTATTACATAAAATCTACAAAATCATTCCCAAATTAAGTTTTAAAACCTCATAAACCCTAAATCCTCCACCTAAAATTTATACAATCAATAAAAAGTAAATACCGCAAAAAAACCCTAGAGATAGAGCAACACAGAGAGATAGAGAAACACAGAGAAAGAGAGAGAGAGAGAGAGAGAGAGAGAGAGAGAGAGAGAAAGAGAGAGCTTGCTCGAAAGAGAGAGGAGAGCGCGCAAGACGATGAGAGCGCTCGCAAAAGGAGAGCGCGTTTTGATGAGTTTTATGCTTTTGAGTTTTTATTTTTAATTGTGAAATACTTTTGAAGTCACTATATATACTACTGGCATGTCTTAAAATTTTAAAATATTCCACTTTTGAGGTCACGCGTATTTTACGCTTGACTTAAAATCTAGCCCGCGAAAAAAAGTTTGGGTTTTTTTTTCGCACCCTCCTCCTTCCCTATCTCACCCCCATAATTCCACACTATCCCGTTTTTACCCCTGGTTCGTTAAAAAATAAATAAATAAATAAAAATTTCGGAATTACCTATTAAAAAGGTAATTCCGGTTCAAAAAATAAAGGAATTTCGGATTTACCCTGTAATTCCGAAAAGATTTTCGGAATTACCTCAAAAATGAGGTAATTCCGGTTCACATTTGTGAATCGGAATTACGTATTTCTGAGGTAATTCCGAAAATTACAATTTTTTTTCAATTATTAATATTTTTCGGAATTATTAATATTTTTTATTTCGAACGAATAATTTAGGCTAAAAATCGGATTTGGATAATATACTCGATCGTAATGAAACCACAACCATTATATCCGAAAAAAATCAAGAATCAAGACTCCCGTAGAAGGGACTTCTTACGGAACTACGGCCTCAAAATCCCAAATTCCATCGTTTATTATTTTTTACGATTTTTTTTACTTTTTCATAGTCTCCAAAAAATCTAAAAAAATTTGTATAGCCTTATTTTGGTTTTGTTAAATTTTTAGTGGTTTTTTTATATTTTTTTAGAGTAGTTTTGACTATTTTTAGTAGCCTTTTAGTAATAAAAATTAAAACAAATCGTATATATGTCATTTTGGACATATATACGATGCCTACTAACCGTGAGCGGGAATGTCATGATACACTCGAGCCTCTGTAGAGTGTCGGGAGAGGAGTATCATATCGCTGCCTCCCAAATGTCATGTCATCGGCCGCGGGTGTTTGCTCCGGAAGACTGCGCTTCATTACTTACTCGTCTGGTCGTCTACTCGCCACTGTTAAAAAAATAATGTAAATAGAAAATATTAATAATTGAAAACAAGTGATAACAACACAGCTGTAACAGTTCTAATCTAGTTATAACTATACCAATAATGATGAAAAGAAAGTGGATCTTAAATTCAGCTGTAGCTTAATTATATTTCTATTTCTGTTAAGCTAGTTTAATTTGCACCTTACAGTTGCAGTATATGCATAGATATGGGGAGCCAAGTTTAATTTAATTGTGTAATTCCATCATGAATAATCAGAGAAGAATTGAATCAGTTTCTTTATTTTCACACAGAATATGCAGCTTGTTTTACATTAATGCAGTCTAGTAGGAAAAAACCAGATTGTGGGTATGTACTCTATCTGGCTGATCTACAACCGGACACAAATGGTTAACCACTATATACCTAAGCTTCCAAGTAACACTGTACCACCCCTTGAAAATTTGTTGAATTCAGCTGTCCAAATCACTCATATGGGAGCTCAGTATCAGAGTTACATATCTGTATTAAAAGTCAGAATCAGAAAAATAATTATCTATTAAGTTACAAAATTGACATCCAGATATTTATATACATTATTAACAAAACTAGCTACTTTCCTTTTATATACTCAAAGAATAAGATGTGCCCGAGGCTAACACCAAAAGAGAGTGCAAATATAGAAACCATAGTTACATTGTATGCCAATACTTAAACAATGCCCTTAAAATGGAAGAGAAAAAAGACCATATCAAATGCAATTTGCAATTAGACAAGTACACACTAAAGAACAGAAAGTCAGAAACCAAAAGAATCTCCTTAACATCAATAATTACATTACATCTTAAATGCTGTTGCAAAAGAATCTCCCTCACATCAGTAATTACGCAACTACGCTGATCACCCTAGAAGTCTTTAAAAGGCAAAGAAGAATTACATAAGCTACAATGACACACCACAACAAAAACCCTAATACATAAAATCTACAAAATCATTCCCAAATTAAGTTTTAAAACCTCATAAACCCTAAATCCTCCACCTAAAATTTATACAATCAATAAAAAGTAAATACCGCAAAAAAACCCTAGAGATAGAGCAACACAGAGAGATAGAGAAACACAGAGAGAGAGAGAGAGAGAGAGAGAGGCAGAGAGAAAGAGAGCTTGCCTGGAAAGAGAGGAGAGAGCGCAAGACGATGAGACGTTCGCAAAAGGAGAGCGCGTTTTTGATGAGTTTATCGTTTTGAGTTTTTTATTTTTAATTGTGAAATACTTTTGAAGTCAAGCTATATATACTACTGGCATGTCTTAAAATTTTAAAATTTTTCACTTTTGAGGTCACGCGTATTTTACGATTGAATTAAAAACTAGCGCGCCAAAAAAAGTTTGGGTTTTTTTTTTTTCGCACCCCCCTCCTTCTCTATCTCACCCCCATAATTCCACACTATCCCGTTTTTACCCCTGGTTTGTTAAAAAAAAATTAAAAATTTCGGAATTACCTCTTAAAAAGGTAATTCTTGTTCAAAAATAAAGGAATTTCGGATTTACCATGTAATTACGAAAGATTTTCGAATTACCTCAGAATGAGGTAATTCCGTTCACATTTGTGAACCGGAATTACGTATTTCTGAGGTAATTCCGAAAATTACAATTTTTTTTTTCAATTATTAATATTTTTGGGAATTATTAATATTTTTTATTTCGAAGGAATAATTTAGGCTAAAAAATCAGTTTTCTGACAACATACTCGATCGTAATGAAACCACAACCATTATATCCGAAAAAAATCAAGAATCAAGACTCCCCTAGAAGTAACTTCTTAGGGGACTACAGCCTCAAAATCCCAAATTCCATCGTTTACTATTTTTTACGATTTTTTTTAATTTTTCATAGTCTCCAAAAAATCTAAAAAAATTTGTATAGCCTTATTTTGGTTTTGTTAGATTTTTAGTGGTGTTTTTATATTTTTTAGAGTAGATTTGACTATTTTTAGTAGCCTTTTAGTGATAAAAATTAAAACAAATCGTATATATGTCATTTTGGACATATATACGATGCCTACTAACCGTGAGCAGGAATGTCATGATACAGCTCTGAGCCTCTGTAGAGTGTCCGGAGAAGGAGTACTTCTACTGCTGGCCTCAAAGATGTCGCTTTTCTTGCCGCGGGTGTCGCTCCGGAAGACTCTGCTCATCTTACACCTCGCTCTGGTCGCGTCTACTCGCCACTGTTAAAAAAAATAATGTAAATTGAAAATATTAATAATTGAAAACAAGTGATAACAACACAGCTGTAACAGTTCTAATCTAGTTTTAACTGTACCAATAATGATGAAAAGAAAGTGGATCTTAAATTCAGCTGTAGCTTAATTATATTTCTATTTCTGTTAAGCTAGTTTAATCTGCACCTTATAGTTGCGAGATATGCATAGATTTGGGAGCCAAGTTTACTTTAATTGTGTAATTCCATCGTGAATAATCGTGAGAAGAATTGAATCGGTTTCTTTATTTTCAAGTTAACTTCTTCCCCAACTTCTTAGGGGCCCCCTTTGCTCGAGAAGGGTTATTTATACATAACCTCCGAATGCCATCACGCTCATTTAAGTTATTTATACATTTTCATGGTCCATCAACTAATTACGTGTGGTAATTAAAATATGTGATGTAATACAAGTTCCTTTCATTAAAACCAAAATAAATGCATGTTTAAGTTCATTATTAACACCGATCCGATTTCACACGAATATGCACTTGTTTTACATTAATGCAAATCTAGTAGGAAAAAACCAGATTGTGGGTATGTACTCTATCCGGTCGATCTACAACCGGACACAAATGGTAAAGTAACCACTATATACCTAAGCTTCCAAGTAACACTGCATCACCCCTTGAAATTTGTTGATTCAAAATATGTGCTTCAATTCAATTTGTCCAAATCACTCATATGGGAGCTCGATGATCGAGTTACATATCTCGTATTAAAAGTCAAAGTCGAAAAATAATTATCTATTAAGTTACAAAATTGACATCCAGATATTTATATACATTATTAACAAAACTAGCTACTTTCCTTTTATATACTCAAAGAATAAGATGTGCCCGAGGCTAACACCAAAAGAGAGTGCAAATATAGAAACCATAGTTACATTGTATGCCAATACTTAAACAATGCCCTTAAAATGGAAGAGAAAAAAGACCATATCAAATGCAATTTGCAATTAGACAAGTACACACTAAAGAACAGAAAGTCAGAAACCAAAAGAATCTCCTTAACATCAATAATTACATCTTAAATGTCATGCAATATGGTACTCACTACTCACAATCACTGCAAAGAACCGAAACCAAAAGAATCTCCTCACATCAAGAATTACGCAACTACGCCGATCACCCTAGAAGTCTTTAAAAGGCAAAGAAGAATTACATAAGCTACAATGACACACCACAACAAAAACCCTAATACATAAAATCTACAAAATCATTCCCAAATTAAGTTTTAAAACCTCATAAACCCTAAATCCTCCACCTAAAATTTATACAATCAATAAAAAGTAAATACCAAAAAAACCCTAGAGATAGAGCAACACAGAGAGATAGAGAAACACAGAGAAAGAGAGAGAGAGAGAGAGGCGAGAGAAAGAGAGCTTGCCTAGAAAGAGAGGAGAGAGCGCGCAAGACGAAGAGACGTTCGCAAAAGGAGAGCGCGTTTTTGATGAGTTTTGCGTTTTGAGTTTTTATTTTTAATTGTGAAATACTTTTGAAGTCAAGCTATATATACTACAGGCATGTCTTAAAATTTTAAAATTTTTCACTTTTGAGGTCACGCGTATTTTACGATTGAATTAAAAACTAGCGCGCCAGAAAAAGTTTGGGTTTTTTTTTTTTTCACTCTCCTTCTCTATCTCACCCCCATAATTCCACACTATCCCGTTTTTACCCCTGGTTTGTTAAAAAAAAATTAAAAATTTCGGAATTACCTCTTAAAAAGGTAATTCCGGTTCAAAAAATAAAGGAATTTCGGATTTACCATGTAATTCCGAAAAGATTTTCGGAATTACCTTAGAAATGAGGTAATGTGAACCGGAATTACGTATTTCTGAGGTAATTCCGAAAATTACAATTTTTTTTTTCAATTATTAATATTTTTTATTTCGAAGGAATAATTTAGGCTAAAAAATCGGTTTTCGGACAACATACTCTGATCGTAATGAAACCACAACCATTATATCCGAAAAAAATCAAGAATCAAGACTCCCCTAGAAGTAACTTCTTAGGGGACTACGGCCACAAAATCCCAAATTCCATCGTTTACTATTTTTTACGATTTTTTTTAATTTTTCATAGTCTCCAAAAAATCTAAAAAAATTTGTATAGGCTTATTTTGGTTTTGTTAGATTTTTAGTGGTGTTTTTATATTTTTTTAGAGTAGTTTTGACTATTTTTAGTAGCCTTTTAGTAATAAAAATTAAAACAAATCGTATATATGTCATTTTGGACATATATACGATGCCTACTAACCGTGAGCAGGAATGTCATGATACAGCTCTGAGCCTCTGTAGAGTGTCGGGAGAAGGAGTATCACTCTCGCTTGGCCTCCCAAAGATGTCGCTCATCACCGCGGGTGTCGCTCCCGAAGACTCTGCTTTCGCTTACACTGTATGCAGTCGTCTACTCGCCATCGTTTAAAAAAATAATGTAAATAGAAAATATTAATAATTGAAAACAAGTGATAACAACACAGCTGTAACAGTTCTAATCTAGTTATAACTATACCAATAATGATGAAAAGAAAGTGGATCTTAAATTCAGCTGTAGCTTAATTATATTTCTATTTCTGTTAAGCTAGTTTAATTTGCACCTTACAGCTTTCTGATATATGCATAGATATGGGGAGCCAAGTTTAATTTAATTGTGTAATTCCATCATGAATAATCGAGAGAAGAATTGAATCGCTTTCTTTATTTTCACACGTAATATGCGACTTTGTTTTACATTAATGCAGTCTAGTAGGAAAAAACCAGATTGTGGGTATGTACTCTATCCGGCCGATCTACAACCGGACACAAATGGTTAACCACTATATACCTAAGCTTCCAAGTAACACTGTACCACCCCTTGAAAATTTGTTGAATTCAATTTGTCCAAATCACTCATATGGGAGCTCAAGATCGTAGTTACATATCTGTATTAAAAGTCAGAATCAGAAAAAATAATTATCTATTAAGTTACAAAATTGACATCCGATATTTATATACATTATTAACAAAACTAGCTACTTTCCTTTTATATACTCAAAGAATAAGATGTGCCCGAGGCTAACACCAAAAGAGAGTGCAAATATAGAAACCATAGTTACATTGTATGCCAATACTTAAACAATGCCCTTAAAATGGAAGAGAAAAAAGACCATATCAAATGCAATTTGCAATTAGACAAGTACACACTAAAGAACAGAAAGTCAGAAACCAAAAGAATCTCCTTAACATCAATAATTACATTACATCTTAAATGCTGTTGCAAAAGAATCTCCCTCACATCAGTAATTACGCAACTACGCTGATCACCCTAGAAGTCTTTAAAAGGCAAAGAAGAATTACATAAGCTACAATGACACACCACAACAAAAACCCTAATACATAAAATCTACAAAATCATTCCCAAATTAAGTTTTAAAACCTCATAAACCCTAAATCCTCCACCTAAAATTTATACAATCAATAAAAAGTAAATACCGCAAAAAAACCCTAGAGATAGAGCAACACAGAGAGATAGAGAAACACAGAGAAAGAGAGAGAGAGAGAGAGAGAGGCAGAGAGAAAGAGAGCTTGCACTGAAAGAGAGGAGAGAGCGCAAGACGATGAGACGTTCGCAAAGGAGAGCGCTTTTTGATGAGTTTATCGCTTTGAGTTTTTATTTTTAATTGTGAAATACTTTTGAAGTCAAGCTATATATACTACTGGCATGTCTTAAAATTTTAAAATTTTTCACTTTTGAGGTCACGCGTATTTTACGATTGAATTAAAAACTAGCGCGCCAAAAAAAGTTTGGGTTTTTTTTTTTTCGCACCCCCCTCCTTCTCTATCTCACCCCCATAATTCCACACTATCCCGTTTTTACCCCTGGTTTGTTAAAAAAAAATTAAAAATTTCGGAATTACCTCTTAAAAAGGTAATTCCGGTTCAAAAAATAAAGGAATTTCGGATTTACCATGTAATTCTGAAAAGATTTTCGGAATTACCTCAGAAATGAGGTAATTCCGGTTCACATTTGTGAACCGGAATTACGTATTTCTGAGGTAATTCCGAAAATTACAATTTTTTTTTTCAATTATTAATATTTTTGGGAATTATTAATATTTTTTATTTCGAAGGAATAATTTAGGCTAAAAAATCAGTTTTCGGACAACATACTCTGATCGTAATGAAACCACAACCATTATATCCGAAAAAAATCAAGAATCAAGACTCCCCTAGAAGTAACTTCTTAGGGGACTACAGCCTCAAAATCCCAAATTCCATCGTTTACTATTTTTTACGATTTTTTTTAATTTTTCATAGTCTCCAAAAAATCTAAAAAAATTTGTATAGCCTTATTTTGGTTTTGTTAGATTTTTAGTGGTGTTTTTATATTTTTTAGAGTAGATTTGACTATTTTTAGTAGCCTTTTAGTAATAAAAATTAAAACAAATCGTATATATGTCATTTTGACATATATACGATGCCTACTAACCGTGAGCAGAATGTCATGATACACCTCACGAGCCTCAGAGAGTGTCCGAGAAGGAGTACTTCTCTTCTGGCCTCCCGGCATGTCGTCTTCTACATGGTGTCGCTCCGGAAGACTTCTGCCAAGCTTACACTGTCGGTCGTCGTCTACTCGCCACTGTTAAAAAAAATAATGTAAATTGAAAATATTAATAATTGAAAACAAGTGATAACAACACAGCTGTAACAGTTCTAATCTAGTTTTAACTGTACCAATAATGATGAAAAGAAAGTGGATCTTAAATTCAGCTGTAGCTTAATTATATTTCTATTTCTGTTAAGCTAGTTTAATCTGCACCTTATAGTTGCAGTATATGCATAGATTTGGGGAGCCAAGTTTACTTTAATTGTGTAATTCCATCGTGAATAATCAGAGAAGAATTGAATCAGTTTCTTTATTTTCAAGTTAACTTCTTCCCCAACTTCTTAGGGGCCCCCCTTTGCTCGAGAAGGGTTATTTATACATAACCTCCAGAATGCCATCACGCTCATTTAAGTTATTTATACATTTTCATGGTCCAGTCAACTAATTCTGTGTGGTAATTAAAATATGTGATGTAATACAAGTTCCTTTCATTAAAACCAAAATAAATGCATGTTTAAGTTCATTATTAACAGCTGATCTGATTTCACACAGAATATTATGCAAATTTGTTTTACATTAATGCAGTCTAGTAGGAAAAAACCAGATTGTGGGTATGTACTCTATCTGGCTGATCTACAACCGGACACAAATGGTAAAGTAACCACTATATACCTAAGCTTCCAAGTAACACTGTACCACCCCTTGAAATTTGTTGATTCAAAATATGTGCTTCTGAATTCAGCTGTCCAAATCACTCATATGGGAGCTCAGTATCAGAGTTACATATCTGTATTAAAAGTCAAAGTCAGAAAAATAATTATCTATTAAGTTACAAAATTGACATCCAGATATTTATATACATTATTAACAAAACTAGCTACTTTCCTTTTATATACTCAAAGAATAAGATGTGCCCGAGGCTAACACCAAAAGAGAGTGCAAATATAGAAACCATAGTTACATTGTATGCCAATACTTAAACAATGCCCTTAAAATGGAAGAGAAAAAAGACCATATCAAATGCAATTTGCAATTAGACAAGTACACACTAAAGAACAGAAAGTCAGAAACCAAAAGAATCTCCTTAACATCAATAATTACATCTTAAATGCTGTTGCAATATGGTACTCACTACTCACAATCACTCGCAAAGAACCGAAACCAAAAGAATCTCCCTCACATCAGTAATTACGCAACTACGCTGATCACCCTAGAAGTCTTTAAAAGGCAAAGAAGAATTACATAAGCTACAATGACACACCACAACAAAAACCCTAATACATAAAATCTACAAAATCATTCCCAAATTAAGTTTTAAAACCTCATAAACCCTAAATCCTCCACCTAAAATTTATACAATCAATAAAAAGTAAATACCGCAAAAAAAACCCTAGAGATAGAGCAACACAGAGAGATAGAGAAACACAGAGAAAGAGAGAGAGAGAGAGAGAGGCAGAGAGAAAGAGAGCTTGCCTAGAAAGAGAGGAGAGAGCGCAAGACGAAGAGACGTTCGCAAAAGGAGAGCGCGTTTTTGATGAGTTTTGCGTTTTGAGTTTTTTATTTTTAATTGTGAAATACTTTTGAAGTCAAGCTATATATACTACAGGCATGTCTTAAAATTTTAAAATTTTTCACTTTTGAGGTCACGCGTATTTTACGATTGAATTAAAAACTAGCGCGCCAGAAAAAGTTTGGGTTTTTTTTTTTCGCACCCCCCTCCTTCTCTATCTCACCCCCATAATTCCACACTATCCCGTTTTTACCCCTGGTTTGTTAAAAAAAAATTAAAAATTTCGGAATTACCTCTTAAAAAGGTAATTCCGGTTCAAAAAATAAAGGAATTTCGGATTTACCATGTAATTCCGAAAAGATTTTCGGAATTACCTTAGAAATGAGGTAATGTGAACCGGAATTACGTATTTCTGAGGTAATTCCGAAAATTACAATTTTTTTTTTCAATTATTAATATTTTTTATTTCGAAGGAATAATTTAGGCTAAAAAATCGGTTTTCGGACAACATACTCTGATCGTAATGAAACCACAACCATTATATCCGAAAAAAATCAAGAATCAAGACTCCCCTAGAAGTAACTTCTTAGGGGACTACGGCCACAAAATCCCAAATTCCATCGTTTACTATTTTTTACGATTTTTTTTAATTTTTCATAGTCTCCAAAAAATCTAAAAAAATTTGTATAGGCTTATTTTGGTTTTGTTAGATTTTTAGTGGTGTTTTTATATTTTTTTAGAGTAGTTTTGACTATTTTTAGTAGCCTTTTAGTAATAAAAATTAAAACAAATCGTATATATGTCATTTTGGACATATATACGATGCCTACTAACCGTGAGCAGGAATGTCATGATACAGCTCTGAGCCTCTATAGAGTGTCCGAGAAGTATCACATCGCTTCTTTGCCTCCCAAAGATGTCGTCATCGGCCGCGGTGTCTTTTCCCGGAAGACTCTGCTCGCGCTACACTGTCTGGTCGTCTACTCGCCACTGTTAAAAAAATAATGTAAATAGAAAATATTAATAATTGAAAACAAGTGATAACAACACAGCTGTAACAGTTCTAATCTATTTATAACTGTACCAATAATGATGAAAAGAAAGTGGATCTGTGTAGCTTAATTATATTTCTATTTCTGTTAAGCTAGTTTAATCTGCACCTTACAGTTGCAGTATATGCATAGATTTGGGGAGCCAAGTTTACTTTAATTGTGTAATTCCATCATGAATAATCAGAGAAGAATTGAATCAGTTTCTTTATTTTCAAGTTAACTTCTTCCCCAACTTCTTAGGGGCCCCCCTTTGCTCGAGAAGGGTTATTTATACATAACCTCCAGAATGCCATCACGCTCATTTAAGTTATTTATACATTTTCATGGTCCAGTCAACTAATTCTATGTGGTAATTAAAATATGTGATGTAATACAAGTTCCTTTCATCAAAACCAAAATAAATACATGTTTAAGTTCATTATTACCACCGATCCGATTTCACACGAATATGCAAATTGTTTTACATTAATGCACGATCTAGTAGGAAAAAACCAGATTGTGGGTATGTACTCTATCCGATCGATCTACAACCGGACACAAATGGTAAAGTAACCACTATATACCTAAGCTTCCAAGTAACACTGTACCACCCCTTGAAAATTTGTTGATTCAAAATATGTGCTTCGAATTCATTGTCCAAATCACTCATATGGGAGCTCGAGTCGAGTTACATATCCGTATTAAAAGTCGAGTCGAAAAATAATTATCTATTAAGTTACAAAATTGACCATCCAGGATATTTATATACATTATTAACAAAACTAGCTACTTTCCTTTTATATACTCAAAGAATAAGATGTGCCCGAGGCTAACACCAAAAGAGAGTGCAAATATAGAAACCATAGTTACATTGTATGCCAATCCTTAAACAATGCCCTTAAAATGGAAGAGAAAAAAGACCATATCAAATGCAATTTGCAATTAGACAAGTACACACAAAAGAACCGAAAGTCAGAAACCAAAAGAATCTCCTTAACATCAATAAATACATCTTAAATGTTGTTGCAATATGGTACTCACTACTCACAATCACTAGCAAAGAACCGAAACCAAAAGAATTTCCCTCACATCAGTAATTACGCAACTACGCTGATCACCCTAGAAGTCTTTAAAAGGCAAAGAAGAATTACAAGAAGCTACAATGACACACCACAACAAAAACCCTATTACATAAAATCTACAAAATCATTCCCAAATTAAGTTTTAAAACCTCATAAACCCTAAATCCTCCACCTAAAATTTATACAATCAATAAAAAGTAAATACCGCAAAAAAAACCTAGAGATAGAGCAACACAGAGAGATAGAGAAACACAGAGAAAGAGAGAGAGAGAGAGAGAGAGAGAGAGAGAGAGAGAGAGAGGCAGAGAGAAAGAGAGGAGAGCGCGCAAGACGATGAGACGTTCGCAAAAGGAGAGCGCGTTTTGATGAGTTTTGCGTTTTGAGTTTTTTATTTTTAATTGTGAAATACTTCTGAAGTCAAGCTATATATACTACTGGCATGTCTTAAAATTTTAAAATATTCCACTTTTGAGGTCACGCGTATTTTACGCTTGACTTAAAATCTAGCGCGCGAAAAAAAGTTTGGGTTTTTTTTTCGCACCCCCCTCCTTCCCTATCTCACCCCCATAATTCCACACTATCCCGTTTTTACCCTTGGTTCGTTAAAAAATAAATAAATAATATTTCGGAATTACCTCTTAAAAAGGTAATTCCGGTTCAAAAAATAAAGGAATTTCGGATTTACCCTGTAATTCCGAAAAGATTTTCGGAATTACCTATAAAATGAGGTAATTCCGGTTCACATTTGTGAATCGCAATTACGTATTTCTGAGGTAATTCCGAAAATTACAATTTTTTTTTCAATTATTAATATTTTCGGAATTATTAATATTTTTTATTTCGAACGAATAATTTAGGCTAAAAAATCGGATTTCAGACAATATACTCTGATCGTAATGAAACCACAACCATTATATCCGAAAAAAATCAAGAATCAAGACTCCCGTAGAAGGGACTTCTTACGGAACTACGGCCTCAAAATCCCAAATTCCATCGTTTACTATTTTTTACGATTTTTTTTACTTTTTCATAGTCTCCAAAAAATCTAAAAAAATTTGTATAGCCTTATTTTGGTTTTGTTAGATTTTTAGTGGGGTTTTTATATTTTTTTTAGAGTAGTTTTGACTATTTTTAGTAGCCTTTTAGTAATAAAAATTAAAACAAATCGTATATATGTCATTTTGGACATATATACGATGCCTACTAACCGTGAGCAGGAATGTCATGATACAGACTCGAGCCTCAGTAGAGTGTCCGGAGAAGAGTATCACATCTTTGCGGCCTCCCAAAGATGTCACATCGGCGCGGTCTTTGCTCGGAAGACTCTGCTCGCGCTTACTGCTTTGCATCCGGTCGTCTACTCGCCATCATAAAAAAATAATGTAAATAGAAAATATTAATAATTGAAAACAAGTGATAACAACACAGCAATTAAATGCTTGATTCTAATCTAGTTATAATCTGTACCAATAATGATGACAAGAAAGTGGATCTTAAATTCAATTTGTAGCTTAATTATATTTCTATTTCTCGTTAAGCTAGTTTAATCCGCACCTTACAGTTGCAGTATATGCATAGCTTAAGTGTGTAATTCCATCATGAATAATCGAGAGAAGAATTGAATCAGTTTCTTTATTTTCAAGTTAACTTCTTCCCCAACTTCTTAGGGGCCCCCTTTGCTCGAGAAGGGTTATTTATACATAACCTCCGAATGCCATCACGCTCATTTAAGATATTTATACATTTTCATGGTCCAAATAACTAATTACGTGTGGTAATTAAAATATGTTATGTAATACAAGTTCCTTTCATCAAAACCAAAATAAATGCATGTTTAAGTTCATTATTACCAAATGATCCGATTTCACACGAATATGCAAATTTTGTTTTACATTAATGCATTCTAGTAGGAAAAAACCAGTTGTGGGTATGTACTCTATCTGGCTGATCTACAACCGGACACAAATGGTAAAGTAACCACTATATACCTAAGCTTCCAAGTAACACTGCACCACCCCTTGGAAATTTGTTGATTCAAAATATGTGCTTCAATTCAAATTGTCCCAAATCACTCATATGGGAGCTCAGTGAGTCGAGTTACATATGTGTATTAAAAGTCGAGTCGAGAAAAATAATTATCTATTAAGTTACAAAATTGACCATCCAGATATTTATATACATTATTAACAAAACTAGCTACTTTCCTTTTATATACTCAAAGAATAAGATGTGCCCGAGGCTAACACCAAAAGAGAGTGCAAATATAGAAACCATAGTTACATTGTATGCCAATCCTTAAACAATGCCCTTAAAATGGAAGAGAAAAAAGACCACATCAAATGCAATTTGCAATTAGACAAGTACACACTAAAGAACAGAAAGTCAGAAACCAAAAGAATCTCCTTAACATCAATAATTACATCTTAAATGCTGTTGCAATATGGTACTCACTACTCACAATCACTCGCAAAGAACCGAAACCCAAAGAATCTCCCTCACATCAGTAATTACGCAACTACGCTGATCACCCTAGAAGTCTTTAAAAGGCAAAGAAGAATTACAAGAAGCTACAATGACACACCACAACAAAAACCCTATTACATAAAATCTACAAAATCATTCCCAAATTAAGTTTTAAAACCTCATAAACCCTAAATCCTCCACCTAAAATTTATACAATCAATAAAAAGTAAATACCGCAAAAAAACCCTAGAGATAGAGCAACACAGAGAGATAGAGAAACACAGAGAAAGAGAGAGAGAGAGAGAGAGAGAGAGAGAGAGAGAGCTGGAGAAGAGAGAGCTTGCCTGAAAGAGAGGAGAGAGCGCAAGACGATGAGACGTTCGCAAAAGGAGAGCGCGTTTTTGATGAGTTTTGCGTTTTGAGTTTTTTATTTTTAATTGTGAAATACTTTTGAAGTCAAGCTATATATACTACTGGCATGTCTTAAAATTTTAAAATTTTCCACTTTTGAGGTCACGCGTATTTTACGATTGACTTAAAAACTAGCGTGCCAAAATAAGTTTGGGTTTTTTTTCACACCCCTCTCCTTCCCTATCTCACCCCCATAATTCCACACTATCCCGTTTTTACCCCTGGTTTGTTAAAAAAAAAAAGTTAAAAATTTCGGAATTACCTCTTAAAAAGGTAATTTCGGTTCAAAAAATAAAGGAATTTCGGATTTACCCTGTAATTCTGAAAATTACAATAATTTTTTTCAATTATTAATATTTTTCGGAATTATTAATATTTTTTATTTCGAACGAATAATTTAGGCTAAAACATCGGTTTTAGGACAACATACTCTGATCGTAATGAAACCACAACCATTATATCCGAAAAAAATCAAGAATCAAGACTCCCCTAGAAGGAACTTCTTAGGGGACTACGGCCTCAAAATCCCAAATTCCATCGTTTACTATTTTTTACGATTTTTTTAAATTTTTCAGAGTCTCCAAAAAATCTAAAAATTTTTGTATAGCCTTATTTTGGTTTTGTTAGATTTTTAGTGGTGTTTTTACATTTTTTTAGAGTAGTTTTGACTATTTTTAGTAGCCTTTTAGTAATAAAAATTAAAACAAATCATATATATGTCATTTTGGACATATATACGATGCCTACTAACCGTGGCAGGAATGTCATGATACACTCTCTGAGCCTCTCAGAGTGTCCTAGGAGAAGAGTCTTCACTCTTGCTGCCTCCCAAAGATGTCGTCGTTTACCGCAGTCTTGCCGCTCCTAAGACTCGCCGCACTACACTGTCTGGTCGTCTACTCGCCACTGTTAAAAAAATAATGTAAATAAAAAATATTAATAATTGAAAACAAGTGATAACAACACAGCTATAACAGTTCTAATCTAGTTAAAACTGTACCAATAATGATGAAAAGAAAGTAGATCTTAAATTCAGCTGTAGCTTAATTATATTTCTATTTCGTTAAGTTAGTTTAATCAGACCTTACGGTTGCAGTATATGCATAGATTTAGGGAGCCAAGTTTACTTTAAGTGTGTAATTCCATCATGAATAATTAGAGAAGAATTGAATCAGTTTCTTTATTTTCAAGTTAACTTCTTCCCCAACTTCTTAAGGGCCCCCCTTTGCTCGAGAAGGGTTATTTATACATAACCTCCAGAATGCCATCACGCTCATTTAAGTTATTTATACATTTTCATGGTCCAAATCAACTAATTACGTGTGGTAATTAAAATATGTGATGTAATACAAGTTCCTTTCATCAAAACCAAAATAAATGCATGTTTAAGTTCATTATTACCACCGATCGATTTCACACGAGAATATGCAAACTTGTTTTACATTAATGCATCTAGTAGGAAAAAACCAGATTGTGGGTATGTACTCTATCTGGCTGATCTACAACCGGACACAAATGGTAAAGTAACCACTATATACCTAAGCTTCCAAGTAACACTGTACCACCCCTTGAAAATTTGTTGATTCAAAATATGTGCTTCAATTCAAATTGTCCCAAATCACTCATATGGGAGCTCAGAGTCGAGTTACATATTTGTATTAAAAGTCAGAGTCAGAAAAATAATTATCTATTAAGTTACAAAATTGACCATCCAGATATTTATATACATTATTAACAAAACTAGCTACTTTCCTTTTATATACTCAAAGAATAAGATGTGCCCGAGGCTAACACCAAAAGAGAGTGCAAATATAGAAACCATAGTTACATTGTATGTCAATCCTTAAACAATGCCCTTAAAATGGAAGAGAAAAAAGACCATATCAAATGCAATTTGCAATTAGACAAGTACACACTAAAGAACAGAAAGTCAGAAACCAAAAGAATCTCCTTAACATCAATAATTACATCTTAAATGCTGTTGCAATATGGTACTCACTACTCACAATCACTCACAAAGAACCGAAACCAAAAGAATCTCCCTCACATCAGTAATTACGCAACTACGCTGATCACCCTATGTCTACCCCAATTTTGTCCGGTTTAGGTCAAAACCCTAATTTTCCACAAAAAATAAATAAATTGAAGAGTGAAGAGCCTTATGCACTGCATTTCGGATCCTAGAAGGCATTCCAAGGTTCTTGAAATCATTTTTGGGGTTAGAATGCATTTTTCGGGCAAATTAGGGTTTTAGAGTCAAAAAGGGTATTTTGGTCAATTACAACGGGTATTTTTTTTCTCTCTTTCAAAAAGGCTCAAAAATATGTATAAAAAAAAAAGTAGAAATCTGAACCAAAGTAAAATGATAATAACAAAATAACATTGGATGCTTATTGTAATTTTAGAATTAGAGTTAATTCCTTTTTAGTTGCTTTTTGCTTTTATCCATTTTTGGCTAAAGTAAGCACTAATTTTACAAGCAAACAACATTGTTTCACTCCACCCTCTCCCTCACGCCACCTCCTCACATCAGCCCACATCAATGCACATCACAAAGGCCTTTCTCCATTTCTTTTGACAAGCACACCTTTGAATCCAATAACATTCAATACACAACATGTTATTTGCCTTCCTTCTCTCTACACCACAACATAACACAACATTTCTTTTGCTTCCTTCTCACATCCTCCCATGGTAATATAACAACAACTCATTCCTCTCCTCCCCACACTCACAAAACCGTAGCCGTCTCTTCTCCCTCACTCTATCTTGTTTTTTGATTTCCTTTTCATCCAAACAACACCATTTCACCTCATTTTCATACCTCTTTCACATATATTCTTCATTCAAGTTCAAAACATCATCATCAAGGAAGATTCATCAAGTTCTCATGGGTTGGAGTTGAGGTTCCTTGGAGGTTCTTGTTGATTTGGGTTCTAGTTTCTTCATCTCATTGCATTTCCTAGCTTGGATTTGAGGTAAACCTTGAACCTTTGCATCATCTTTAAATTTCTTGCATAAAATCTCTTCTCCTCACTTCAACTTCTTCATATCTTGTTGTTGTTGCTTTGAGGAGCAATCTCAAACATTATGACAAACACTTAGGGAGGTTTGGGTGTTTGAGGTGGCTCCTTGGCTTTGAAGGGGTTGTTCTTGTGTTTTCTCACATTTCCTTGCATATTCACTCTTGTTTGCATAACTTTCATAAAATAAGAAATCCATTTCAAGCATGATAACATTCGGCCATGGGCCTAGGTTTAGGGTTCTTGAATGCTTTTGTTTATTTCATGATTTGGGGATGAATAATAGTTGATTTAGGGTATGTATGCTCCTAGGTTTTAACATAAAAAAATTAGGGTTTGGGTTTTCTTTAATAAATTTGTCTTTGTTGATGATTGGCAATGTGATTCACACTTGTGCACTTAATCTTAAGTGTGAGGATTGACCAAAGTGATTCAACATTCTTTGATACTTTGGTTGCTAAATAATTTGCTTGTTTATGCTTGCCAATGATCATGATTGAGGCAACTCTTTTTGCTTGAGCTAACAATTTCATTCTCCACTCTCATATAAGAATATCATCAATACTTAGATAGGTCAATTCCATACTGTAATACCCCAATTTTGTCCGCCTAATTTGAAAATCAAATAAAAATGTATTGTTGTGAACATTTGATTCTAATCGATATTTCTCTATTTTCGAAAGTATATCGTTTGTCATACAAGAGTCAAATTTAAAAGGTTTCGTAGTCGTTAGCAATTTCGCGTCGTGTATGTTGTTAGCGATCAAGAATATATTGTTTTTATAGTCGTTAATGATTTCGTGTCGTTTATGTTGTTATTAATAGAACTTACTCTTTCTTATTTTGATTGCAAGAAAAACTCAAATTTAGAAATAATTTGGTATTAGTATTAATATCCATTGAAGTTCAATATAAAATCAGAATTTAGATTTACACAAAAAAAATAATAAATACAATTTCTGAAATTAGAGTTGTTTACAATAAAATTAAGAACAAAAGGAGACAGCCTTGCTTTTCTTTCTTCACTGTCTCACGTTTTCCCTCCTCCATTTAGAGCTCTAAGACATGTTCCTCTTTTAGCTTGCTTAGAAGATTTTTACCCATTTTCAGCTCTCAAGCCTTCACCCCTCTGCTCTCTTACCCAGCCTGTAACATAATAAAGCTAGAGTCAAACAAGATAAACAAACCTATTCTTGTGATGCAACAGAGACTTGGAGGAAGAAATTTTTCTGCAGAGAAACTTTAAGCACCAAAGCATAATATTTTGGAGACAATACAAAATCAGAGTTTCAAACAAATTGACCATACAAGTTCAATCACCTATGCACTTTTGGGTATAAATTGAGCTTCACACAGATATCAAAAGGGGGGAACAGAGCCAGGAAGCCAAACACACACCCAACAGATACGCAGCAAAGGAAAAAACAGCAAAAACACAAAGAAAAACTACAACACAGACACTGAGGGAAAGAGAGAAAAAGAGGGAACATCAAAAACACGCAAAGAAAAAACGCATGCACTGAAACACCAAGAACAAGCACAGGTAGAAAACACTAAAACACTCAGAGCAAAACAACAATCACATTTCCATTCCATTCCCATTAGAACACACACAAAGAGATGCATAGAAGAATGAAAATTTGAAAAGGAGAATAAAAACAAACCTGCCACTGAAACCTCCAACGTCGCCGTGACTCCGCCGCGCCAAACCACCACACCTCCGCCGTCACTTCCTTTCCTCTATCTCGCGTTCGGCTCACCGTTCATTTCTCTCTCTCCGTCGCGTGCCGTCGGAACCACCGTGAACCACCACCAAACACAGAACCGAAATCACCGCCATCTCACCCCTTCTCCGTCGCGCGTCACAGCCAAAACCACCACCGCGTCACTGCCGGCATCTTCTTCTCTCATCCGTTCGCGCGTCTCTCCTCCTCCCCTCACGCTGGTCTGCTCTCTCTCTCTCTCTCTCTCACTCTTTCGATCTGCTCCTCCCTCTCTCCCTCTCAGCCTCGCCATCTCTCTCTCTCTCTCCCTCTCTCACTCTTTCGATCTGCTCCTCCCTCTCTCCCTCTCAGCCTCGCCGTCTCTCTCTCTCTCTCTCTCTCTCTTTTTCGATTGGTTTCTCTCTCTATTTGAGAAGGGAATGAACGGCACTGGTAGAGAGAAAGGAATTTAGGGTTTTACTTATTTTGGTATATGGGCTGAATATGTGTGGGTATGGGCCTGTGTTCTTTTTGATTTTTTTTTACATCTGACTGCTTTTTACACCCCCAGCATTACTAATCCAGACCCCCCACGTTTTCCTAATAAAAATACTAGTTACACTCCCTTTATCTCTATTCAGCACCCACCTTTCATGCTCTTCATTTATTTATTTCTTTTTACTTTTATTATTATCATTTATTGTTATTACTACTATCATCGTTATTATTTACCTCACGTTATCACCTAATAGCATCTCTTTTTGTTTATCATTTGTTATCACTATTATGATGGTTTGTTTAATTTTTAAACTAGGAATAAACACTTAAGCTATAAATGTGGCTACCTAAGTCCACTTTTACTCATATCCTGTTCAATATTCATTTTCAAAATAGTCATGCCAAGTTAACCCATTCGAACATTGTCACTACCTATTATTTTCAAAAGAGTTAGTAGTATGACCACTCTAAACCGCTTGTTGTTTGGTCAACACGAACACTTGAACCTAAAACGAAACCAATTATCATTAATGATCACTCGAGCCGCTGCCGCTTTGGTTGTTAATGATAATTTCATTTTCAAAAGAGTTAGTAGTGTGACCACTCTAAACCGTTGTTGTTTGGTCATCGCGAACCCTCACTCCTATTGCGAAAAACTCACCTAAATAAGATCGCTCTGATCATGCATTTTGTTTCTTGCCTACTTATCCACGAAACCTAAGATCATTCTATACCTCTAGTCACATTACATTAAATTGTTTATGATGCCCGCTCATGTTCTCAAGTTGATTGTGTGCATTCCTCTTCCAATACTTTGCTTCTTACATGAGATCGCTACTGCGTTAGTGGTGACTCTCATTATAGGATTTCCATTAGCATATAATGAAGGATTACTCAGTAGTAATATCCTTCATTACAAGAACATATGCTATCACAAGAGATTGTTATTCGTTAGTAACAATTCCCATCCCATTCCACACACACACAATCGCATTTTTAGAATTTGATTTGAATCACAAATGATTTGATTAATTGGCTTGAATTGGTATGCTTGTTCTTGGATGTTTGTGAGTATGCATTTGTAACTTGCATGAGTTGTTACTCGTTAGTGACAATCTCCATTTCAAAAACCTCTTTGCATCAAAAACCTAAAACAAACCCAATTATCATTAATGATCACTCGCGCCATTGCCGTTTGGTTGTTAATGATAATTTCATTTTCAAAAGAGTTAGTAGTATGACCACTCTAAACCGTTGTTGTTTGGTCATCGCGAACGCTCAACCCAATTGCGAACCCTTTTCCAAGTTATCGGAATATTTTCCCCAAATCAAATCAACGAAACACTTTTCAAAAACGAATCTTAAAAACATCAAAATCAAAACTAATTGTCATTGATGATCACTCGCGCCGTTGCCGTTTGATTGTGGGTGATGATTTCATTCCCATGGGAGTTAGTAGTGCGGCCACTCTAAACCGTTGTTGTTTGGTCTTCACAAACGCTCCCCTTCAATTGCGAAAACTCTTTCAATAATCGAAATAAAAACCGGTTGTCATCAATAGTCACTCGCGCCGTTGCCGTTTGATTGTTAGTGACGATCCCATTTTCAAAAAGAGTTAGTAGCGTGGCCACTCTAAACCGTTGTTGTTTGGTCACCGCGAACGCTCATCCCCTTTTGCGAAAAACTCTAAAAAGATAAAAAGCACAAACCTTTTTCAAGACTAAGAACTACGTAGCTTTGAATTCTCCATCGCACCCGGAGATACGTAGGAGCGAGAGGCCAACTCTCGTCAAGCGCCAAAAATAAAAATTTTCATTTAGTTTTCTCATTTATCTTCAAATAAGAAATAAATAGGCAAATCTCGGTATCTTTCAAATCAAACATTAAAACCACACACTTAATTAAAGGTTCCTCTCAAGAGAGGGGCGGCGTGGGTGTTAACACCTTCCCCGCACGTAATCGACCCCTGAACCAATATCTCTAGTTTTCGAAAGACCATCCGCCTTGTTCAAAAGACCTTTTTTCAATGTTTTGGTCTTAAAATTAAAATATTGGTGGCGACTTCAAAAATTTTCCACGTTGTACATTGAGAAACCCAAACCGGATTTTTCGGGGTGCAACACATACATTGCATCTTCCAATGGATGTGCATTTAGATTCTCTTGCATTTTGTAGAAATATTTGAGTATGGTTCTCGCCTAGCATCTTCCATTAGATGTGCATTTAGGTTCAATCTTGCCTACTCTTGCATTTTTGCTTAATGCCCAATTCAATTTCCTTCCTTGCCTATCTATGTGTTGTGATCTAATATGTGTAGTTTAGGATTGATCTTTGTTTGCGAATTCAAATGTTGTTGCTTAATGATTTGATTCCAATGATCGTGTTATGCTTGAATTCACTAATTCTTTCTTGCATTCATGGTTTTCATTTCTAAACAACTTGGCATAAAAATGGTTACTAGTGGCAATCCATCACAACCTTTGTTGGTTTTATTGTCATGAAAGCCTCAATTTCAAAAGAATTTTCATAAGCATAAAGCAAGCTACTAGTGATAATCCATCACAACCTTTGTTGGTTTGATTATCATGAACACGTCCAATTTCAAAAAGATTTTTTTAAGTATCAAAGAATCAAAACAAGTTATTAGTGGTGACCCATCATAACCTTTGTTAGTTTGATCACCATGAAAGCTTGCATTTTCAAAAGGCATTTTCAAAGAGAGTTTTAGTAATGATCACCCATAACCTTTGTTAGTTTGATCATTATGAACGCTCTTCATTTTCCAAAACCTCATCAAAAAGATCTTCATTTTTAAGGCTAATTAGAACTACGTCGCTTTGATTCCCATTTGGGATACGTAGGAGCGAGTCACGTTCTCGTCAAGCGCAACAAATAAAAATCCTTTTCGCAACTGTAAACATTAGCATTTCTCATAACACAAAAGAATCATTTTTAAACCCATTGTTGCTAGTGGCTAATCAGAACCTTTGTTCGTCTAGCCATTGTTGGCAATGTCTTTTTCCAAAGAACAATAAGCGATGATCACTCATAACTTTGGTTAGTTTGATCATTCGTGTCAATTAATCTCTTTCGAAAACCATTTTCAAAAGATCAAATAAAAACGAGTTGCTACTAACGGTCAATCAGAACCTTCGTTCGTCTGACTAGTGGTAGTGACTCTCATTTTCAAGAGTACTTAGTGGTGATTACCCATAACCTCTGTTAGTTTAATCATTCGCTAAATACTCGTCATATTCCGAAAACTCACTAAAAAAGATAAAAAAACAAAAACATTTTCATGACAACCAAGAACTACGTAGCTTTGAATTCTCCATCGCACCCGGAGATACGTAGGAGCGAGAAGTCAACTCTCGTCAAGCGCCAAAAAAATAGAAATTTTCGTTAAGTTTTCCCATTCATCTTCGAACAAGAAATAAATAGGCAAAGCTAGGTATTTTTCAAATCAAACGTAAAACCACACACTTAGTTAAAGGTTCCCTTTCGGTAGAAAGGACGTGTGCGGTGCTAATACCTTCCTCACACGTAATCGACCCCCGAACCCATATCTCTAGTTTTCGAAAGACCATCCGCCTTGTCCAAAAGACCTTTTTTCAATGTTTTGGTCTTAAAATTAAAATATTGGTGGCGGCTTCAAAATTTTTCCACGTTGTAAATCGAGAAACCCAAACAGGATTTTTCGGGTGCAACAGCTGGCAACTTCACTGGGGACATTTTCTTCAAAAGTGGGTCAAGCCTAATTAATTAAGTGTGTGGTTTGTGTGATTGATTTGAATATCTGGCTTTGCCTCTATTCTTCTTCTGTTTCATAAGCATGTTTGCATCCATGTGCATGCTTCTTTTGTGTTTGCTTTTGTTTAAAGTAATAGATAGTTACTTCTTTGCTTAAATACTTAGTTCCCTCATGCATTTTTCCCCTCTCTTATCATGTCCCCTTCTTCTTTGCTCCCTTTCTTGAGGTAAGTAGTGCAATGTTGTTGGCACCCTAGATTAGTTGTACTTGATTGATATTGAACCCTAGGGTATACGACATGTTATTGCTTTCTACTGTCTGGGCTGTTCTGGATTTTCATTTGCAGGTGGGGTAGTTTTTAAGGAAATGCTCTTCGCACACACACACTCGTACCTTGAGATTATGTGATTAGAGAAAGAGACCATAACCCAGGTCTGTTAGGATACCTTAGGATGAGTGGATTCAAGTAGTGGGAGTCCATTAGGACCTTTGTCCGTTTGGCTACTCGCGAAAGTTTCAATCAGAGTTATGCTCTTTCATGATGCTTCGTATCTAGCAGTTTGCTGCATTTACGGGGATTTTCATGAGAGGGACTGTGGCTCTGATGACCTTTGTGAGGGTGTGAATAGAGATACATGAGAAGATTATCCCTAAAATACCTTCGATCATAGGTTCTATTCCATTTTAGGTCACAAGGGCTTTCCAAATTGTGTGTTGCATCAGTGCATTCAGTTCAATCAATTTTTCCTTCAAAATTTTCGAAAATCAAAAAAGATATGCTTTTCCTTTTCAATAAGCGCCTATATGAGGTGGCATATAGTGTGAAAATCTTCAAATCACCACCTGTAAATATCCTCTTTCTGCAAATGCTGTTGCAATATGGTACTCACTACTCACAATCACTCGACAAGAACCGAAACCAAAAGAATCTCCCTCACATCAGTAATTACGCAACTACGCTGATCACCCTAGAAGTCTTTAAAAGGCAAAGAAGAATTACATAAGCTACAATGACACACCACAACAAAAACCCTAATACATAAAATCTACAAAATCATTCCCAAATTAAGTTTTAAAACCTCATAAACCCTAAATCCTCCACCTAAAATTTATACAATCAATAAAAAGTAAATACCGCAAAAAAACCATAGAGATAGAGCAACACAGAGAGATAGAGAAACACAGAGAAAGAGAGAGAGAGAGAGAGAGAGAGAGAGAGAGAGAGAGAGAGCGAGAGGCAGAGAGAAAGAGAGCTTGCGTGGAAAGAGAGGAGAGAGCGCAAGACGATGAGACGTTCGCAAAAGGAGAGCGCGTTTTTGATGAGTTTTATGCTTTTGAGTTTTTATTTTTAATTGTGAAATACTTTTGAAGTCAAGCTATATATACTACTGGCATGTCTTAAAATTTTAAAATTTTCCACTTTTGAGGTCACGCGTATTTTACGCTTGACTTAAAAACGAGCGCGCCAAAAAAAGTTTGGGTTTTTTTTTCGCACCCCCCTCCTTCCCTATCTCAACCCCATAATTCCACAGTATCCCGTTTTTACCCCTGGTTTGTTTAAAAAAAAATTAAAAATTTGAATTACCTCTTAAAAAGGTAATTCCGGTTCAAAATAAAGGAATTTCTGATTTACCTGTAATTCGAAAAGATTTTCGAATTACCTCAGAATGAGGTAATTCCGTTCACATTTGTGAACCTAATTACGTATTTCGAGGTAATTCCTAAAATTACAATTTTTTTTTCAACTATTAATATTTTTCTAATTATTAATATTTTTATTTCGAACGAATAATTTAGGCTAAAAAATCGGTTTCGGACAACATACTCGATCGTAATGAAACCACAACCATTATATCCAAAAAATCAAGAATCAAGACTCCCTAGAAGGGACTTCTTAAGGGACTACGGCCTTAAAATCCCAAATTCCATCGTTTACTATTTTTTAAGATTTTTTTAATTTTTCATAGTCTCCAAAAATCTAAAAAAATTTGTATAGCCTTATTTTGGTTTTGTTAGATTTCTAGTGGTGTTTTTATATTTTTTAGAGTAGTTTTGACTATTTTTATTAGCCTTTTAGTAATAAAAATTAAAACAAATCGTATATATGTCATTTTGGACATATATACGATGCCTACTAACCGTGAGCGAGAATGTCATGATACGACTCACGAGCCTCAGAGAGTGTCCGGAGAAGGAGTCTCATATCGCTGGCCTCCCCAAAGATGTTTGTCGTCACCGCGCGCGTCTTGCTCTCTCGAAGATCGTGCTCGCTTCTTACACCGCTCAGTCGCCTACTCGCCATCGTTAAAAAAATGTAAATAAAAAATATTAATAATTGAAAACAAGTGATAACAACACAACTGTAACAGTTCTAACCTAGTTATAACTGTACCAATAATGATGAAAAGAAAATGGATCTTAAATTCAGCTGTAGCTTAATTATATTTTTATTTCTGTTAAGCTAGTTTAATCTGTACCTTACAGTTGCAGTATATGCATAGATTTAGGGAGTCAAGTTTACTTTAAGTGTGTAATTCCATCATGAATAATCAGAGAAGAATTGAATCAGTTTCTTTATTTTCAAGTTAACTTCTTCCCTAACTTCTTAGGGGCCCCCCTTTGCTCGAGAAGGGTTATTTTTACATAACCTCTAGAATGCCATCACGCTCATTTAAGTTATTTATACATTTTCATGGTCCAGTCAACTAATTCTGTGTGGTAATTAAAATATGTGATGTAATACAAGTTCCTTTCAACAAAACCAAAATAAATGCATGTTTAAGTTCATTATTACCAGTTGATCTGATTTCATACAGAATATACAGCTTGTTTTACATTAATGCAGTCTAGTAGGAAAAAACCAGATTGTGGGTATGTACTCTATCTGGCTGATCTATAACCGAACACAAATGGTAAAGTAACCACTATATACCTAAGATTCCAAGTAACACTGTACCACCCCTTGAAAATTTGTTGATTCAAAATATGTGCTTCTGAATTCAGCTGTCCAAATCACTCATATGGGAGCTCAGAGTCAGAGTTACATATCTGTATTAAAAGTCAGATTCAGAAAAATAATTATCTATTAAGTTACAAAATTGACCATCCAGATATTTATATACATTATTAACAAAACTAGCTACTTTCCTTTTATATACTCAAAGAATAAGATGTGCCCGAGGCTAACACCAAAAGAGAGTGCAAATATAGAAACCATAGTTACATTGTAAGCCAATCCTTAACCAATGCCCTTAAAATGGAACAGAAAAAAGACCATATCAAATGCAATTTGCAATTAGACAAGTACACACTAAAGAACAGAAAGTCAGAAACCAAAAGAATCTCCGTAACATCAATAATTACATCTTAAATGCTGTTGCAATATGGTACTCACAATCACTCGCAAAGAACCGAAACCAAAAGAATCTCCCTCACATCAGTAATTACGCAACTACGCTGATCACCCTAGAAGTCTTTAAAAGGCAAAGAAGAATTATATAAGCTACAATGACACACCACAACAAAAACCCTAATACATAAAATCTACAAAATCATTCCCAAATTAAGTTTTAAAACCTCATAAACCCTAAATCCTCCACCTAAAATTTATACAATCAATAAAAAGTAAATACCGCAAAAAAACCCTAGAGAAAGAGCAACACAGAGAGATAGAGAAACACAGAGAAAGAGAGAGAGAGAGAGAGGCAGAGAGAAAGAGAGCTTGCCTGGAAAGAGAGGAGAGAGCGCAAGACGATGAGACGTTCGCAAAAGGAGAGCGCGTTTTTGATGAGTTTTGCGTTTTGAGTTTTTTATTTTTAATTGTGAAATACTTTTGAAGTCAAGCTATATATACTACTGGCATGTCTTAAAATTTTAAAATTTTCCACTTTTGAGGTCACGTGTATTTTACGCTTGACTTAAAAACTAGCGCGCCAAAAAAAGTTTGGGTTTTTTTTTTCGCACCCCCCTTCTTCCCTATCTCACCCCCATAATTCCACAATATCCCGTTTTTATCCCTGGTTTGTTTTAAAAAAAAATTAAAAATTTCGGAATTACCTCTTAAAAAGGTAATTCCGGTTCAAAAATAAAGGAATTTCGGATTTACCCTGTAATTCCGAAAAGATTTTCGGAATTACCTCAGAAATGAGGTAATTCCGCTTCTCATTTGTGAACCGGAATTACGTATTTCTGAGGTAATTCCGAAAATTACAATTTTTTTTTTCAATTATTAATATTTTTCAGAATTATTAATATTTTTTATTTCGAACGAATAATTTAGGCTAAAAAATCGGTTTTCGGACAACATACTCTGATCGTAATGAAACCACAACCATTATATCCGAAAAAAATCAAGAATCAAGACTCCCCTAGAAGGGACTTCTTACGGGACTACGGCCTCAAAATCCCAAATTCCATCGTTTACTATATTTTACGATTTTTTTTAATTTTTCATAGTCTCCAAAAAATCTAAAAAAATTTGTATAGCCTTATTTTGGTTTTATTAGATTTTTAGTGGTGTTTTTATATTTTTTTAGAGTGTTTTGACTATTTTTAGTAGCCTTTTAGTAATAAAAATTAAAACAAATCGTATATATGTCATTTTGGACTTATATACGATGCCTACTAACCGTGAGCAGGAATGTCATGATACAGCTCTGAGCCTCTGTAGAGTGTCCGGAGAAGGAGTATCGCTATCACTGCCTCCCAAAGATGTCGTCGTTTCTTTGGGTGTTTGCTCCGAAGACTTCGCCAAGGCTTACACCGTCCGTCCGCCGTCTACTCGCCACTTTGTTAAAAAAATGTAAATAAAAATATTAATAATTGAAAACAAGTGATAACAACACAATCATAATAGATTCTAATCTAGTTATAATCGTATTCAATAATGATGAAAAGAAAATGGATCTTAAATTCAAATTGTAGCTTAATTATATTTCTATTTCTTTTAAGCTAGTTTAATCTGCACCTTACAGCTTGCGAGATATGCATAGATTTAGGGAGCCAAGTTTACTTTAAGTGTGTAATTCCATCATGAATAATCGAGAAGAATTGAATCGGTTTCTTTATTTTCAAGTTAACTTCTTCCCCAACTTCTTAGGGGCCCCCTTGCTCGAGAAGAAGGGTTATTTATACATAACCTCCGAATGCCATCACGCTCATTTAAGTTATTTATACATTTTCATTGTCCAATCAACTAATTACGTGTGGTAATTAAAATATGTGATGTAATACAAGTTCCTTTCATCAAAACCAAAATAAATGCATGTTTAAGTTCATTATTACCACCGATGATCCGATTTCACACGTAATATGCGGCTTGTTTTACATTAATGCGGTCTAGTAGGAAAAAACCAGATTGTGGGTATGTACTCTATCCGGTGATCTACAACCGGACACAAATGGTAAAGTAACCACTATATACCTAAGCTTCCAAGTAACACTGCACCACCCCGAAAAATTTGTTGATTCAAAATATGTGCTTCAATTCAAATTGTCCAAATCACTCATATGGGAGCTCGTAGTCGAGTTACATATGTGTATTAAAAGTCGAGTCGAGAAAAATAATTATCTATTAAGTTACAAAATTGACCATCCAGATATTTATATACATTATTAACAAAACTAGCTACATTCCTTTTATATACTCAAAGAATAAGATGTGCCCGAGGCTAACACCAAAAGAGAGTGCAAATATAGAAACCATAGTTACATTGTATGCCAATCCTTAAACAATGCCCTTAAAATGGAATAGAAAAAAGACCATATCAAATGCAATTTGCAATTAGACAAGTACACACTAAAGAACAGAAAGTCAGAAACCAAAAGAATCTCCTTAACATCAATAATTATATTTTAAATGCTGTTGCAATATGGTACTCACTACTTTCAATCACTCGCAAAGAACCGAAACCAAAAGAATCTCCCTCACATCAGTAATTACGCAACTACGCTGATCACCCTAGAAGTCTTTAAAAGGCAAAGAAGAATTACATAAGCTACAATGACTCACCACAACAAAAACCCTAATACATAAAGTCTACAAAATCATTCCCAAATTAAGTTTTAAAACCTCATAAACCCTAAATCATCCACCTAAAATTTATACAATCAATAAAAAGTAAATACCGCAAAAAAACCTAGAGATAGAGCAACACAGAGAGATAGAGAAACACAGAGAAAGAGAGAGAGAGAGAGAGGCAGAGAGAAAGAGAGCTTGCCTGGAAAGAGAGGAGAGAGCGCAAGACGATGAGACGTTCGCAAAAGCAGAGCGCGTTTTTGATGAATTTTGCGTTTTGAGTTTTTTATTTTTAATTGTGAAATACTTTTGAAGTCAAGCTATATATACTACTGGCATGTCTTAAAATTTTAAAATTTTCCACTTTTGAGCTCACGCGTATTTTACGCTTGACTTAAAAACTAGCGCGCCAAAAAAAGTTTGGGTTTTTTTTTCGCACCCCCCTCATTCCCTATCTCACCCCCATAATTCCACACTATCCCGTTTTTTCCCCTGGTTTGTTAAAAAAATTAAAAATTAAAAATTTCTGAATTTCCTCTTAAAAAGGTAATTCCGGTTCAAAAAATAAAGGAATTTCGATTTACCTGTAATTAGAAAGATTTTCGGAATTACCTCGAGAATGAGGTAATTCCTGTTCACATTTGTGAACCTGAATTACGTATTTTTGAGGTAATTCCGAAAATTACAATATTTTTTTTCAATTATTAATATTTTTTATTTCGAACGAATAATTTAGGCTAAAAAATCGGTTTTCGGACAACATACTCTGATCGTAATGAAACCACAACCATTATATCCGAAAAACTTGAATCAGTTTCTTTATTAAAAGAATTCCATCATGAATAATCAGAGAAGAATTGAATCAGTTTCTTTATTTTCAAGTTAACTTCTTCCCCAACTTCTTAGGGGCCCCCCTTTGCTCGAGAAGGGTTATTTATACATAACCTCCGAATGCCATCACGCTCATTTAAGTTATTTATACATTTTCATGATCCAATCAACTAATTACGTGGGTAATTAAAATATGTGATGTAATACAAGTTCCTTTCATCAAAACCAAAATAAATGCATGTTTAAGTTCATTATTACCAAATGATCCGATTTCACACGTAATATGCAACTTGTTTTACATTAATGCGATCTAGTAGGAAAAAACCAGTTGTGGGTATGTACTCTATCCGGTGATCTACAACCGACACAAATGGTAAAGTAACCACTATATACCTAAGCTTCCAAGTAACACTGTACCACCCCTTGAAAATTTGTTGATTCAAAATATGTGCTTCTGAATTCAGCTGTCCAAATCACTCATATGGGAGCTCAGAGTCAGAGTTACATATCTGTATTAAAAGTCAAAGTCAGAAAAACAATTATCTATTAAGTTACAAAATTGACCATCCAGATATTTATATACAATATTAACAAAACTAGCTACTTTCCTTTTATATACTCAAAGAATAAGAAGTGCCTGTTATACCCCAATTTTGTCCGTATTATTTTTCTGGTTTTAGTCATTTATTTTATTCATGTTCTGAAGTCGCGCAATTACGAGAATTATTAAAAAGTGTCTCACCTAAGCCAATCTCAACTAACCTGTTCAACTAAGTCGAAATGTCGTTATTTAAATTAAGAATGCGCGCGAATGATCGATCTTTTCGCACATTCTTTAGTTGAATATTCGTATTTAGGCCTAGTCGAACTTAATTGGGCTTATCCGAGTCGCTTCCTCGGAAATGGGCTTATTCGAGTTGTTTTCTCGCAATTGGGCTCATCATTCCGACTTCTTTTCTATTTTTTATTATTTCGTCCTTATTTTGAGCATATACATATATATATAGTCCAAAAAAATATCAAAAAAATCTATTCAAGTTTAATTTACAATTTAAAAGCACTTAAGAGTCAAATAAGTCCAAAAATACAAAAAATAATAATACTAAAAATACAAAAAAAATAGAATCCGGAAATAGGCATGCAAACAGCAAATTAGGGTTTTCAGGCAGCATTCCAAAGCTGCTGCAGCTGCTGTTGGACTTGGATCAAGACCTGAAAAATCATTCAAAACCCAGTCAAAACTCAATTAATGCCTTAACCTAGTTTTATACTATAAATAAACAGTCTAATAACAGTCAAAAGAGAGAAATCACAGACAGACTACAAAAATCACTAAAAATAAGAATTAGGGTTTCACATCAAAACCCTAATCACCTAAACACTTTGAGAAGCATTCTAAAAAAAAAAAATCAAGTGCGGTGGCGAAATCAGATCATCAACAGTAGCAGTCACAGGCAGCGGAACATCAAGAAACAGAAGCGGTGGACTAAGAGAAGCAGTGTAACACCCCCTTCTAATCTCTATTACTACTATGTAAATAAAATCAGAGTTTTCAAAAAAATCGACGCAAGAGAGTGTCACATTTTCATCACTTTAAAACCATTTCACATCAAATGACACAAGATCAACAAAACAACATGATATATAGCACAATAGTTTAGGGACGAGCCCGCAAACACCTGTTTAGTTACATCACATAAAAATAATCTCCGGTATCGCAGAATAACAACAAGTCTAGTGAACATAACAACAATGCACCAAATAGTTTCAGTCTAATACATTAAAAGAAAAACAACAGCACTACGACACCCCTCCCCTGGTGCTACATATCAGAGCTGACACGACCAACCAAAGAAGGCACGAATACCTTCACTCAGTATCACCTGCACGTTGCCCACATGAGAGGCAACATAAAAAGAAGTAGGGTGAGTCTCTTTACATAAATAATACCAAGTAGGATAAGCATTACATTAGGAAGGCAACTAGTAACACCAATCCACAACAATTAAAGCATTTATCATTTAATTATAACATCAAGAAACAATACTAACGAATCAACTAAGCATCACCAAGATTCACCACGAAAGCATGGGTATATGTATGTATGCAATATGCATGTGGATCCATCATCACCGCTTTGGCCGAAGCCTACACACCGCTTTGGCCGAAGCCTACATCACCGCTTTGGTGAAGCTACATCACCGCTTTGGCCGGAAGCCTACATCATCACTCGAATATGCATGATTTATGTGACACCATGACAATGCACCACAACACAATACATTTACCACAACAATCATTAACTCACCGCTTTTCATTTCGCAACTCAACTCCAATCACAATATTTGGCCGAAGCCTACACACCGCTTAGTCATCACCACAACACCACACACCTCATTATTGGACTAAATGTCACACCAAGGACTAAATCCTCACCTAAGGACCAAATCACCTCCTAAGGACCAATCCAACACCATAAGGACCATTTTAGCACCTAAGGACCAATCCCACACCATAGGGACCATTTTAGCACCTAAGGACTATTTTGACACCTAGGGACTAGTTTGGCACCATAAGAATCAATTTCACACTTAGGGACTATTTTGAACCCCCACTTAGACACCTTTGCACACCTAGGCGCCAAAACAGGCGCACAGGGCAGCCCAATGGCGCCCAGCAACACACAAAGAACACAAAGAACACACTGGCGCGCGAGACAGGCGCGCACAATCGCGCTCTGGGCAGCCAAATGGCGCCCCCTGCCCAGACACCACACGCACCACTCCTGCATGCACACAGGCGCCAAGTTCCCAGTGAATCGGCGCGCTTCCCCTCAAGCAAGAACACTCCTCGCAAGACACAACAACGAGAACTCGGCGCTGATTCCTAGGGAATTGGCGCCCCCTCCCCTCCCCTAACACACCTAACCGAAAACAAACTTCAAACACCACACCACTAAAACTTCTCCTATTCAAGCAATCCCCCAAACACCCACTTCCACAACACTCACTTAGACATTTAATCAACATCATGAAATCAACATATTCTCATATTTCATCACATTGAAGCATTTTATCAAACACCTTGCATGCACATTTAACAACACATTTATTTCCAACATCAAGCATCATAGTATCGCCAAATTAAACTTAAATACAACAACAAACATAAGATTAACACAAAACTCAAACAATCAAACCATCCTAGAGCTATTCCACACATAATGCATATCATACAACTTATTATAGATGTAATGAGAGCTCCCCTAACCTTGAATGAGCTAGAAACTTCAATCCAACACCAAAAACCAACAAAATGAAGTACTCCTACCCTCCTTTCAGCTGGAAATCGAAACTTCACTCTTCTTGGGGTGAAAATGAAGAATCAAAATGAACAAGAATTAAGAAATGGAGGCTACAACACTCAAAAGAGGAAGAAAAATGGAGAATAATGAACTAAGAAACCCCACTTACCAAGCAAAACTCAAGAGAAAGTCCCTTCCTTTCCCCCTCCCTTAATGCCGTCGGCCTCCTTCTTCTCCTCTCTCTATTTTCTTCTTTTCTTCTTTCTTTGTTTTGTTTCAAATGGGCACTACCCTAAAGACCCCTTAGGTTAAAGACTAGGAAGTGGGCTTACTAATGGACTTGGGCCTTATTTACACCACTCCAATCAATTTAATTCACCTCCTGTAATAAAATAAATCCCAACTTAATTATTCCATTTAAATAAATTTGACCCCTTTTTGATAAAATAAACTCAACAAATTAATTGACTTAATTAAATGTTGCAAGCCTTAAATAACTTAATTAAATAAATAATTAAATTATTTTGGGCGTTACAACTCTCCCCCACTTAGAGAATTTCGTCCTCGAAATTACCTGAATCGAACAACTCTGGATATGCCTCCCTCATCTTACTTTCCAACTCCCAAGTCATGCTTTCACCAACAGCTCCCAACCAAACCACTTTCACCAAATTAATCTCTTTGCCTCTTAAAACCTTCACCTCTCGATCTTCAATCCTAACTGGCATAGTCTCCACCGTAAGGTTCTCCCTCACCTCCACATCATCCATTTGAACTACATGCGACGGGTCAGGAACATACTTCCGCAACTGAGACACATGGAATACATCATGAAAATTAGAAAGATTAGGTGGCAGGGCCACCCGATAAGCAACTTTCCCAACTCTCTCTGAAATCTGATATGGTCCGATAAAACGAGGGGTTAACTTCTTAGACATCAACGCACGACCCACACCTGTCATTGGAGTAACTCTCAAGAATACATGATCACCAGCTTGAAACTCTAGATCCTTCCTCCTCTTATCACGATAACTCTTTTGCCTACTCTGCGAAGCTTTCATCTTCTCACGAATCATCTTCACTTTCTCTGTGGTCTCACGTACAAGCTCGGGGCCTAGCACCACACTTTCTCCCGATTCATACCAACACAACGGAGTCCTACACCTTCTTCCATACAATGCCTCAAAAGGCGCCATCCCAATACTCGAATGAAAACTATTATTATAAGTGAATTCAATCAATGGCAAATGAGAATCCCATGAACCTCCTTGCTCAAGAACACATGCCCTCAACAAATCCTCTAATGATTGAATAGTCCTCTCCGTCTTCCCATCTGTCTGGGGATGATACGCTGAACTCATTCTCAATTTGGAACCCAAAGCCTCGTGCAAACTCTTCCAGAACTCATAAGTAAATCTAGGATCCCTATCAGACACAATACTCAAAGGAACACCATGCAGTTTCACAATTGTCTTAACATAGATATCTGCCAACTTCAGAACTGGGTAAGTAACATTAATCGGTAAGAAGTGAGCAGACTTCGTCAACCTATCAACAATCACCCATATAGCATCAAATCCTCTCGCTGTATTCGGCAAACCAGTCACAAAATCCATAGAAATGCTATCCCACTTCCATTCCGGAACGTCCAATGGCTGCATCAATCCTGCTGGCTTCTGATGCTCTACTTTCGATTTCTGACACGTCAAACAAGCATACACAAACTGAGCCACATCACGCTTCATACCAGGCCACCAAAACAGCTTCTTCAATCAAGTCTTGATACATCTTTGTAGCTCCCGGATGGATACTCAACTTACTCTGATGACCCTCTTCAAGAATTGCCTTCTTAATCTCCTCATCACTAGGAATGCAAATCCTGCCACGGTACCTTAACACATCTTGCGCATCTATCTCATAATCTTTACTCTCGGAGTGATCAATCCCAACTGCCAATTCAACTAGTTTAATGTCTCGCCTCTGAGCTTCCCGAATAACATCCAAAAACTCATTATGGATCTTCAGCACACCTAATCTAACACTCTTAGGTGTGACCTCACAAACTAAACTCAAATCCCGAAACTGCTCAATCAATTCAAGCTCTTTCATCATCATTGCAGACACATGCAAGGACTTCCTACTCAAAGCATCAGCTACAACATTAGCCTTTCCCGGATGATAATTCAAACTAAAGTCATAATCCTTCAACAATTCCAACCATCTCCTTTGCCTCATGTTCAATTCTTTCTGGTCAAACAAATACTGCAACCCTTTATGATCACTGAACACTTCAAACTTAGAACCATACAAATAATGCCTCCAAATCTTCAAAGCAAAGACAATTGCCGCAAGCTCCAAATCATGCGTAGGGTAATTCTTTTCATGAATCCTCAACTGTCTCGAGGCATAAGCCACTACCTTACCATTTTGCATCAGGACACCTCCTAGTCCCATCTTAGACGCATCACAATACACCACAAAAGGCTCTCCAGATTTAGGCAACGTCAAAACAGGAGATGTTGTCAATCTCCTCTTTAATTCTTGGAAACTTCCTTCACAACGGGAATCCCACACAAACGCCTTTCCTTTACAAGTTAATTGAGTTAGCGGAAGTGCCAACTTAGAAAACCCCTCAATAAACCTTCGATAATACCCGGCTAACCCAAGAAAACTTCTAATCTCCATGACCGACTTAGGAGCCTCCCACTGCATCACCGCATCAACCTTAGATGGATCTACTGCAATTCCATCACCAGAAATAATATGACTAAGAAAACTTACCTCCTTCAACCAAAAATCACACTTAGATAGCTTAGCATACAACTTCCTATCCCTCAAGACTTCCAACACCAACCTCAAATGCTCGGCATGCTCCTCCTCAGACTTAGAATACACCAAAATGTCATCAATGAAGACCACCACAAAACGATCAAGATATTCATGAAAAATACGGTTCATATATTCCATGAATACTCCCGGAGCGTTCTTAACACCAAATGGCATTACCGAATACTCATAATGACCATACCGAGTCCTAAACGCCGTCTTAGGAACATCCTCATCCTTCACTTTAATTTGATGGTAGCCCGACCTCAAATCAATCTTGCTAAACACACGAGCTCCCACCAATTGGTCCATCAAGTCATCAATTCGTGGAAGTGGATACTTATTCTTAATCGTCACCTTGTTCAACTGTCGATAATCAACACAAAGCCGCATACTCCCATCTTTCTTCTTCCCCAATAGCACTGGCGCTCCCCAAGGCGACACACTAGGCCTTATGAACTTCTTTTCAAGTAAATCTTCTAGCTGACTCTTCAACTCAGACAATTCGGATGCAGACATCCTATAAGGTGCCATAGACACGGGTCTAGTACCAGGCACTAGATCAATAGCAAACTCTACTTCTCTTTCAGGTGGCACATCAGGGATTTCATCGGGAAACACCTCAGGAAATCCACAAACTATTGGCAACTCATCAATATTGGCTTGGCTCTCAACGGATAACGACGCCATCAAAGTAAACAGAGCTTCCTCCTTCATGGCTCTATGCAACTGACCAGAAGGCAACAAAACAGATTCTTCCCCTCCGGGGGAAAGAAAACTCACAGATCTACTAAAACAATTAATATGCACATGGTTATCAACTAACCAGTCCATACCAAGAATGACGTCCAACCCTCCCAACGGCAAACAAATAAGATCAACAAGAAACTCTCTACCGAAGACTGACAGAGGGCACTTAGCACACACTAGGGAAGTAGTTACTGAACCCTTAGCTGGAGTATCAATAACCATCTCCCTTATCATAGAAGACAACACAAGACCCAATTTCTCCGCACACAATGCAGCAATGAAAGAATGAGTAGCACCGGTATTTATTATAGCAATCAAAGGAGTACCGTTAATAAAACAAGTACCTCTAATCTCGTTAGCATCCTTGGATCCTGCCAGGGCAAACACTTTCCCTTTAGCTCTCTCCCTCTTGGGCTTAGGACAATTAGCACTAACATGACCCACTTTATCACAGTTATAGCAAACCACCCCTTTCTTCTCGCAGTTAGCGGACTTATGGCCCTTCAGACCACACTTGAAACAGTGAACCTCGGAGCACTCACTACTCTTATGACCAGGTTTCTTGCAAGTAAAGCACACAACACCTGCAGGGGCACCTCCCCCACTTGAACCCTTACCAGCACTTGTCTTCCACTTACCTTTACTTCCACCAACATCATAGGGCTTTCCCCTAAACTGAGCATTCCCCTTTTCCCTCACAACCTTGTGTGCAGCAGATTATCTCTTCTTCATAGATCCTACACTTGTCAACCAATTTAGCAAAATCCCGAATCTCTTGATACCCAATTGCTTTCTTTATATCTGGTTGTAGACCATTCTCAAATTTGACACACTTGGAAAATTCAGAATTGGCTTCATTGTCATAATAAGGGCAGAATTTGACTAACTCCTCGAACTTGGCCGCATATTCAGCTACAGTCTTGTTCCCCTGCTTCAGCTCTAAAAACTCCACTTCTTTCTTGGTTCGCACATCCTCAGGGTAGTACTTCCTTGTGAATTCCTCCTTGAATGCATCCCAGGTGATTTCTTCACCTGCAGCTTCTAACCTCTGCTTCTTTCTCATCCACCAGTCATCAGCTTCCTCCGCTAGCATATGAGTTCCAAACTTCACTTTCTGAGCTGGGGTACACTCCATGACACGGAAGATTCGCTCTATTTCCCTCAACCAGGTCAGCGCTCCATCCGGATCGTACCTACCATTGAAGGTGGGTGGGTTCTCCCTTTGGAATGTGGCCAACTTACGGTCTTCAGCATCCTCTCTACCATTCCGCTGGTTTCCCATCGCCTGAGCTATAGCTTGCAAAGCTTCAGCAAGAGCAGCATCAACCCTCCTAGCCATTTCAACCTAACACTGCAGCATTAACACCGATTTAGAACCAAACTAATACTACCTAGTTGTCATAGATACTATGATGACATGACTTAATGAGACAGACCGAACTTTTGCTCTGATACCAATAATGTAACACCCCCTTCTAATCTCTATTACTACTATGTAAATAAAATCAGAGTTTTCAAAAAAATCGACGCAAGAGAGTGTCACATTTTCATCACTTTAAAACCATTTCACATCAAATGACACAAGATCAACAAAACAGCATGATATATAGCACAATAGTTTAGGGACGAGCCCGCAAACACCTGTTTAGTTACATCACATAAAAATAATATCCGGTATCGCAGAATAACAACAAGTCTAGTGAACATAACAACAATGCACCAAATAGTTTCAGTCTAATACATTAATGTTCCGCCCTGCAAAATCCGGTTTGGACTTTTCAGTTTGACAACGTGAAAATAGTAGAGCCGCCACCAATATTTATTTAGGAAAACATTGAAAAAACCTTTTTTGGGAAAAGCGGGTGGTCTTTCGAAAACTTAGAGATGTAGGTTCGGGGGTCGGTTGCGCATGGGGAAGGTATTAGCATCCACACGCGCCTTTCTCTACGAAAGGGAACCATTAACTTGATGTGGTTTTGAAATGTTTGATTTGAAATAAATCGTTCTACTTCTTTTCTTTTCTTTTCTTTCTTTTGGGAGGTTGCTTTATTAAAACGGGGAAAAAGGAATGTTTTTGGTATCTTTGAAAAGCGGAACAAAACAAAGATTTTTTTGAAAAGGGTGCTTGACGGGACATGAACCCGGTCCTACGTACCCTCACTGGACTGAGGGATCAAAGCTACGTAGTTCTTGGTTTTTGCATTCAAAAACGGCTTTTGGATTTTAATTTTGGATCTTTTGAAATAAGACTCGAGTGTTCGCGAACACCAAACAAGCAAAGGCTTCGAGTGGCATTCGTTACTAACTCGAAAGAAAGGAGAGTTGACACCGGTAACCAAACAACCAAAGGCTTCGAGTGATTACAAGTGACAACGTTGCATTATTCTTTTTTTGAAAATTGTTTTGAAAAAAAGTGGCGAGCATCAGTGATAATTATCACTAATAGCTCATGTTATTTTGGAAATTTGAATTAGTTTTTGTTGTTTAATTAAGGTGTGGGAGTTTTCATGATAGTCAAACAAGCAGAGGCTTCGAGTGACTACCACTAATAACTCCTCATTAGCGATCAAACAAGCAAAGGCTTCGAGTGATGGCTAATGATTTGTTTAAGAAAATACCTTAGGGTTTTTATTTGGAAAAGCATGTAATTTCGGGTTTGAAAAGAAGTAGAACATTTCAAATCCTTTTTCAAGTCACAACCGAGACAAAGCAATCATAAAGAGTATTCACAAGTTGCTATGAACAATTGAACACATGATTAAGCAAGCATGTGGATGCATGAGTACACAATTATGGGATGCAAGGCATAGCATTATGGGATGTATGAACAATTGAAAAAGAGTGCAAGACATAGTGTTAATGAGTGCATGAACATGTAATAATGAATGCAAGACATAATATTAATGGATGCATGATCATATAATAATGAATACAAGACATAATATTAATGGATGCATGAACATGTAAGAGAGTATGAGAATGCAAGAGGCATGAGCACATATGGATGCATGAACATGTAAGCACAAGTGATGAAATGCAAAGTGTGAAAATGTTTTGGGTATTTTTGCAAATAGACAAGTAGTCAAACTTTTAGTAAAAAGTTAATGAATGGTAAAGTAAAAATGCATGAGGTGAATGGTAATTATTTAATGAGATAGTAAAGTAAAAAGTTAAAATGTTTTTTTTTTTACTTTTGGTAAAAGGTTAATGAGTGGTAAGGTAAAAAAATAAATGAATGGTTAAAGATTAAAGAAACACACTAACACAATTGCATTTGTCTACACAAGATCAAACAACACAATTTGAGCACTAAAATATGCACAAAAATAGGCTCTATGGCCGAACCCTATATGAGCATAAACAACAAGTTTTTTTCATGCCAAAACTCATAATCAACACATAGTACAAATCATGCAAATCAAGCACATCATGCATTTTATTTACATATAAATCAAGGAGTGAAAAGAAAGCAAACATAAACCCTAACTTATAAAGCCCAAAACCGAAGCCCCTAGACCCATAAATCAAGCCAAAGTTCAACTTGCAAGTTATGATATGAACAAGAAGATGCATATAATATGGGAAAATTCTTTATTCATGGAAAAGTGAAAAAAAAATGAGTGTGAAAATGCAAAAACATATGGTTAAAACACAAGAACACCCTCATCAAGGCCAAGGGTTCACTTCAAACACCCAAGGCTCCCAATGTCCTTGACATAGTGTTTGAAATGAACCCTCTAAGCCTCTTTGAGAGAGGGAAGAGGAGTAGAAGAAAGATTCACATGCTAATAATTAAAAATGCAAGAGATAATAGGCTTACCTCAAGGAACAACTAGAAAAGAGTAGAAAGTGGAGATCAAGAACAAATCAACAAAAATCCTCACAAATCACCAACAAAGGCCACACAAACTTGAAGAAAACAAGCTCTTTAGTGATGTAAAAATGGAATTAAGGATGAAAGGAAGAAAATATATGAATGTGGAGTGAATTTGAGGTGATTTGGTGGATGAAACTTGAAAATAAAGTGGAGGAGGAGGAGGGAGAGGGTTCGGCCAAGAGAGGGAGGAGGAGAGGAGAGATTGGTTGCTAGGTTAAAAAATGAGAGTGTCTTCTCTTTTTGGTCTCTTGTTTTTGGGTTTTATATGGGGTGCAAACCTAAGGGTATTTATGACAATGTGCTTCTTGCAAACCAATAGGATTTGAGATAAAATTTGAATCAATGGTCAAGATGCAATGTCACAAGGATTAAGGGCAATTAAAAAGCACAAAAGTGAGGAAAGAGAGGGCTGGGTGCGCAGCTAATGGAGGGTGGTGAAGGATAAGCTCATTTACAAAATTTTATTTTTCCATGAAGCTTATTACACAAGTGCCATTTTAATTCAAATGAAGGGTGAGGATTGCACTCAAAACTTGAATGGAAGGCCAAGATTTAAACAAAAATTGCAAACAATAAAAATAAATCAAAATTGAGTGGATTGGGGCTGAAGTATGCGCAGCTAGGGAGTGGGAGAGTGAGTGGAATTGCAAATTGTACTATTGTACTATACTTGACCTTTCAAAATTCAAAAGAATATGGATTATTCCCTTCTAGATAATTCTTCTAAATTCATGCCATTTTTGGCCATGTCCCATGATTCAATGATTGGGCCCTGAATTTTATGATCTCACCAATCCCAAAATTGATTTATTTACCCCACCTCAAAGAAAATGACCATTTTACCCTTCTATCCAAAAACTTGATTTTTATGCCAAAAGTTTAATATTTATGCGCAAAAACAAACACAAATAGGCACAAATACTACTCAAATAAAATCATTGATGATTGTTTAGTGATTTGGGGCGAAAGACCGTTTTTATTGCGAAATGACCAAAATGCCCTTTCACTCTAAAAACCCTAGTTCTTTGCCCGAAGCACATTTTCACTTCAAGAATGACTTTTCACCCTAGGAGTGACCTCTAATACCTTGAAATGCATGTTGGAGGACTTGTCTTGAGGAATTGTCCCTTATTTGCGAAAAGACCAAAATACCCTTTTGCACTGAAAAACCCTAATTTGTCCAAAACAGCATTCCAACTCCAAAAATGATTCTAGAAACTTTGAAATGACTTTTAGAAACCTAAATGCAATGCATGATGCTCTCTTTTCCTCTATTTATTTATTTTTTGGGGAAAATTAGGGTTTTGACTTAAGCCGGACAAAATTGGGGTATGACAGCTGCCCCTCTTTATCTAGATTTTAACAAGGAATATGAATTGGCCGAAACATATTCCGAGGCAAAATAGAGATAAAGAATTCAGAAATTATACCTATTTTGTCTTCCTAGGAAAAACCCGAATTTTCTTTTCTTTTTATCTTCCAGTTTTTTTTCTTTTTGGGTGAATGAATGCCAGCCATAAATGACTCTGGTAAGCCGCCACTGGCAGGGAAGAAAGTGATAAAGAATGCGGTAAAGAAGGAGAGCTCGTCGCTCTGAAGGAACACTTGGGTTCTGAAGGAGCACTTGCGGCTTTGAAGGAGCACTTGGGCTCTGGAGGTGGCCTATTCGAGCGGCCTGAGGTTCATTATCAATTTGTGGGACTGATACATTTTACCTTGATGGACTTACGCTATGCTTTATACCGGCCACGGCTAGTCTCGAGGACCACGGTTCTGGGGGCCGATCCGTCATGCTCCGTGATGACTTGGCGAGATGAAGGACAGGAGGTCTGAGGGGCCGATCCGTCACGCTCGGTGATGACTTGGCGAAATGAAGGTCGAATTCAAAGTCGCTTTTTGGACTGTTGATTTGAACTAAACTGAAGGACCCTAGGGTCTGATGATTCGTCGGTGCTCGATAACGACGGGATCTGAAGGGACGCATTGGTCCTGAAGGGACGCGCGGGTCCTGAAGGGATTCGCAAATCCTGTTGATTGACAGATTGAGATGGCCACTGCTGGCGTATTGAATTGAGGTACCTGCATACGTCAGTTGATGCAAGGAATGGTGCATGAAGCATGAGTGCATGCTATGCAAGGGCATGTTATGCAGGAGCATGTTATGCGAGTGCATGCAATGCTATGATTTTGGTGTGATGATGCATGTGATAGACTGCTTCTTTTGTTTTTTTTTTTACTTTATTTGATTATTTTCTGACCAGCTTTCTTTTTTCTGGTCATTTGTTTTTTCGTGTTTTTTTTTTTCTCGATCAGCTTTCTTTTTTTCCTGATCGTTTATTTTTGCTTTTTGACAAAGGCTTATTCTTTTACTGGTTCAACCGACTCCCGATACTCCGAGACTGAGAGGCCGATGAAAACTGCAGGGTTCATGAATCAAACGCGAGTTTGCTTTATGGTTCGCCATCTGGAATGGTCTGTGGGGGAAACTTTCTTTTTAATTTTCTTTGGGAAATTGCTTGCTTCCCGTGACTTTTAAAGATTTCGCAATGATTTGTAATGCTCTACGATGTATGCACATGTTTTATAGTTCAGGATCACCATCATCATAAAACGCTCATTTTGAGCAGAAAAAAGCAGAAATAACAACAAACAAGACATGAAAAAGTTGAGCTTTATTGATGTGGAAGCCGATCGTACAGAATGTTACGCCGACTATTTAGTACATTTGAAAGTTTTAAACTACAAAAAGACACGAAAAAAACAAAAGAGAAGCTAATTTCTGACTGTCCGTCTCTGTAAAGCAGCGCCGACATTTGTGTCCTTGACCTTGATCACTCCCTCATTCAAATCTTCAGGGGAGTTGTATGCCTTTCTTTGCTTTTCATGCTCAAGTTTTCTGACCCTAATTTTTGCCTGGATCGCCCTTTGCGGGTTTTCAATCCACCGGGTCGCTCTGATTTTGCCTAGGCCGCCCTTTCGGGTTTTCAACCTAGCGAGCTAAATCTTTCTTGGCTCGTCTTTCTCTTTTTTCACTTATTTCTTTCAGGCATAGTACTTCTTCACAGAGTCTGAATTGACTGGGTTCTTGAGATCTTCTCTGTCCATGTTTGTGAGTATCAGCGCTCCTCCAGAGAAGGCTTTCTTGACTACATACGGGCCGTCATAAGTGGGCGTCCACTTCCCTCGAGGGTCACTCTGAATAGGCAGAATCTTCTTGAGTACTAAATCTCCCTCATTGAACTCTCGGGGACGAACCTTCTTGTCGAAAGCAGTTTTCATCCTCTGCTGATACAGTTGCCCATGACACAAGGCTGCAATTCTTTTCTCCTCAATGAGATTTAACTGATCCAGACGGGCCTGTACCCACTCCGCTTCTTCCAACTTGGTTTCCATTAATACCCGCAGGGAAGGTATTTCAACCTCAATGGGAAGCACTGCTTCTGACCCGTATACCAGAGAGAAAGGGGTTGCCCCAGTTGAAGTGCGCACTGAAGTACGGTAGCCATGCAAATCAAAGAGGAGCATTTCATGCCAATCCTTGTAGGTTACCACCATCTTTTGCACAATCTTCTTGATATTCTTGTTGGCCGCTTCAACTGCCCCATTCATCTTGGGAAGGTACGGGGAGGAATTATGATGCTGAATTTTGAATTCTTTGCACAGGTCCTTCATCATTTTCTTTGCTCGTGTTTTCGCCATTATCAGTGATGATCTTGTTGGGAAGACCATATCGGCAAATCAGATCTTTCTTCACAAATTTGGCAACCACTGAACTGGTTATACTGGAGTATGAGGCAGTTTCAACCCACTTCGTGAAATAATCAATGGCGACCAGGATGAAACGATGCCCATTTGATGCTTTGGGTTCAATTGGACCTATGACGTCCATGCCCCACATTGAGAACGGCCAAGACGCAGTCAGAACATTTAGTTTGGCAGGCGGTACATGGATATGATCGGCATAGATTTGGCATTTGTGGCACTTTCTTACAAAGCTATAACAGTCTGATTCCATCTGCAGCCAGTAATAACCCGCCCTTAAGATTTTTCTAGCCATAGTGTGCCCACTGGAATGGGTCCCAAATGAGCCTTCGTGCACATCTCTCATGATTCTTTCAGCTTCTTCTTTGGCAACACACCTCAAAAGAACCATATCGTAGTTTCTTTTGTAGAGAACTTCATCACTCAAGAAGAAATTCCTTGACAATCTTCTGAGAGTTCTCTTGTCATTCTCTGATGCCCCAGGTGGGTATTCCTGATTAGTGATGTACTGCTTGATGTCATGGTACCAAGGCTTCTCGTCAGGCTCCTCATCTATTGTTGTGCAGTAGTGATGCGCAGGCAGGCTCCGGTGCTGAATTCTGATATTAGTCAAGCTCTTGTCACAGTTAACATTGAACATAGAAGACAGTGTTGCTAATGCGTCGGCTAACTGGTTTTCACCTCGAGGGATATGCTTGAAGATGATCTCATCGAAAGACTTCATCAACTCTTGCAGGTAATCACAATAAGGAATCAATTTGGGATCTCTGGTCTCCCAATCACCTCTTACTTGATGAATAACCAGGGCTGAATCCCCATACACATCTAGCCTTTTAACTTTCCATTCTAGGGCTGCTTGAACACCTAGGATGCACACTTCATATTCTGCTATGTTATTTGTGACATAGAAGCTTAGTCTTGCTGCAAAGGACGGAATGAAACGGTACATCAAGAGATATCAACACAGCTCCTGCCCCATGCCCCCATACATTTGACGCACCATCAAATATCATTCTCCATCTTTCACTCTCTTGGGACTTCCCCTCGTCGAATAGTGCCATGATGTCTTCATCGGGAAAATCATGCCGCATTGGTTGGTAGTCCGGAATCGGTTGGCATGCTAAATACTCAGCAAGCGCACTACCTTTAACTGCTTTTTGTGTGACGCAGATATCGTGATTCGACAACCGCATCCGCCAACGGGCAATTCGATCTGTAAGAGTCGGCTTCTCAAATATATACTTGATTGGATCCATTTTTGATACCAACCAAGTTGTATGACTCAAAGATGTACCGCTTAAAACGATGAGCAAAATTTCACACTAGGGCACAACAAGTCATTTCCAAAGATAGAATATCTTGTCTCACAATCGGTGAACTTTTTGCTTAGATAGTATATGGCATGTTCCTTTTCCCCGCATTCATCGTCTTTGCTGCCCAACACACACTTCTCATTGAATTATCTAGCACTGTAAGGTATAAGATGAGAGGCCTGCCTGACACAGGTGGCATTAAGACTGGTGGATTGTGCAAATACACCTTGATTTTCTCAAAGGCAGCTTGACACTGATCATTCCACTTCAACTCTTGATTTTTACATAGCAATTTGAAGATTGGCTCGCAAGTAGCAGTCAGCTGGAAGATGAATCGGGAGATGTAATTCAACCTTCCGAGGAAACCACAGACTTCTTTCTCTGTTTTGGGTACTGGCATTTCGAGGATGGCTTTTACTTTGTCTGGATCCACCTCAATTCCCTTTTGGCTGACAATGAAGCCTAACAGCTTCCCTGATCTCACCCCAAACGTGCACTTGGCTGGGTTTAACTTGAGTTTATATTTCCTCAACCGTTCAAAGAGCTTCTGCAGATTGACAATGTGCTCCTCGTCGGTTTTAGATTTTGCGATCATATCATCAACATAAACTTCAATCTCTTTATGTATCATATCATGGAATAAGGTAACCATGGCCCTCTGATAGGTTGCGCCAGCGTTCTTCAGTCCGAACGGCATGACCTTGTAACAGAATGTTCCCCAAAGTGTTATGAAAGTGGTCTTTTCCATGTCCTCAGGGTCCATCTTGGTCTGATTATATCCCGAATATCCATCCATGAAGGAGAATAACAAGTGTTGAGCCGTACTATCCACTAAGACATCAATGTGAGGCAAAGGAAAATCATCCTTAGAACTAGCACGATTCAGATCTCGGTAGTCAACGCACATTCTGACCTTCCCATCCTTCTTGGGAACTGGGACAATATTGGCAACCCACTGCGGGTATTTGGCCACTGCTAGGAATCCTGCATCAAATTTCTTCTTCACTTCATCTCTGATTTTGAGGGACATTTTCGGTTTCATCCTTCTCAACTTCTGCTTGACAGGCAGGCATTCGGGCTTAACTGGTAGCTTGTGTACCACAATGTCGGTGTCCAACCCGGGCATATCTTGGTAAGACCATGCAAACACATCCACATAATCGTGCAACAGCTGAACCAACTTCATGCGATCTTCATCATTCATGGTGGTACCCACTTTGACCTCTTTCTTATTCTCAGCTGTACCCAAGTTGATCACTTCAGTAGATTCTTCGTGTGGCTGAATTACCCTTTCTTCTTGTTTCATTAACCTCATGAGTTCTGGAGGAGCTTCCTAGTCTTCCTCAACATCCCCCTCAGCCTGATTGATGGGGTGATCAAAGTCAAAAGGTGGATCAGACACCGTTTGTTTTCGAGAGACTATTCTTTGTGGATCTCGCATTTTGCCAAGCAAAAAGCGTAATGAAAGGCGAAACAAGAAAATAAACAAATAATAAAGCAGAAAAAGACTCACGCAATGAAGAGAAAATGATTTTTATTGACTGAGAAATTCAAAACAAACGTTTTTATTGATGATGATGACTTAGAAAATAAAAACATGTGTGCCCCTAACAATCGGTCCTCTGGCCTTGGCTCGAGCCACGGGGTTGCATTACAAAAAATTACTTTAAATTAAAAGTCACAGGAAGATCAGCAGCCTTCCAATTCTTTAATTCTTCACCGATACCGCAACGACGAACCAGACTCGTCCCACCCTCTTCAGACTCAGAACCATCCTTGATGACAGCAACTTGGTTGGGATCCAATAAACCAGCACTCACAAAACTCTGACTGATGTCACAAATTGGAATCCTCTGGGGCCATGGATCTTCGCCTCTAGACTTGGCCAACCATCCTCGCTTTCGTTCGTCTGCCATTATCCTTCTTTCTTCCTCACTTGGAATGTATCCCAGCCCGCAACGGTCCTTGTTTTCCTTCAGCTGGAGGGGAGCCAGAATCCCCTGACCAGACTTTCCCAAGCCAGAACCAACCCGGTATCCTTGGGCCAACATGATTTTAGCGACCATCTCCTCCTCCTTGGTCCTTTCAAATACTGCATTGGCGATCTCCAAAGACTGAAAGGCTGTTTCCAAAGACTCCTCGGCGGCTTCCACATATTTGAACTCTGATGGCTTATTAACCAGAGTCTCTTCCTCACCAAATACTACCACAACCTTGTCATCAACCACGAATTTGACCCGTTGGTGTAGAGAAGAAGGGATTGCCCCAGCCATGTTGATCCAGGGTCTTCCGAGCAAACAGTTGTATGAAGAGGTAATGTCCATGATTTGGAAGTTGATACAGAAAACCTCAGGACCAATCTGGATGGGAAATTCCATCTCTCCCAGCACTTCCTTTTTGGACCCATCAAATGCTCGAACCAGTGTCGAACTTGGCTTCATGTAGGAGCAATCAACATCTAACTTATCCATAGTTGACCTCGACATTACATTCAGGGAAGACCCATTGTCAATTAGTACCCTGGCCATCACATAGTCTCCACACTTTACTGAGATATGCAGAGCTTGATTGTGTTCTTTTTCGCTCGAAGGCAACTCATCATCAGCAAATGTTAAGTGATTTGCAGCCACTACATTCCCCACAATTCCATCAAACTGATTCACTGAGATATCCTCTGCAACATGAGCCTCGCTGAGCACTTTCATCAAAGCTGTTCTATGCGCTTCCGAGCTGAGCAACAATGATAGCATGGATATCTTGGATCACTACAAGAAATTCACGTAATACCGGCGGATTTTTTCCGGCGGATTTTTTCCGCCGGTAAATTTCCGGTGGATTTGGTGCGATCCGCCGATTTTTTCCGCCAGAAATTTCCGGCGAAAAAGGAGTGTTTCCGTGATTTTTCCGCCGGTAATATTTCCGTGATTTTTAAACATTACCGCGATTTTGAAAAAAAAAAAAATTTTTTTTTTTAAAATCCGCCGAAATGTTCAAAAATCATGCCGTAATTTCTGGCGATTTTTGAACATTATTACGGCGGATTTTTAAAAAAAAAAAAATTTTTTTTTTTTTTTTTTAAAAAATCGCCAGTAATGTTCAAAAATCCGCCGATAAACTCTGGCGGATTTTTGAACATTCTGCATGGATTTTTTAAAAAAAAAAAAAAAAAAAAAAATTTTTTTAAAAATCCGCCGGTAATGTTCAAAAATCCGCCGGAACTGTTCAAAATGTCTATAAATAAAATTTTCTCCTACACTCTTCTCATTTCTTTCCTTCTCATTCTCTTCTACATTTCCTCTTTCTTCTTCCTTCTCTTTCATTCATATTTCTTCTACACTTCTTAATATTCATTCTCATTCTCTCCTATATTCTTACTTCTCATACTCTTCTTCTTTCTCATACTCTTCTTCATTCTCATTCTCTCCTATATTCTTACTTCTTCTACACTTCTTAATCTTCATTCTCATTCTCTCCTAAATATCTTTCTTCTACATTTCCTCTTTCTTCTTCCTTCTCATTCATTCATATTTCTTCTACACTTCTTCATCTTCATTCTCATTCTCTCCTATATTCTTACTTCTCATACTCTTCTTCATTTTTATTCATTCATATTCTACTACATTTTTTTACTTACTTCTTAATAAATAAATAATTCAAATAATTTTAAAAAAATTAAAAAACTAATTCGAAAATAGTTTTTTCGTTGAAATAAAAATTAATAAAATAATTTAAAATGATTTTTCATTTTTAAAAATATTAAAAAAAATTAAAAATTCTAAAACGATTTTTTTAAATAAATAAAATAAATTACCATACGTAAAAAATTAAAAATTAAAAACAATTTTTTTTTAAAAAAATAAAACAAATTACCGGCGGCTTTTTTACATTACCGGCGGTTTTTTTTTTTTTTTTTTTTTTAAATTTCCGGCGAAATTTGTGTCATTACCGGCGGCTTTTTTCAAATTACCGTGATTTTTAAATTACCGCGCTTTTTACATTACCGGCGGCTTTTTTTTTTTTTTTTTTAAAATTTCCGGCGAATTTGTGTCATTACCGCGGCTTTTTCAAATTACCGCGGATTTTTAAATTACCGCGCTTTTTTTACATTACTGCGCGGCTTTTTTTTTTTTTTTTTTTTTTTTAAAATTTCCGCGAATTTGTGTCATTACCGCGCTTTTTTCAAATTACCGCGTTTTTTTTTTTTTTTTTTTTTTTTCCGGCCGAATTTGTGTCTTTATCGGCGGCTTTTCCATGCAGTAATTACCGCGGATGTTTCCGCGGAAAAATCCGCGGAAATTACCGCGGAAAAAGCCACCGTGAACATTACGTCTTGACGTTTTTACCGCGGAAAAAATCCGCCCGGTAATGACATTTTTCCGCGCGGCTTTTTGTTATTACCGCGGATTCCGGCCACGAAATCACAAATTTCTTGTAGTGGATGGGGTCTGCTTCAACTGATCAACCACTCAATAATCACTTTGCCGGACGATCTTCAGGAATTCATTTGCTTCTTTTTCCATTACTTTCTCTGGAGCAACCTCTGGCTCTTTTCCTTTCTCCTTACAACCTCTCTGCTCAGCCTCTCTAGATGTTTATGCCCGGAGGGTTTCTGGAGCATACACTCTTCCGCTTCTTGTAATCCCACTAGATCCTGCTATGTTGGTCACCGTGGTAGCGTTTGGAGAGCATTCTGCTGTGTATTTCCATGGGACTGCCTTATTTGACTCATAGAGGAATGGAGCTGGCACTTCAATCACTATCGGCTGAGCATTTGCTCGCACCAATCTGGGATTGAAATTGTAAGGAATTTCAATGGGCTTTCTGGTTCCTCTATCTTCGTCAGAGTATAGTGTCCACACCTCTTCAGATTCAGAACTATCCATGATGACAGCTACTTGGTTGTGTTGCTCATCTTCCTCATCCCATCCTGTAGGCTGGATGTCTTCTATTCGGATTCGAGCACTCTCGGGAGCATCATATCTGACCCAGTAATCAAACTTTCCACTGGGCTCCCCTAGGGTATCCCAACATCCCTTTTTTGTAGGCACTACTGTTACGTCTTCAATGATTTCTTCTTCGCATGAGAAGGAGAACTGGTCTTCGATGGATCGTTGGTCGAGCCACGGCTTGAACCAATCTTGGATCAGGATTGCACAGGATTTCAATTGGCTTTTTGGCTTCCCTGCCACTGTCCGAATGTAGAGTCAGCACTTCATCTTTTGTGCCATGAGTTCCTACCTGGACCACATACCGATCCATCAGGTCCTGCAGGATCATCTTGAAGCTTTCACAACTTCCCACGCATAAAGAGTCAGCACACCCTTCTTCATGGCAACACCCCTCTTTAACAACCTCAGCCCGGCATAACTCAGCGTAAATGACACTTAGAGGAGTCTTGATCTTCTGCACGTCTCTTACCAATTCCCCGACGAAGCTTTCTATAGCATTGGCAGTCGGCCTCTGATGACCTGGCAATGGATTGGTTGTTGTGTTCGGGCTGTTCTGCTTAAATGAGATCCAACCAGCATCTATCAGGTCTTGCACCACATGCTTAAAGGCTTTACACTCCTCCACAGCATGGCCGACCCCATTTTCATGGAAATTGCAGGTAACATTAGCATTGTAACCTCTGGGAAATGGTGGCTGAACGACTTTCATTGGCCGAGTGTTGATCAGGTTATTGGAGGTCAAGTGATTAAACAGCTCAGTGTATGTCATCGGAATTGGGTCAAAACTGGTCCTCTTCTTGAACCGATAACCACGAGCCTTGTGGATCATCACGCCTTGCTTTGAGGTGGCACTAAGCGCGAGAATGGAACAGTTTGTGGTGGAGGGGTATCAAAAGATGAATTTCCCCCTGAGATGACATTAGTTTCTCCTTCTTTCTTCTTAGTGAAATGGGGCTGGTACTTCTTCTGACTATTTGAACCGCCAGAATTTCCTGCAGTACTGAGGTGATTCGAAATCTTCCCACTTCGAAGGCCATGTTCAAGTCTTTCCTCGAAGACTATCATATCGGAGAAGCTAGTTGAAACACTTGTGATCAGCCGATCATAGTAAATTGCTGGCAGGGTTTCCAGAAACATGTACACCATTTCCTTCTCAGTCAGAGGAGGCTGGACCTGGGCAGCTATGCTTCGCCATTTCTGGGCATATTCTTTGAAGGTCTCCTTTTCGCCCTTACTCATGTGCTGCAACTGCGACCTATCCGGAGCCATGTCCATGTTGTACTTATATTGTCTCATGAAAGCTTCAGACAAATCCTTCCAACAACGAATTTCAGAGGATTGCAATTTCATGTACCAATCTAGAGGAGCTCCAAACTAAAAGCTGCTTTGGAAGCGATGAAATCGCCAGCTTTGTCATCATTGGCATAAGGACCCATTTTCCGGACAAACATTGTAACATGGCTCTCTGGACAGCCGATCCCTCTGTATTTGTCTACCTCAGGAGCTTTGAACTTCGGTGGTAAAACCAAATCTGGGACTAAACATAGCTCACGGGCTTCCTTGGCTCTAACACCAGTACCCTCCATTGCCTTTACTCTTTTTTCAAGTGCGCGAATCAGATCATTTGGCTGAGATCCTTCAAACAAATGTCCCTGGGGGTGACTCCCCATACTGTAATAATACCCTCCTCCTGGCTGAAGAACATTTTGAGGGCGTGCTGCAAGCCCCGGAGTGGGACTGAGTACAACATGAGGACTGGGAGTCTGAATCTGTGGTCCTCCGGCGACAGTGACTTGATTAGGTGCAGCCACACCAACAGGAGCAGGTCTAACAGATTGCGGCATGTACCCGGCAGGCATACCCCAAGGATATCTCTGTGTAGTGTATTGGTTTGACATATTCATTTCTGGAGCAAACACGGGATGGCTGACCCCGGATCCAGGGGGAACTGTGGCTATTGCATTTACTGATGCTGGAGGAGGAACGAAAGAAGTGACACCATCCGGACCCACTACGGCGACGGCCTCAGCGGTTGTCCCACTCTTCAAACCTTGCAGCATGATCATCATCTCATGCACCTGGGCTTCCATAGCACCCATCTTATCTTTCAAAGCCTGGTTCTCCTGGGCTAGCTGCTCAGGGTTCAGAATTTGCATGCCCACATCTTCATGTTCTGGGTTACTTTCAGTTTCAATCTTCGGGTGCTCTTGCAGATTAGCCGTCAGCTTGGCTTGTAGTCGGATGAAGTATCGGTGACGGAGAACCAGCGTGCCTTTTCTGTTTATTTAGAAATTTATTGCATAAGAATCAAAATAAATTTATGAATGGATGTATGAATGCATGCACAATGTTTGCTTGATACCGGGAACCACAGGATACCTTATCTTGTCATAAGCGCATAAACTTTTTGATTTAGGAATCGAAATAGCAAATTGACATACTTCATTCATCAAAATTCAAAGCTTCAACAATTTTCACCAAAGGGAAGAGGCAGTACAATATTCATCATGAAAAATAAAAAGGTACAATATTCGAAATAAACGCTCAAGATGAAGAGTACAAATAAACGACTCAAGTACAAATAGCTTTAAATTCCCCAACTCTCTTCCTCTTCTTGTTGACACTGGCACTTTGAGACTGCTCCTTGAACTCAGTGATCAATGCTCTGCGAGCATTCTGGCAACGGTACACCTCGGGTGGGGTGTTGAAGAAATGCATCTCAGCCTCAGCTATCCTCAGATGCTTGGGAACCCCCAACATAGCCTGACTGGCCAGCTCTGACAACTTCGAAAACTTGCTCTTCCACAGATGTATTTCATCCCTGAGCTCTTTAATGATCTCTTGATCTTCAATCTTCCCAATCAAATCTAAGAAGCGCTTTTCCCAATATTGGCTCTCAGCTCGGACCTGTCTGTAGGCATCTTCTAGACAACAGAGGTTCCTCTTCAATTCATCAGATATTTCTTTCTCAAATCTCAAAGCTTGCTGGTATTCTTTGAGAGTCTCATTAATGGCACCTCTTTCTCGCTCGAGGTTTCTCAGCTGACCTCTCAACTCTGCCATCAGATGTGATTCTTGTCCTGATTCAATGGCCAGTGTCTTCCATTCTTGAGCTTCTTCAAGTGCCCTTCTTGTTTTCTGTTTATACCTTTGGAGCTCCTCTCTGGCCCCCTTCAGATATCTCTGGGCTTCTATCTTGCTTTGCTCTTCTTTCTTGAATCGCTTAACACTTTCTTCCTCTAGCTCTTTCTTCTCTAAAGCCATCTCCTCCAACTTAGCCTGCAATGCTTTCTTTTCCTCTTCCACCTTTGCTAAAGAGGATTTGACTTCGTTCAACTCCTCATGGGTAGGGACATAAGGCTCTGGTATCTCCTCCTCAAGGGGAAGTGTCCTCTGACTCAGTGATTTTGTACTTTGAAGCTTCTCCTTGAGCCATTGATTGAAGGTGGTGTCACTGGTTCTTTTTGACAGCTCTTCACTTCCCTTTCACACTACAGATTCCCATGACTGTTGAACTCTTCGAAGCAAATCACCGCATTTAGGCATCCCCTTATAGAGGTAAACTCGGGACAACATGCTTTCGGAGGGTGAGTTCCTCATCGGGTAACCGAGTTGCCTTAGGGTCAATGAAGGGTTGTAGTTGATACACCCTTGAGTCCCCATGAGAGGCACATTTTGAAAGCTTCCACAACTGAACACCACCACAGGTCTGTCATCCCAACAAGCAGCTGTATACCATCGGATTTGGAGTTCATTGAGGTCCTTCAAAAACTCAACCCTTCACATCACAGCCTAGAGCATAAGAAATTAGCTCCCTAATATCATTTCGGTTATGGATTACGTGGGTAATGAGCCAAGCATAGAGAACATGAGAAGAAAGACACATCTTCTTTTTATGGAACTGACTGTAGCGAGTGAGAGCATGATATGTGTTAGCAAGAACGGCAGGCACAGGATTGATAGGGTTCTTGGTGTCCTTGAAGGCTAAGAATACACCAATCGCATCTTCATCAACATACCTCTCTATTTGAGGAAAGAGAACAACCCCAAATACGGTGAGAGCAAGCACCAACTTGAACGGACCCAACTTCTTAGCCAAAGCATAGGATTGCATCAGGTCCTCGAAGTACTCTTGCGGATGAAGTGGCATATAGAGTCACAAGAAGGGGGGGTTGAATTGTGACCCTTTGAAAATTTATAACCTGCAACTTAGAAAATGTCCTCTCAAGTTGATACTTGGAGATGAGATAGTTAGCTTAAAACAATTTCACAAGACATACTCTTCTTGAGTAGGTTCCATGCATTGAACCATCTCTAGTTAAGTAAGTTCAATTCTTAATGAGTCTTGTGTTGTATTTATGCATAGAAACATTTTGTACATCATATGAATTTTATCCTTTTGTTGAACATGGTAATTTAGTGTTTGATAACTGGAGGAACATATTACCAAGAAATATATATGTGAAGGATAAACTCTTTAATGTAGAGAAGCTTATGAGGATGAGAACATTTGATTGAAGCTTCTATAAATGCTTTTAAAACAAAGATATGTTTTATGCATAAAATACTTGAGTAGGTTAGTAACAATAGATGATCAATATAAAACACTAACTACTCAATGAAGAAGGTTAGTAACAATAGATAATCAATATAGGATACTAACTTCTTAATGATGAGGGATAGTCATGAATAATAGCTTGTAAGAGATATGTTGGTTTTAACTTTGAGATTAAATCATAGATTATAAGTTCTTAGTTAAAAATCCGTTTTGAAGGTTGAATAAATCAACCTTCTCATAGTTAAAAACCGTTTTCAGAAGGTTGAATAAATCAACCTTCTTAGAAGATAGTAAGGAAAGCTAGTAAATAACACAGTAGAGTTATAGAGGTTCACCCAAACCTGGCTACTCCTCTCCCCACGTCCACATGAGTATTTCCACTATTTTCCAAATAGTCATTACACTTGCTTTTGATCAACACACAAAAGACTTCACCACCACTAGCTTTGATCACACACAATGACTAGTGCACTCTTACACACGCCTACGCCTAGTTGTTTCCACTCTCTTAGAAACTCTCCACTAGTTACCTAAGATTCACCTTATCAAGTATAATCACCACCAACACTCACCTATCCTAGGTAGCTTAATAGAACAACACACACATTGTAGTTTCTCATCAACACTCACCTACTCCTTAGGTAGCTTGATAGAACACTACACATGTTGTATTTTCTCATTAACACTCACCTTTCTTTCTAGGTAGTTTGGTGAGATATTTACAAGATAATGTTTACAATAAGGGTTTTGGGGTTTTGGGATGTTTAAGAGCTTGAGAATAAATTACACAAAGTGTATACAATGATGCTCATCAAGCTAACACACACTCACTAAAAGAATCCCGAATTTTACATTAGAAGCTTGGAGTGTGGGATGAGAAGGTTGGATGTTTCTTTGAGAAGCTTGAAAGATGAGAGGTTCCAACCCAAACTCATGCCTTGAACTTTCGAATTCCAGCCTTTAAATAGCCATGGAGACCGAATATAGTCATTAGAAATTTGAATGGAGTTGAATAGAGTCGTTAGAAACTTGAATGCAACTCTTTGGAGTATCCTTTGGTCCATAGGAGTGACTTTAAGTAAGGTACAAAAGTTGATGACTTTTGAACCTTCTCAAGTCTGTCTTTATGCTTTAACCGACACATTCAACCTTCTTTTTCCTCGACATTGTACTCCTCTAGTAGTCTACTCTACAACCATGCTTGATTATATCCGTTGGATGACTGGAATTAATTTGAATCAACCTTCCAAGCTTCCTAGCATGAATAAACACCTTAAATGTGCCATATGAATAATCATTCATTACCTCCTTTTATATTCAAACTTTCAAGACATTTTATGACTTGGAATCTTCATTTAATTCACCTTAAGATCATTCAAGAAGAGTTAATGTGTTTGGGATAATTTTGATATGGTTTCCAAAGAACCTTCCGAACATTGTTTCTTCCTTCACTTTAACCTTCTTAACTTTGAACTTATACTTCCAAGGTGTTTTGTTAGTCAAACTTCTTTTGAATTCAGTCAAACTTTCTGTTGACTTTCGGTCAACCTTCTGTTGACTTTCGGTCAACCTTCTGTTTGACTTTCAGTCAACCTTCTGTAGAAAGTTACTTTTTCTTTTAAGCTTCTTCAATCAACCTTACGTACCTCTTTATGGAATAGGTCAACCTTTCCGTTGACTTCAATCAAACTTTCTCGCTGACTTTTGGTCAACCTTGTGTTGACTTTTAGTCAACCTTCTGTAGAAAAGTCAAACCTTCTGTTGACTTTATTTTTTAAGCTTCTCATGAGTTAACCTTCTCAAGGCTTTTCTACCTTTATAATATACCAATATTGTAGACCATGGTAGAGCCTTAGTTTGCTAAGTCTTGGCTTGGTTAAACCTTCTCAAATGATTATTCCTTAGATAAATGAACTTTGATGCTCTTAGGAAGAATCATTTATTACCTTCTCTTTTCTAATACCTTCTCTTGACTTTGTCAAACCTTCCATTGACTTAGTCAAACTTTCTCAAATGATTATTCCTCAACCCAATAAACTTTGATGCTTTTAGGAAAAATCATTGAGTACCTCTTCTTCAGCCATCAATGAGAGTGATTTCTTTAGTTGTTGAAGTTTCCTAGAGTAGGTTGCTTATTTGAACCTTCTTATCTTTGAACCTTCTCCAACTATTTTAACCTTCTTTAACTATTGAACCTTCTCATATGTGAACCTTCTTATGTTTATTTCTACCCTTGACTTTTTGCATGTTTTAGTCTTTCTCTTTGATATGCTTCTTGATAAGCTTTTGAACCTTTGAGTAAGAGAGCATTTGGTAGAATATAACCTGATTAATGACTATGAGAATCTCCTTTGTAGAGACTTGTAGAAACCTTTGATCCATCTAGTCATTAGGTTATTAGGATCATCTTGATAGGATTTCACTTAGATGATTTGCATTTACTTTGATTGCCTAATGTCTTCTCTTTTCTCTTTGTGAATTTCCTAGTCCCACACATTGTAATAGTAAAGATAATATGTCTTCATGAAGCTTGCATTACTATTCTTGTAACTTTGTTGGCGCTACTCTGATTCTTCAATTTGTTGAGAATGACATGCAATGGATTGATCTAATTTGCTTCTAGCATGTCCACTTGAAAGAAACCTGTTCTTTTCAACAAACTCAAGACACCCATTAGTAGAGCACCATTCAGAATACTTAAGCTTTAGTTCATAAGGTTTGTTATCATTAAAACCATATATCAAAAAGGATTTTATCTCAACAGCGGATACCCAGCTACACCATTTCTTTTTAACTTCTGCAACCTCTGTAACACCCCATTTCTACCCGGAAATTTAAATCAAAAATCAGAGTACATAAAAATTCATTTTCATTAAATGGAATGCTACACTTATCTCTTAAAACACTCAAACAGTCGGTTCAGCTCATAAATATGAATCAATACATAACACCATACAAAAACGTGGGATATAAACTCATATTATGCAACGGAATAAAACTACAGCTCAAAAGGATAATCATCAAGTCTCAACAATACATAGTATAACAGTATGAAAGCTCAACAGTGAACAAAACAAAGCAAATAAAAGTCTAAACCCCATCCCCTAGGTGCTACGTATCAGAGCAGAACGACTCGGGGAATAGTGAAGGTAGCAAGCCCTCACTCATGACTACCTGTGGTAAACAACAACGGAAAGGGTGAGTCTCGAACTATATAATAAAGGTGATAATAAGCAATATATATACTATCATAGCATCACACAGGCACAGCTTACAGCACACAAAGCATTCATTAATCAATAGTAATCATGCGTTTATGAGAATGTATGCAATGCAGTCATGCATGTGGTACCATTTGCCCCCATGGCAGTATCATTATCAAATTGAGCCCTCATGACTCTGGCCCCCATGGTCTGGCCCTCATGGCCTCACAATTAATTTATAAACGTCGCGACCGCAGCCGAATGTATGCATGAGACTCCATGAACACATCACAAGCATATTTACAATATCACAATTCACATATTATTTCTCACCTCATTTATTAATCTCATTTATAGCCCCCATGGCTCTAGCCCCCATGGCTCATGCCCCCATGGCATCCTCAATCACCTCAGTCACTAGTGTAACACCCCCTTTCTAGACAACCGTTAATCACTGTATTCTATCAGAGTTTTTAAATTTAATATCACGAAAGGGAATGTCACATTTCAACGCTTATAAAAACAATCACCATAGTCAATTCATAAGAAGTTTATAAAATATTAAACGATACGCAAAGACATAGTTTAGGGTCGGGCCTCAAACACTGCTTTAGTTTACAAAGACCGAAATAAAGGACGCTTCCAACACAGTGGAAGGATTACTAGTTTTTAACAATTCACTTAGTACGTCATCAATAAATGTCTAAAGCATCAAATAATAAAATAAAAGACGACTACGCCCCTCCCCTGGTGCTACATATCAGAGCTGAGACACAACTACTAGTAGGCAGGCATAAGGATGCCCTCACTCGCGAGTACTGCAGCGTTGCCACATAAGAGCAACATTCCAAGCGTAATGGGTGAGTCTTTCATACAAATAATAATAGTTAGGATAGGCATTATATATTGGCAAGGCAACAAACACTACAATCAGTTCACCACATTATCAACACGTCATCACTAAGTTCATTAACATATGTGTGAGTGTATGCATGTATGCAACATGCATGAGGATCCTTCACCACCGCAATTTGCCTTGAGGGCACCCACCGCTTTGGACCGAAGTCCCACACCGCTTTGGCGGCCTACACACCGCTTTATGCACATGCAATATGTGACTCTATGTCAATGCACCACCAACAACACATGTGCCACAACATTTTATTATACACACCACTTTATTTATTTCTCAACTCAACTCACCAACTATTCAAGCCTTGAGGGCTACACACCGCTTTGGACCGAGTCCCACACCGCTTTCACACCTTCGCATAAAGACACTCGGTTCCATTTTTATTTTAGTGGGTTAACTCGTCGTTTACATTGCCACACCCAATTGGACCAAACTAAGCATTAGGGACCAAGATGGCACCTAGGCGCAACACTAGGCGCCACTTGGCGCCACTGGCAGCCACTTTGGCGCCCCACCGCAACACTCTCACACACCTCATGCACTACCAAATTGGCCGGCACTAGGGGCGCCACATTTGGCGCTGCACCCAAGACACACACGCACACACCCACGCCTTGCACACCTGGCGCACACGGACACGCAGGGCAGCCACATTTTGGCGCCCTGCTCAGACACACACACACGGGACTGAGACACAGGCGCACCAGGGCTGCCCATTTGGCGCCCTGTGCCCTGCACACACACACACCACACTGCACTTGGCGCCTCAGTTGGCGCCTGTGCTAAACACACTGCACACACAGACACGGGCATGCCACTTGACGCCCCCTCCCTCGGTTCACTCACAATTTCCACACGCAGGGCAGCCAATTTTGGCGCCCTGCTCTAGCACACACCCACACCAGCCACCACACCCTGCCACGGGCGCCAAGTTGCTAGGCAATTGGCGCCTGGCCGTAGCCCACTTCACACATGCCTTCGCACTTCAATCACGTAATTTATCTCACATTTCCACCACTAATTCACACCTACTTCAACACCACTTCATTTGGGATTTTATTAATACATCACAAACCACATATATTTACATTCAACTCATTCAGGAAATTAATCAAACAACTAAGGGGCACAACTCATATCATGTTCATGTCCACATCACTCCATATACTTCACCACACTAATACAACTTTCAAGCACTCAACCATTCAACAATTCATACCACTCCACATTCTATAGTTCGACAGTTCTAATAACCTACAACTCAACAATTCTAACATTCACAATTTAAACAATTCAACATTCACTAAATCAATAATTCTAATAACCTACAACTCAACCTACACATAACACAAATCCTAAGAATTATTATAGGTATAGAAAGAGTCCCCATACCTTGCAAAACTGAAGAATTCAACCCTCACCAAAATCGCCAGAAACGTGACAAGCTTCCCTCTCCCTCCTTCGCAAAACCGTGGCTACAACTTCAGGGAAAAAGGGGGAAAAACAACAACGATGGAGGGTGAGGAATTGAAGGTCACAACGTGAAAAGGGAAAGAAGAGAAAGGATTGAGGATCATTACCTAGAGACGAGTTTGAGAAGAAGCTCTCCTTCTCCTCCAATTTCACGTCGCGCAGCGCCCCTTCTCACTCACAGCTTCGGTCCTCTATCTTTTACAGCAAAGAGGAATTGAAATCATAAACTTGGAAATATAAGGAAAGGAATGGATAAAGGAGAAGGATTCAACGTTACCGTGAAGCTTGAGAAGAAGAAATTCTCTCTTCCTCCTTTCCCCTGCGTCGCCGTTCTTCGCTCTCTCAAGCTCTCTCTCTCGCGATTTTCTTTTCTTTCCTTCGGTGATGATGATTGTCTCAATTGGAGACCCAATTTAGGTCATGCATAGTGATTGGGCCAACTAGTGGGTTGGGCCCTAATCACACCACTCTTTTAATTCAATACACCTCCTGAAATAAAACCACTCCAATTTATTTATTCTAATTCAAGTAAATATCGTAACCCTCAAATAACTTAATTAAATAATTAATTAAATTATTTTGGGGTGTTACAACTCTCCCCCACTTACGAAATTTCGTCCTCGAAATTACCTGAATCAAACAGCTCCGGATATGCTTCCTTCATCTTACTTTCCAATTCCCACGTCATGCTCTCGCCCACGGCTCCTAACCAAACCACTTTCACTAACTTGATCTCCTTGCCTCTCAACACTTTTACCTCACGGTCTTCTATCCTAACCGGCATAGTCTCCACAGTGAGGTTCTCCCTCACCTCCACATTATCCATCTGAATTACGTGTGACGGGTCGGGAACATATTTCCGCAATTGCGACACGTGGAATACATCATGCAGATTAGACAGATTAGGTGGCAAGGCCACCCGATAGGCAACTTTCCCAACTCTTTCCGAAATGCGTATGGGCCAATGAAACGAGGGGTTAACTTCTTAGACTTCAAGGCACGACCCACACCTGTCACCAGAGTGACTCTCAAGAATACATGGTCACCAGCTTGAAACTCCAGGTCTTTTCTTCTCTTATCATGATAGCTCTTCTGCCTACTCTGCGAGGCTTTCATCTTCTCTCGAATCATCTTGACCTTCTCTGGTCTCTCCGCACGATCTCGGGGCCTAACACCACACTCTCTCCGATTCATACCAACACAAGGGTGTCCTACACCTCCTACCATACAATGCCTCGAAGGCGCCATCCCGATACTCGCATGAAAACTGTTATTATAGGTGAATTCAATCAATGGCAAATGAGAATCCCAAGAACCTCCTTGCTCAAGAACGCATGCTCTCAACAAATCCTCCATTGATCGAATAGTCCTCTCCGTCGCCCATCCGTGCGGGGGTGATAAGCGAACTCGCCTCAATTTAGAACCTAAGGCCTCCTGCGCAAGCTCCTCCAAAATTTCAAGTAAACCTAGGATCCCGATCGGACACGATACTCACAGGAACACCATGCGGCTTCACAATTGTCTTAACATAAATATCGCCAACTTCGAATCGGATAAGTCATATTTATCGGCAAAAAGTGAGCAGACTTTGTCAACCTATCAACAATCACCCATATAGCATCAAATCCCTTTATCGTACTTCGCAATCCAGTTACAAAATCCATAGAGATACTATCCCACTTCCATTCTGGTACATCCAATGGCTGCATCAACCCCGCCGGCTTCTGATGCTCTACCTTAGATTTCTGACACGTCAAACAAGCATACACAAATTGGGCTACATCACGCTTCATGCCAGGCCACCAAAACAGTTTCTTCAAATCTTGATACATCTTTGTGGCTCCCGGATGAATACTCAATTTACTTCGATGTCCCTCTTCCAGAATCGATTTCTTAATCTCTTCATCATCGGGGATGCAAATCCTCCCTCGGTATCTCAACACATCTTGCGCATCTATCTCATAATCCTTAACCTCGGAGTGATCAATTCCAACTGCCAACTCAACTAGTTTAATGTCTTGCTTTTGAGCCTCCCGAATAACATCTAGAAATTCATTATGGATCTTCAACATTCCCAACCGTACACTCTTAGGCGTTACCTCACAGACCAAACTCAAATCCCGAAACTGCTCAATCAATTCGAGTTCTTTCACCATCATTGCGGACACATGAAGGGACTTCCTACTCAAGGCATCGGCTACAACATTAGCCTTCCCCGGATGGTAATTCAAACTAAAGTCATAGTCTTTCAACAGTTCTAGCCACCTCCTTTGTCTCATATTCAACTCTTTCTGGTCAAACAGATACTGCAACCCCTTATGATCACTGAACACCTCAAACTTAGAACCATACAAATAGTGCCTCCAAATCTTCAAAGCAAACACAATCGCCGCAAGCTCCAAATCGTGAGTAGGGTAGTTCTTCTCGTGAATCCTCAACTATCGCGGACGCATAGGCTACTACCTTACCTCTCTTGCATTAGCACACCTCCCCAAACCCATCTTGGAAGCATCGCAAAGACACTACAAACGGTTGATCCGGAACCGCAATACCAAGATAGGGGCGTCGTCAACCTCCTCTTCAACTCATTGAAGCTCTCTTCACACCGGCATCCCACACAAAAGCTTTTCCGCTTGCACGTCAATTGAGTCAACGGAAGGGCCACCAGAAAACCTCTATAAACCTCCCGTAGTAACCACCAACCCCAAGAAACTTCTCGATCTCGATCCATCGACTTTGGGCTCTCCCACCGCAATACAAAGATCCACCTTGGCTGGGTCTCACCGCTATACCATCACCGGAAATTACATGGCCGAGAAAACTCACCTTGCTCAACCAGTGCACTTTGACAATTTCGCATAAAGCTTCTTTTTCTCAACACCTCTAGCACCATCCTCAAGTGTTCTCGCGTGCTCTTCTTCCGCCTTGGAATAAACCGAATGTCGCCTATAAATACCACCACAAAACGATCCAAGTGACTATGGAAGGTACGCGCTCATATACTCCATAAACACTCCGGTGCGTTAGTAACACCGAACGGCATCACAAAGTATATTCATAGTGCCCATATCTAGTTCCGAAAGTCGTCTTACAACGCCATCATCATCTCACCTTGATTTGGTGATATCCCGACCTCAAGTCGATTTTGTTTGAACACTTTAGCACCCACCAACCGATCCATCAGTCATCAATCCTCGGGAGCGGATATATGTTCTTGATTGTCACCTTGTTCAACTGCCTATAGTCTACGCAGTCTCTCATACTCCCATCCTTCTTCTTCACTAACAACATAGGTGCTCCCCAAGGCGACACACTAGGCCTTATGAATTTCTTCTCAAGTAACTCTTCTAGTTGTTTCTTCAATTCAGATAATTCAGACGCCGACATCCCAGACGCATTGCCATAGACACACGTGCCTCGTGCTCCACACAAGATCAATAGTGAATTCAACCTCCTCTCCCACTGAACACTCGGAATCTCATCGTGAATACCTCCTAAAACTCGCATACTACCTTCAACCCTTCAATGATATCTTGACTCTCAATGATGCAGAGACGCCATCAAGGCAAATAGATGAACTTCTTCCTTCATTAATCTACGCAATTGACTAGCAGCAAAGAAAATGCATTCTTCCTCCTCGGGGGCCAGAAACTCACCGATCTATCGAAACAATTGATATGTACATGGTTATCAACTAACCACCCATACCAAGGATAACATCTAATCCTCCAAGGGTAAACAAATAAGGTCTATAAGAAAATCTCTCCAAGACCGACAGAGGACACTTAGCACACACTAGGGAGGTAGTTCACGAACCCTTAGCCGAGTATCAATAACCATCTCCTCATCATAGATGACAAATCAAGATTCAATTTCTCAAAGACACAATGCAAAGAACGAAAGAATGGGTAGCACCCCAGATCTACTATAGCAATTAAAGGAGTATCGTAAATAAGACAAGTACCTCGAATCTCGTTAGCATTCTCGGTCCTCGCTAGAGCAAACACTTTCCCTTGGCTTTCTCCTCTCTGGGCTTAGGTCAATTAGCACTCACATGTCCCGCTTCATCACAATTGTAGCGCATAATCCCCTTCTTCTCACATTTAGTGGCTATGTGGCCTTTCCGACCACACTTGAAACAATGGACCTCTAACACTCACTACTTTTATGACCGTGCTTTTTACAAGTGAAACACACCATACCCAAGAGGCACCTCCCCACTTGGCTTCGGCGGCCAAGACTGCCTCCACTTGCTTTTACCTCCAAAGAACCTCATGGGCTTTCCCTAAACCGATTATTCCTCTTCTACTTCACACCTAGTATGCACCGAAACTATCCTCCTCATAGATCCGACACTTATCAACCAAATTTCTAGCAAAATCCCGAATCTCCCGATATCCAATCGCTCTCTTCATATCCGGCGCAGACCACTCTCAAACTTGACGCACTTGGAAAATTCAGAATCGGCTTCATTGGCATAGTAAGGACAAAATTTGGCCAACTCCTCAAATTTACAGATATACTCAAATTCTCCGCCTTATTTCCCCGTTTCACTCCAAGAACTCCACTTCCTTCTTAGCTCGCACATCCTCGTGGTAATACTTCCTCTTGAACTCTCTTGTGAAAACCTCCCAAGTAACTTCCTCACCAAAGACCTTCCAACCTTCGCGACATTCCCACCACCAATCGTCGCGCCTTCCTCTCCCAAAGATATGGGTCCCCAACTTCACTTTCTCAAAGAAGCTAGCACACTCCATGACACTAAGATCCGCTCTATCTCTTTTAACTGTGCCAAGGCCCCATCGGTCATACCGACCCTTGAAGGTGGGTGGGTTTTCCTCCGAACGTTGCTAAGTTACGAGCATTCACAAGCAAGACCAAAGATTTTGATTCCCAACACTTGGGCTATGGCTTGCAAGGCAAAGACCAACGCAAAGATCATCGCTGCCTTGCCATCGAATCGAACTTCTACACAAAGGAACACAATTAGCTACAACAGAATAACACTTAGACACTTGGTCGGACAGACCAACATGAACACATCACAAGCATATTTACAATATCACAATTCACATATTATTTCTCACCTCATTTATTAATCTCATTTATAGCCCCCATGGCTCTAGCCCCCATGGCTCATGCCCCATGGCATCCTCAATCACCTCGACCACTAGTGTAACACCCTTTCTAGACAACCGTTAATCATCAGATTCTATCGTAGTTTTTAAATTTAATATCACGAAAGGGAATGTCACATTTCAACGCTTATAAAAACAATCAGCTCATAGTCAATTCATAAGAAGTTTATAAAATATTAAAACGATACGCAGCACATAGTTTAGGGTCGGGCCCTCAAACACCTGCTTTAGTTTACAAAGACCGAAATAAAGGACGCCTTCCAACACAAATGGAAGGATTACTAGTTTTTAACAATTCACTTAGTACGTCATCAATAAATGTCTAAAGCATCAAATAATAAAATAAAAGACGACTACGCCTCCCCCGTGCTACATATCGAGCCGAGCCAACACAACTACTAGTAGGCGGGCATAAGGATGCCCTCACTCGCGAGTACTGCAGCGTTGCCACATAAGAGCAACATTCCAAGCGAGAATGGGTGAGTCTTTCATACAAATAATAATAGTTAGGATAGGCATTATATATTGGCAAGGCAACAAACACTACAATCGATTCACCACATTATCAACACGTCATCACTAAGTTCATTAACATATGTATGAGTGTATGCATGTATGCAACATGCATGAGGATCCTTCACCACCGCACTTTGCCTTGAGGGCACCCACCGCTTTGGACCAAAGTCCCACACCGCTTTAGTCAAGCCTACACACCGCTTTATGCACATGCAATATGTGACTCTATGTCAATGCACCACCAACAACACATGTGCCACAACATTTTATTATACACACCACTTTATTTATTTCTCAACTCAACTCACCAACTATTCAAGCCTCGAGGGCTACACACCGCTTTGGACCTAGTCCCACACCGCTTTCACACCTTCGCATAAAGACACTCGCCCCATTTTTATTTTAGTGGGTTAACTCGCTCGCTTACATTGCCACACCCAATTAGACCAAACTAAGCATTAGGGACCAAGATGGCACCTAGGCGCAACACTAGCGCCACTTGGCGCCACTCTGGCAGCCACTTTGGTGCCCCACCGCAACACTCTCACACACCTCATGCACTACCAGCCCAACCGGCGCACTAGGCTGCCACATTTGGCGCCTGCACCCAAGACACACACGCACACACCCACGCCTTGCACACCTGGCGCACACGGACACGCAGGGCAGCCACATTTTGGCGCCCGCTCGCATCACACACACACACGGATCGAGACACAGCGCACTGTGGCTGCCCATTTGGCGCCTGTGCTCGCACACACACACACAAGACACGCACACTGGCGCCTCGGCTTGGCGCTGTGGCAAAACACACTGCACACACGTACACGGCATGCCACTTCGACGCCCCCTCCCTCGGTTCACTCACAATTTCCACACGCAGGGCAGCCAATTTTGGCGCCCTGCTCTAGCACACACCCACACCAGCCACCACACCCTGCCACGGGCGCCAAGTTGCTAGGCAATTGGCGCGTGGCCGTAGCCCACTTCACACATGCCTTCGCACTTCAATCACGTAATTTATCTCACATTTCCACCACTAATTCACACCTACTTCAACACCACTTCATTTGGGATTTTATTAATACATCACAAACCACATATATTTACATTCAACTCATTCAGAAATTAATCAAACAACTAAGTGGGCACAACTCATATCATGTTCATGTCCACATCACTCCATATACTTCACCACACTAATACAACTTTCAAGCACTCAACCATTCAACAATTCATACCACTCCACATTCTATAGTTCGACAGTTCTAATAACCTACAACTCAACAATTCTAACATTCACAATTTAAACAATTCAACATTCACTAAATCAATAATTCTAATAACCTACAACTCAACCTACACATAACACAAATCCTAAGAATTATTATAGGTATAGAAAGAGTCCCCATACCTTGCAAAACTGAAGAATTCAACCCTCACCAAAATCGCCAGAAACGTGACAAGCTTCCTCTCCTCCTTCGCAAAACCGTGGCTACAACTTCAGGGAAAAAGGGGGAAAAACAACAACGATGGAGGGTGAGGAATTGAAGGTCACAACGTGAAAAGGGAAAGAAGAGAAAGGATTGAGGATCATTACCTAGAGACGAGTTTGAGAAGAAGCTCTCCTTCTCCTCCAATTTCACGTCGCGCAGCGCCCCTTCTCACTCACAGCTTCGGTCCTCTATCTTTTACAGCAAAGAGGAATTGAAATCATAAACTTGGAAATATAAGGAAAGGAATGGAGAAAGGAGAAGGATTCAACGTTATCAGTGAAGCTTGAGAAGAAGAAATTCTCTCTCCTCCTTTCCCTTTCGTCGTCGCTCTTCGCGCTCTCTCAAGCTCTCTCTCGCGATTTTCTTTTCTTTCCTTCTGATGATGATTGTCTCAATTGGAGACCCAATTTAGGTCATGCATAGTGATTGGGCCAACTAGTGGGTCAGGGCCTAATCACACCACTCTTTAATTCAATACACCTCCCGAAATAAAACCACTCCAATTTATTTATTCTAATTCAAGTAAATATCGTGAACCCTCAAATAACTTAATTAAATAATTAATTAAATTATTTTGGGGTGTTACAACTAGCTCAACATAATCAAGTCCCAAGGACTAATCTCAACTAGAGGACTAAACCTCACTCAGGGACCTAAAACACTCTTAGGACTAAATCAACACTTAGGGACCAAATTGACACCTTTTGGACCAAACGGGCACCTAGGGACCAAAACAACACCTAGGGACCAAAACCACACCCTTAGGACTAAATAAATACCTAGGGACCAAATCACACCTAGTGGACCAAAACAAAGACACACTTAGACACAAGGCAAAGACTAGCGCCATTTTTCCCACATTCTCGCGCCACCACAGGCAACACAAAGACTAGCGCTTAAAATCTCAAGAACTTGGCGCCCGTGGCAACATTAAATGCATCGGGCGCCATTTTCCTAGCGATCGGCGCCTCGGGCAACACACGGTCTTAGACACAAACTAAGATACAAATCGAGACGCAGCTCGCACACAGTGCACTGATCGGCGCCTGGCAAGACTTTTTGGCGCCTCGCACTTGGCACAAGACACACAAAGACATGCAAGAAGAAAACTACTCGAGCCAAAATGTTTAAAATTGATTTTGGGGTGTGCAATCGCAAAATATGGCACAGTAAAATATGCACAGTAACTCTAAGTTTCACTCAAACCACCCCATAGGCGCACACATATAGCGCCACAAAGAATACCCACTAGAACATCTCTCAAATGACACATGCTAAAATAAAACTACTCGAGCCAAAATGTTTAAAATTGATTTTGGGCAGTAAATCGCAAAAGATGGCACGGTAAAATATGCTCAGAACTCTAAGTTTCACTCAAACCACCCCATACGTGCACATGAACAAAGGCATGTGGCGCCATATTCCCAAAGAAATCGGCGCCAGACAAAGAAGCAAGCACACACACCATCAAGCATAAAGTGACACAGCGCTTTTCTGGGCACCTGGGCAAGATTTGCGCCCCGCCATCGCACACACCCACAGCCACACAAAAAAAGTGCATTGTGGCGCCATTTTCCCAAAGAATCTTGGCGCCTGGCAGAACACACTCGCACACACACACACAACAAATTTCCTGAGTGAAAGACACGTGGCGCTTTATTCCTAGCAATTTGGCGCCCAAAACCCCAAAAATCCCAAATTCCCAAATTCCTTAAACCAATTCACTCCATAATCATTCTAATACTCCTAATTTCATATTCTAACAATCAATTACATGCTCAATCATCAATTACATCACAAATCACGAAATCACATGTTATAAACCCTAATTTAAGCCCCAAATCGATTTCAACATGTAATTCATCAAATTCAATGGTTCAAATCATCAAACAATCATCAATTAACATCAAACAAGACCTATGATCTACATATAACCCATTATCCTCCCTATTATAGAGTGAGACTCCCCTTACCTTATTTTAACCGTAGAATTTCCTTCTCTCGAGTCACGCAAAACCACAAAGAACTAGAGCCTTCTTCTCCCTTCCTTGCTTGATTGGTGCGATCCACTCTTCTCTCTTCTCCTCTAGGTTGCGTCGTTTTCTCCCTTTCTCTCTTCTCACTTTTCGTTTTTTCTTTCTTTCTCTCCTTTGGTGCGAAATGCACAATTCCTAGGAGCCTAAGTCATTGGGCTTGGGCTCACAGCCAATAATAACAGACTCAGATTTCCAATACCACTCCCTTCTATTAAAATAAAATAATAAATATAAAACACTATATTATACTTAATATAATTAAAATAGTGCAACACTTTAAATAATTTAATCAATTGCTTAATTAAATCATTTAGGGTGTTACAACTCTCACCCACTTAGGAAATTTCGTCCTCGAAATTCATACCTGAGTCAAATAACTCTGGATAAGACTCCCGCATTCTCGCTCCAGCACTCCCAAGTCATACTCTCACCAAAGCGCTCCCAACCACACTACCTTGACTAAGGCAATGTCTTTCCTCTCAACACCTTCACCTCTCTCTCATCAATCCTCACCGGCATAGTCTCCACAAAGGAGGTTCTCACGCACTCCACATCATCCATGTGAATCACATTGACTGTCCGAATATACTCAAGTCGTGACACGTGGAATACATCGTGCAAGTTTGAAAGATTAGGTGGCAAGGCCACCCTATAAGCAACCTTTCCAACCTCTCGATTTGGTACGGTCCAATAAACCTCGAGTTAACTTCTTTTTTTTTTTAGGCACGCCCAACACCACCATAGGCGTGACCTCAAGAACACATGCTCACCACTGAAACTCCAAGTCCTTTCTCCTCCTATCATGGTAACTTTTCTCCGGCCTGGGACTCTTTCATTTTCTCTCTCCGATCATCTTTACCTTCTCTCGTAGTCTCCCTAACCAATTCCGGTCCAAGCACAACGCTCTCACTAGACTTATGCCAACACAAAGGAGTCCTACATCTCCGCCCATACAAAGGCTTCAAAAGGAGCCATCCCTATACTCGAATGGTAGCTGTTATTATAAGTAAACTCAATCGCTGGAAGATGTGTATCCCACGCACCTCCCTCGCTTCTAGCACACAAGCTCTCGTAAGGTCCTCCAAGGATCGGATGGTTCTCTCTCTGTCTCATCCATCCGTCTCGAGGATGATAAGTCAACTCAACCTCAACTGACCCCAATGCCTCCCGCAAGCTTCCCAAAAACTCGACGTAAACCTTGTGTCTCTATCCGATACAATACTCTTCTAACCCCATGCAGCTTCACGATCACCGAAATAAATCTTAGCCAACTTTGGCACAGGATAGTGTGATGTTGATAGGAATAAAATGGGCGCACTTGGTCAACCTATCCACAATCACCCAAATAGTGTCAAACCTCTCTCACAAAGGTGTTTGGCAACCTACCACAAAGTCCATGGAAATGTTGTCCCACTTCCATTCCGGAATCTCTAAAGGTTGCATCACCCCCGCAGCTTCGTGCTCAATCTTTGACTTCGCAAGTCAAACAGCATAAACGAATCATGCTACATCCTCTTCATACCAGTGCCACCAAAACAGCTTTCTTGAGATCATGATACATTTTGGTAGCACCGGATGAATGCTCAACTTGCTCCTATGGCTCTCCTCAAGTATCATCTTCTTTAACTCAAAGATCATCGGAACACAAATTCTCGTCCCGAATCTCAACACCCTCGGGAATCCAACCTCGTAATCCCCATCCACACCGATCACCACCACCCAATAAATCAACCATTTCACATCCAACTTCTGGGCGTCTCTGACACTAACCAAGAAGTCATTCCCAATCCTCAGCATACCCAATCTGACACTCTGGGGTGTCACTTCACAAACTAGACTCAGATCACGAATTGCTCAATCAACTCCAATTCCTCACCATCATAGTTGACATATGTAGTTTTTCGACTTAAAGCATCAGCCACGACATTAGCTTTGCCGGGATGATAGTTCAAGCCGAAATCATAATCCTTCAGAAATTCTAACCAACACCTCTGCCTCATATTCAGCTCCTTCTGGTCAAACAGGTACCTCAAGCTCTTGTGATCACTGAACACCTCGAGCCTGGTACCATACAAATAGTGCCTCCAAATCTTAAGCACAAAAACAATAGCAGCCAACTCCAAATCATGAGTCGGGTAGTTCTTCTCATCACTACAAGAAAATCGCTGATTTGCCACTTTACATTTCCGTGGCAAATGCACAAATTTCCGTGGCAAAACAACATTTGCCACGGATTTGCCACGACAAAAATTGGTGGCAAAACGCCGTCGCGAATCGCTTGCCACGGAATTTCCGTGGCAAATTTTTCCGCCGCAAACTGCGGCAAATTTTCGCCGCAAGTCCGTGGCAAATTTTCGCCGCAAGTCCGTGGCAAATCTGGCGCAAATTTTTTAAAAAAATTAAAATAAATGGAGCAAGAGTTTCCTACTACTCCAACTTCTTCACAAATTGGGTTATCTTTCTCTCAGTAGGTAAACATGCAATTAGCAAGTGTAATTTTGCGTAATTATCGTGTGTATGTAAACAAAGACACATCCCTTCTATTTATATTGTAATTAGAATAATTACATATCTATCTATCACAATGAATGTGATCAATCAACCACAATAATACTAAATCAACTTAGCAATTACAGAGAAGCAACTAAGCAATTTAGTAACAATCATAATCATAATACTAAATCAACCACAATAAAATAAAATCCATGTGTTACAAAGTATAAAGCAATCACTTCTTTCCATAAAAAGAGAAGCTTTCAAAATGACGATCCTTCGGCTAAATAGATGAAATAAAAGGAATTACATCGGTGGTTTGTTATATATTCACTTTGTTCTACAGAGCAGAGCTAAATTATTTTTAACTAGTAATCTAATCATGAGGAGCCAGCCATCACCACCAAAATGTACGAGAACAACCTAGAACTTCTCATGCACTAATCATGAGAGGCACCTTAAACACCTGAGCCTCTCTAAACACTGAATATTATAGACAGCATAAACTAAAGCAACCTAGAACTTCTCATGCACTAACCATAAGGTACTGGAAAACGTTTCAGTAGGTAGTATTCCACATCGCACATAGATGCAGAGAAAGTCATGGAGAACGTTGTTTGTGGCGCTGACACTGCACACGAGATATTGAATCCAAATAATAATAGCATTGGTAACAATAAGTATTGCCTTCTTCAATTTGAAACTCACTTGAGGATGGACTCTAGCTCGAGAAAAAGTGGACCCAAAATGATTCCTCCTCCTAGTCCCAACAAGCCACCAATTACACCACCAAGAAACCAAAGACACAATAGAATAGATATTATTAATCAAAAACAAGAAAATCTTTTCCTTGATCTCCAATGGAAGCTATTACTCTACGCCCGTGAACAATGCAATGCCTCTCATAAGCGCTTACCCCAACCGAGATTGGAATCGTGATAACACGTATAAACAAAATTCAAACAGCTTTTTAGAGATCATTGTAACAGAGCAATCAAGAGAAAAAATGACTTGTATCAAGCTCCCGAACAGAATTACCGCAACAAGTTCAAGACTAATATGATGTTGAACAAGTAGTTGTGTAGTTTTTCCGTCGATAGACAATAGGATATTTTTGATCTATAGTTAGATGAATTGCATGGTATAAAGTAAACTTTTGTTCTATTACATTGTGAAAAAGTGGCAATCAGAGTGCAAGGAATGAAACCCAAACAAAGCAAAGAAGCCCAAACTCCTTCCAAGACACATTTTCAATGATAGTCACCGCAAAATCCATGTTATTACTTATTAGACAAGAAAATATCACCCCATCCATAACTCAAGAGAGAATAATGGAATCATTTACCTCGGCGTTTTTTTCTGTGCCACCATTTGGTCCAATTGGAATAGGTTTGTATTCTCGCCGCCCCGTAACCCGCCAAAAAGAAAGTTACATAAACCCTAACATCGTGAAAAAACAAAATGACCTGGAGATGCTTACTAACGCTTTGTTAAATGTTGATGAATAGCTTGTGAACTCACCAATAGATTCTTGTCGCCTAGCATACTCCTAAAGTGAGTCAAGTTCAGATAGAAGTCGACATAAACTTATTTCTAGAGTTTGTCACTAAATAATTAACCTCCGATTCACCACTAAAACACCGATATTACACTATTAATCGTAAGATTATCTAAAAAAACACTATTAATCGTAAAACCTTCATAATGAGTCATTATGATCAATAAAATATCAAACTCGCAGGATAAATTAAATGAGACCTTTTTCATTATGGTTTCCTCATTCCATGTCTCAACCCCTTAAAGAATGCTTTTGTTGACGAGCCCGCAAGAGAGTAAAACTAAAATCGAGAGAGGTGCAAAACAAGAATAAGAATCTCTAACCGAAAAGACAATTGAGCTAAGCTAAGGTTACCTAAGAAAAGAATAATAAGCAATATAGTCACCATCCAATCGTGGAACACAACATTGAAGACCACTCCAATGCCGATACCAAGCATGAGCATTGGTTGAATGAGAAGTGCCAAATCATAGTCAATGATGGGCATATCCAATGTTGGATGTCTTAGCTTAAGGTTGTAGTAAATAGTTGATAGAGCTGCCCCATGACCATACCTGTCAAAAAGAAACACCCAATAAGTAAATGTAGTGGGACACAAAATCACTTTAAGCAAAAACTTCGAGATAGATATACCATATTATGTAATATTATTGTAACCTTATATTCTACCTATCTCGCTAATTTTAAAATACACTTATGTAATACTAACCTATTACACTCTAGTTTCCAATATTATTGTAACCTTAAAAATGGGTGTGGCTCGCTATAAAAAGAAATGCAAAGATAGTTTGAGACCTTCAATTATGAATATCTCAAGAATGAGTAGTAAAACAAATCCAAAGTGAGATTGAGGGCACATAGCAAGTTGGATATTCATTTACGTAAATGAATCAAACATTAAAAACCACTCCAACCAAGAATCCACATTACAATCAAACAAAACAACAAACAATCATATATTACCAACCTTGTATCAAGTATCCGTAATATTCGAACAAATGCATGTGTTGAGTACGACAATGAACACAAAACCAAATCCTCTTTGTTGTACACATGAACCCCAAGCTCAAAACAAAGCCACATAAACAAAATCATTCACATCACATTAACAACACAAAAAACCAATAGTATTACACTCTTTATGTAATACTAACCTATTTTAAGTCAAGCAAAATCACTTTAAGCAAAAACACCCAATAAGTAAATGTAGTGGGACACATCCTCGACAGTAAGAAACAACATATAGTGTGATAATGTAAATAGAAGGACGATATGATACAACATTACAAATTGCATGATATTAATAGGGTATCTTTAGAAATTTTCCGTAACATAACATAACATAGGATATACCTTTAGAAAGCTCCAAGTTCAAATATCATGACAAATCAAGGATGATACAACATGATATGAAAATACTGTGTAAATGACTAGCAAAGAACTACCTACAATGTTGAAACAAGGTAGCCGTAAAACCAAACTTGGAGGTTCATGCATAAGGCTTTTCACATATGTGTTACATTGAAATTTCAAGGAGAAGTTTGTATGAGCGATCAATGAGGAAATTAATCTCATAACAATTTTTTGAATATATAATTAAATTTAAGAGTTTCTTTAGAGAATATATAGTTGTAGCAATGTCCTTCATAAACAGATAATGAACCCGCTTTTTCTATCCAACATTGTATTATTTAGCAATTCTTACATCTAACTCATGCATGACTCTCCTATGCACATAGAAGATTGTTTTATTGCACATTGTTTAATGATGAAATCGTTGATGCGAAATGTACACATATACACACAAAATTGGTTAATCATACAAAGACGTTAGAACTCATGATTAGAAGCTTGGATTGCTTTTTCTTGCTCCTCGAGTGCCTCCCCACCTCTCAAAGACCACACCCTAGCACTCTCGATTTCAAAGACAAGCAAAAGACTTCTCCCGACTAACCAACTTTTTAGCATCTTCTAAGCCTATAGAACAAAGAAGGATTCGATTTCTTTTCAGATTAGATATTCCAAACTAATTCGTAAAGCCCAAGAGAGAAGAAAAAAAAGCTGTATGGCGGTTAGCGATGTCAAACAAATTTTAAGCACATTAGTATTGTTTGAGAATAACTAATATCGGCATTGCTAGTAATACATTTATAGAGAAATTCAAATCGTAGAAAATAAATTACAGTGTGACTTACATCACTCCATTAGGTTAAATATGAAGGGAACAAAATCATGCTAAAAGGAACCAGCTTATTATTTCATGGAAGGTGACAGAGAAAGGGAGGAACCAAAGGTGCCTTCTATGAGATTTTGATGCGTCAACAAAGTTATGCAATAAATTTTGTAATAGTATATTTGCAAATATTAACAAATTAACATGCCAAACTATGAACTGTTTATTCATTGTTTTTCGCTTTCTCAAAAAGAATAAATTCAAAAGAAAAATATTAGAATTTACTCATTTAGAAACTATTTCCGTAAATCATCACTTTGAAAGCGAGAAAAATTTGGTGGAGATTTTATATCATTTACAAAAAAAGTCTAGATGTCAATGTAGACTGTTTGAGAAAGTTGAGAAGCTTCTTCACTTCAAACTTCTCTTGAATCAGCTTCTCCTTCATCTTGAGTCAACTTAACAACTAAAGCTTCCACCTATGATGAATATACTGGTTAAGTACTATGAAGTAACATGAATTGTAGACAAGGAAATGAAGAATTTTCTCATGCACTCAAATAGCCTCCTCAAAATATATTTAAATGAAGACATAAGAAATGAAGACATGCTCCAAAAAGTAAGCACAAAAACACAATTATAGAAGACTCAATTTTTTCTAGCAAGGAGAATGAAATACCATTTCAAATTCGAATAAAGTAATGACCTCAACCAAGGAATAGTATAAAATAACAAACCATAGAGATAGCTTTCTCCACATCCTCTTTATTTCTTCCAAGAAATCGTCCTCTTAAGGATTCTAAGGCATCTCTTAGCTTTTTCAAAAGAACATGTCCTCCAAAGATGCCACTTCTCTAAGCTTTGCCTCGAGTTCCATGATTAAAATATCACTTGAATTCAAAGGGAAAAATATGATAACGAAGTGCAAAAAGAAAGAAAAACTAATGAAGTGCGAGGTTTAGTCACAAACTTAAATTCAACTAAGGTCATTCCCGATGACATAAAAGGGATCTAATATAGACATGATTTTTGCCTTTTTTTTTTGGACTAATATGTATTTGATGGAACCGAGGTTGTTGAATATAAATTGGCTTTTTCTAACAAGGAAAACGAAAAGAATGACCGCAGAGCAATATAAAAGGATGAGAACCTCATTAGATAACTTAGCAAATGCAGCCAAGTTCTTGTCAAATTTACTAGCAAGGTCACGAACCGAGATACGCTTGTTCTGGTCTTGCAAATTGGAAGCTTCTTGTTCAATAACATTCTTCAAAGAAGGACCTTGGTTATCCTCAACAGTGCTCTTCAAGAAATTGGTTATCGCCCCGCTTTATACTTTGGAAAACTACTAGAAATAAAGCTCACGCCACCAAACAGGGAACTGCTTCCATTGGCATCTTAATTTCAATTTCGTGACTAATCTTTGTCATGGTGAAAATGGGTGTGGCTCGCTATAAAAAGAAATGCAAACATAGTTTGAGACCTTCAATTATGAATATCTCAAGAATGAGTAGTAAAACAAATCCAAAGTGAGATTGAGGGCACATAGCAAGTAATATAGAGAAGGTTTCAACCAAAGATTATGAATATCTCAAGATATGTTTTTCTTTTTGCCATCGAGAAACAAAGCAAAAACTTCAACATTTTTTGACAAAGAGACTTGAAACTTTTCAATGCTCAATAAGTCTTAGGATTGTGCCTCTTTGTATCAATACTATCTTGGAAATTAGCATGCTTTTTTCTTTGGCTAGATTGATGTAAATTGGGGTATGTTGTTTTCTTCATTTGAAGATGCCAAAGTTATTGAATTACAAGGTCCGATCATTTATTGCACCTCAATATTTCAAAAGGGGGGGGTGATCTCATATGATTTCATTCCATGTGTTATTTTCTTATCTTATAATTTATTTCTCTGGGACCATTTCTTCATAACACGCTTTGTGCCACCAAACCAAAATGAGTTGCTTGTAATATTAGTTTTTAATTTTACCAAAGATACTATACAAACATTAAAATATCTGCTTTTTAGTTTTATTTGATTTTACATTTTTATCATGTGAAAACAAAATAATATTATTGTAACCTTATATTCTACCTATCTCGCTAATTTTAAAATACACTTATGTAATACTAACCTATTACACTCTAGTTTCCAATATTATTGTAACCTTAAAAATGGGTGTGGCTCACTATAAAAGAAATGCAAAGATAGTTTGAGACCTTCAATTATGAATATCTCAAGAATGAGTAGTAAAACAAATCCAAAGTGAGATTGAGGGCACATAGCAAGTTGGATATTCATTTACGTAAATGAATCGAAACATTAAAAACCACTCCAACCAAGAATCCACATTACAATCAAACAAAACAACAAACAATCATATATTACCAACCTTGTATCAAGTATCCGTAATATTCGAACAAATGCATGTGTCTCATGGTACAACAATGAACACAAAACCAAATCCTCTTTGTTGTACACATGAACCCCAAGCTCAAAACAAAGCCACATAAACAAAATCATTCACATCACATTAACAACACAAAAAACGAATTATAAAATAGAGTACTTACTTGGTGTCGATCTCTACGAAAATATATATTGTGTCTTGCAAGAATTCAAAACCTAATAACAACAAAATAAAACCCAAAATCAGAGGAATATTTAGAAACCGATTTGTGAAAAGTGAAAGAAGAACTGAGTTGTGAGAGGGAGAAGTGAGAGGAAACCAATAAACCTATGAACACCAAAACAAAACCAAAATCAGCTTTAAGAGAAACAGAGGAAGCAATATACCATATTGAAGAAGTAGAAATGAGAAATAGAGAAAGCGAAATACCTTTGTTGAGCGATTTGTATCGGTCACTTCTAAATCTGAGGTTGTTAGGTTTCGCACAAACTGAGGATGACGATTTTGAGGTTGGGTTCCATTAATGCAAGCTTTGGAGTGGAGAAGATGATGGGTCTAGGGTTTGTTGGTGTGAGAGAGAGAGAGAAGTGAGAGTGAGGAGAGTGCAGTGGAGGTTGAGGAGGCGGAGGTGAGGAGAGTGAAAGGTGGAGAGTGAGCGTGAGAACGATCGAAGGAGGGCGGAGGGAGAAGGTCGGAGGGAGAACGAAGGTGGAGAGGGAGAAGGTGGAGAGTGAACGAAGGCGGAGAACGAAGGGTGAAGATGAGGGGTCTGAACGTTCTGATTTTATGTATCGGGCTATTTTTATTTTGACCAATGTGTTGCCACGGATTTGCCACGGCATCTCCGTGGCAAATGTCTGTCCTTTCACATGTCCGTGGCAAATCCGTGGCAAACACCAGCGGGAAATTTCGCGCCTCTATTTTTTACTCATTCCGCCGCAAACTGCGGGCAAATTATCGACGGAATAAGCTCGCGTGGCAATTGGCCGTGGCTAAAACAAGCTTTTCTTGTAGTGCATGTGTCCTCAACTGTCTGGACGCATAAGCAACTACCTTCCCATCCTGCATCAATACACCTCCCAAACCCATCTTGGAAGCATCACAGTATACAACAAAAGGTTGATCCGGCACAGGCAACACTAGCACTGGAGACGTTGTCAACCTTCTCTTCAACTCTTGGAAGCTCTCTTCACATTTTGCATCCCACACAAAGCTCTTCCCTTACAGGTCAATTGGGTCAACGGAAGGGCTAGCTTAGAGAACCCTTCAATAAACCTCCCAGAGTAACCACCAACCCCAAGAAACTTCGATCTCGATCCACGCACTTTGGGCTCTCCCACCGCAACATCGCATCAACCTTGGTCGGGTCCACAGCCTATACCATCACCAGAAAATAATGTGACCCAAGAAGCTTACCTCACGCAACCAGAACTCACATTTGGACAGCTTAGCATAAAGCTTCTTCTCTTTCAGGACCTCTAACACCAATCTCAAGTGCTCTACATGCTCCTCCTCAGACTTAGAGTACACCAGAATATCATCAATAAAAACAACCACAAACCGATCCAAGTAGTTATGGAAGATTCGGTTCATGTACTCCATAAACACCCCTGGTGCATTAGTGACACCAAACGGCATTACAGATTACTCATAATGCCCATACCTCGTTCTGAACGCTGTCTTCTAGATGTCTTCATCTTTCACCTTTATCTGATGATAACCTGACCTCAAGTCAATCTTGCTAAAAACCTTAGCACCCACCAGCTGGTCCATCAGATCATCAATCCTCGGAAGAGGATACTTATTTTTAATGGTTACCTTGTTCAGTTGCCTGTAATCCACGCACAGACGCATACTCCCATCTTTCTTCTTAACCAACAAAACCGGAGCTCCCCATGGTGACACACTAGGCCTCACAAACTTCTTCTCAAGTAACTCTTCCAACTGCTTCTTCAGCCTGCATAACTCGTAAGTCGACATCCCAGACGGTGCATAGACACATGCCTAGTACCAGGCACAAGCTCAATCCCAAACTCTACTTCCCTCTCTGGTGGCACACTAGGAATCTCATCAGGGAACACTTCAGGGAACTCACACACCACCTGCAGCCCATCAACTACGACTTGGTTCTCAAAGCACATAGACGCCATCAAAGCAAAACAAATTTGACCACCCTCTTTCATTACCCCCACGCAATTGATCGTGAGACAAAGAAATGCACTCCTCCTCTTACGGAGGAAGGAAGCTAACAGACTTGTTGAAACAGCTTGATGTGTACATGGTTATCTACTAACCACCCATACCCGTAATCACATCCAACCCACCCAAAGGTAAATGCAGATAAGGTCAACTGAAAATCTCTCACAAGACCGACAGAGGACACCTAGCACACATTAGAGAAGTAGTTATCGAACCCTTAGCCGGAGTGTCGATAACCATTCCCTCCCATAGTTGACAAAACTAAATTCAACTTTTCAAACAGCATGTAAGCAATAAAAGAGTGCGTAGCACCCGTGTCAACAATAGCAACTAAAGGTGTACCATAAATAAAGCAAGTACCTCTAATCTCATTGGGTCCCTCCGAACTCGCCAAAGGCAAAAACTCTCCCAAAGGACCTCTCTTTCTTTGGCTTAGTGCACTTGGAGCTAAAGTGACCAAACTTCACCACGCTTGAAACACACACTTCCTTACGATCACAATCGGATGCCATGTGGCCATCCTTCCCACACTTGAAGCATATCTTTCCCCGCACTTACAATCAAAACTCGTGACCCGGCCACCACACTTGAAGCACACAATATCGCCAGGAGCATCTCCCCATCCGGCTTTTTGCCCTCAAAGCCAGACCTACTACCACCAAAGATACCGCTACCACCAAAGATACCTCTGCTTACCCTTACTAGCGCACACTTCATATGGCTTACCCTGCTCAAATTTACCCTTCGGTCTCTCTCATGACTCTAGCACGGCCATTGTTTGTCATCCTCATAGATCCCGCAGCGATCAACCAAATCAAGAAACACTCGATCTTCCGATACCCAATAGCCTGCTGATATCGACTCTCAACCCATTCTCAAACTTTATGCACTTTGAGAATTCGAACCACCTCGAGTAGTGTGGATAGAACTTGGCCACCAAAGAAAACTTAGCAACAGACTGTGATACCATACTACCCTGCGCTCACCAAGAAACTCCATCTCTTTCTTCCTCCGACATCCTCCTGAAAATACTTTCTCAGGAATTCCCTCTTGAACACAGCCCAAGTAACCTCCTCATGAGCAGCCCCCTAGCCTCTCACCGGGTCTCCAACCACCGGGCCATCGCCTCTTCAGATAGAGTGTGTGTACCGTACCTGACTTTTTGTTCATCATTGCACTAATCACCCTGAAGATCCTCTCAATCTCCTTCAGCCATGCCAGAGCACCATCTGGGTTGTACCTCCCCTTGAAGGTAGGAGGATCCTCTCCCTGAAACGTGGCCAGACTACGCGTTCCAGCATTCTCACCCACATTCTGCTGGTTCCCCATAGCCACTTCAACTTAACGCTTGTATAAACAACAATTCAGAACCAGTCTAGCAACACCTAGTTGTCATAAAACACTATGATGAGATGCATGACTTGGCCTTTACAGCACCAAACTTTTGCTCTGATACCACTAATGTAACACCCCATTTCTACCCAGAAATTTAAATCAAAAATCAGAGTACATAACAATTCATTTTCATTAAATGGAATGCTACACTTATCTCTTAAAACACTCAAACAGTCGGTTCAGCTCATAAATATGAATCAATACATAACACCATACAAAAACGTGGGATATAAACTCATATTATGCAAACTAATAAAACTACAAATTTCAAAGGATAATCATCAAGTCTCAACAATACATAGTATAACAGTATGAAAGCTCAACAGTGAACAAAACAAAGAAAATAAAAGTCTAAACCCCATCCCCTTGGTGCTACGTATCAGAGCAGACCGACTCGGGGAATAGTGAAGGTAGCAAGCCCTCACTCATGACTACCTGTGGTAAACAACAACAGAAAGGGTGAGTCTCGAACTATATAATAAAGGTGATAATAAGCAATATATATACTATCATAGCATCACACAGGCACAGCTTACAGCACACAAAGCATTCATTAATCAATAGTAATCATGCGTTTATGAGAATGTATGCAATGCAATCATGCATGTGGTACCATTTGCCCCCATGGCAGTATCATTATCAAATTGAGCCCTCATGACTCTGGCCCCCATGGCCTGGCCCTCATGGCCTCACAATTAATTTATAAACATCGCGACCGCAGCCGAATGTATGCATGAGACTCCATGAACACATCACAAGCATATTTACAATATCACAATTCACATATTATTTCTCACCTCATTTATTAATCTCATTTATAGCCCCCATGGCTCTAGCCCCCATGGCTCATGCCCCCATGGCATCCTCGATCACCTCAGTCACTAGCTCGACATAATCAAGTCCCAAGGACTAATCTCAACTAGAGAACTAAACCTCACTCAGGGACCTAAAACACTCTTAGGACTAAATCAACACTTAGGGACCAAATTGACACCTTGGACCAAACGGGCACCTAGGGACCAAAACAACACCTAGGGACCAAAACCACACCCTTAGGACCAAACAGTCACCTAGGGGACCAAACTGCACCTAGGGACCAAAACAAAGACACACTTAGACACAAGGCAAAGACTAGCGCCATTTTTCCCACATTCTCGCGCCACCTGTGGCAACACAAAGACTAGCGCCTAAAACTCAAGAACTTGGCGCCCCGTGGCAACACACGACCACCGAGCGCCATTTTCCTAGCGATCCGGCGCTCATAACACGGTCTTAGACACAAACTAAGACACAAATCGAGACGCAGCCTCGCACACAAGCACTGATCGGCGCCTGGCAAGACTTTTGGCGCTCGCACTTGGCACAAGACACACAAAGACATGCAAGAAGAAAACTACTCGAGCCAAAATGTTTAAAATTGATTTTGGGCAGGCAACTGCAAAATATGGCACGGTAAAATATGCACAGAACTCTAAGTTTCACTCAAACCACCCCATAGGCGCACACATATAGCGCCACAGCAATACCCACTAGAACATCTCTCAAATGATACATGCTAAAATAAAACTACTCGAGCCAAAATGTTTAAAATTGATTTTGGGCGTGCAATCGCAAAAGATGGCACTGTAAAATATGCTCGTAACTCTAAGTTTCACTCAAACCACCCCATACGTGCACATGAACAAAGGCATAGGCTACAAAGTGACACAGCGCCTTTCTCGGGCACCCCAGGGCGAAATTTTGGCGCCCGCCATCGGCACACACCCACAGCCACACAAACAGTGCACAGGGCGCCATTTTCCCAACAACTTGGCGCCCTGGCAGAACACACCTGCACACAGACACATAACCAGCCCGTGAACAGTACACAGGGCGCCTTATTCCTAGCAATTTGGCGCCCCAAACCCCAAAAATCCCAAATTCCCCAAATTCCCTTAAACCAATTCACTCCATAATCATTCTAATACTCCTAATTTCATATTCTAACAATCAATTACATGCTCAATCATCAATTACATCACAAATCACGAAATCACATGTTATAAACCCTAATTTAAGCCCCAAATCGATTTCAACATGTAATTCATCAAATTCAATGGTTCAAATCATCAAACAATCATCAATTAACATCAAACAAGACCTATGATCTACATATAACCCATTATCCTCCCTATTATAGAGTGAGACTCCCCTTACCTTATTTTAACCGTAGAATTTCCTTCTCTCTGAGTCACGTGCAAAAACCACAGCAACTAGAGCCTTCTTCTCCCTTCCTTGCTTGATTGGTGCGATCCACTCTTCTCTCTTCTCCTCTAGGTTGCGCCGTTTTCTCCCTTTCTCTCTTCTCACTTTTCGTTTTTTCTTTCTTTCTCTCCTTTGGTGCGAAATGCACAATTCCTAGGAGCCTAAGTCATTGGGCTTGGGCTCCTGGGCCAATAACAGCAGCTCCGGTATTTCCAATACCACTCCCTTCTATTAAAATAAAATAATAAATATAAAACACTATATTATACTTAATATAATTAAAATAGTGCAACACTTTAAATAATTTAATCAATTGCTTAATTAAATCATTTAGGGTGTTACAACCTCAATTCATCCACACCTATCCTAAGCAACATTGCAAGCTTCTCGTCAGTATAGTATTGTCCCTGGTATTGGTAGGGTCTAGCATGAGATTTGGAGAACCCCAAAAGCTGCTCATATTCCTCTAATGTAGGTGATAGCTGAAAGTTCTTGAAGAAGAAACATCTTACATCAGAGTCGTAGAACTGGCTCAAAGCCACAAGAGCATCCTCTTGAACATCCAACTGCAAAAGCCTACGAATATTCCCATATGCCTAATCAAAGGAATCCCTCTCAATCGGACCCATAAGAGCTGCACATTGTCTCAGACTACCGACATCAACCTTCTTCATAACTGGGAAGCGAGAAGTAAGTGAAGTCTTGCTATTCGATTCCATTCTGATGCACCTATGACAAGACGGTACAATATTCGGTGGTCCCCGGCAAGCAAATGCGAATGAAATGCAATATGAATGCAAATATTTACAACATTTAGCTTTAATGAATGCGGCGTGATGCGATTATGATGTGAATGATGCATGTAGAGAAAATAAAAGCGATGCATATGGACGGAAGTTCAAAAATTTAGGAGACACACTATGTGCCGCCTCACGCAGTGGTTTATTTGAAGAAGGAAAATATTTTTGTATTTTCTTGGAAAAACTTTGAAAGGTTTCTTTTGAGGAAGACATGTCCTAAATTACCATGCAGCACACAATTTGTATGCCCTCGTGTCCTACAAAGGTGGGAATCCTGAGTTCTAGGGCAACTTCAAAGGTTCCTCCCATGTAGTTCTAATTCACACCCTCACAATGGCTACCGGAGCTATAGAATCCTCATGCCGACACCCACAAATGTAGAATGCTACCAAGTGTGAGGCGTCATGAGAAAGAGTACTCCGGTTGAGACTTTCATGAGTATCAGACAGACAAAGGTCTTGAGTGATGACCACTAATCGCCTCCACTCCCTAAGTGTTTGTTGGATCCGGGTATAGGAGCCCACTCATAGCACACAAATCATAAGGTGTGAAAGTGTGTGATCGAGGACATACTTCCTAAAATCTACCCAACCCCACCTGCAAGGAAAACCAGAACAGTCCAGACAAAAGGTCGTCTACCCTAGGGTTCAACATACATACATCATTTCAACATGCAAACTATCCTAAGAAGTCAGCAGTAATTACACGCATTGCTTACCACAAGAAAGGGAGCTAAGAAAGGGGATCATAGCAGAAATGGGGGGGAAGCCTACATGAGCTTACCTCAAGAAAGGGAGCGAAGAAGAGGGGAACATGATGAGGAAAGGGGAATGCATGAACATAGTATGTAAACAAAGAGAAGAGGAGTAAAGGAAGCAAGAAGCGCACATAGAAGAAGAAGAAGAAAATCGCACATGAATGCAACACAACATGATAATGCAAGAGAAGCAATCAAGTATCGCAGACAAAGAAAGAGAAAAGAAGAAGAAAAGGGAATATGTAAAACTAACTTTCAAATCAAACAAATTAAACACACATCAAGTTAACTAGGCTTGACCCTCATCTCTCTTTTTTTTTTTTAAAAAAAGGAAAGTTGTCCCCAGCAGAGTCGCCAGCTGTTGCGCCCCAAAAAATCCGGTTTGGACTTTTCAGTTTGACAACGTGAAAATAGTAGAGCCGCCACCAATATTTATTTAGGAAAACATTGAAAAAACCTTTTTTGGGAAAAGCGGGTGGTCTTTCGAAAACTTAGAGATGTAGGTTCGGGGGTCGGTTGCGCATGGGGAAGGTATTAGCATCCCACACGCCATTTCTACCGAAAGGGAACCATTAACTTGATGTGGTTTTGAAATGTTTGATTTGAAATAAATCGTTCTACTTCTTTTCTTTTCTTTTCTTTCTTTTGGGAGGTTGCTTTATTAAAACGGGGAAAAAGGAATGTTTTTGGTATCTTTGAAAAGCGGAACAAAACAAAGATTTTTTTGAAAAGGGTGCTTGACGGGACATGAACCCGGTCCTACGTACCCTCACTGGACTGAGGGATCAAAGCTACGTAGTTCTTGGTTTTTGCGTTCGAAAACGGCTTTTGGATTTTAATTTTGGATCTTTTGAAATAAGACTCGAGTGTTAGCGAACACCAAACAAGCAAAGGCTTCGAGTGGCATTCGTTACTAACTCGAAAGAAAGGAGAGTTGACACCGGTAACCAAACAAGCAAAGGCTTCGAGTGATTACAAGTGACAACGTTGCATTATTCTTTTTTTGAAAATTGTTTTGAAAAAAAGTGGCGAGCATCAGTGATAATTATCACTAATAGCTCATGTTATTTTGGAAATTTGAATTAGTTTTTGTTGTTTAATTAAGGTGTGGGAGTTTTCATGATAGTCAAACAAGCAGAGGCTTCGAGTGACTACCACTAATAACTCCTCATTAGCGATCAAACAAGCAAAGGCTTTGAGTGATGGCTAATGATTTGTTTAAGAAAATGCCTTAGGGTTTTTATTTGGAAAAGCATGTAATTTCGGGTTTGAAAAGAAGTAGAACATTTCAAATCCTTTTTCAAGTCAAAACCAAGACAACAATTAGAACACAAGCAAAGCAATCATAAAGAGTATTCACAAGTTGCTATGAACAATTGAACACATGATTAAGCAAGCATGTGGATGCATGAGTATACAATTATGGGATGCAAGGCATAGCATTATGGGATGTATGAACAATTGAAAAAGAGTGCAAGACATAGTGTTAATGAGTGCATGAACATGTAATAATGAATGCAAGACATAATATTAATGGATGCATGATCATATAATAATGAATACAAGACATAATATTAATGGATGCATGAACATGTAAGAGAGTATGAGAATGCAAGAGGCATGAGCACATATGGATGCATGAACATGTAAGCACAAGTGATGAAATGCAAAGTGTGAAAATATTTTGGGTATTTTTGCAAATAGACAAGTAGTGAAACTTTTAGTAAAAAGTTAATGAAGGGTAAAGTAAAAATGCATGAGGTGAATGGTAATTATTTAATGAGATAGTAAAGTAAAAAGTTAAAATGTTTTTTTTTTACTTTTGGTAAAAGGTTAATGAGTGGTAAGGTAAAAAAATAAATGAATGGTTAAAGATTAAAGAAACACACTAACACAATTGCATTTGTCTACACAAGATCAAACAACACAATTTGAGCACTAAAATATGCACAAAAATAGGCTCTATGGCCGAACCCTATATGAGCATAAACAACAAGTTTTTTTCATGCCAAAACTCATAATCAACACATAGTACAAATCATGCAAATCAAGCACATCATGCATTTTATTTACATAAATCAAGGAGTGAAAAGAAAGCAAACATAAACCCTAACTTATAAAGCCCAAAACCGAAGCCCCTAGACCCATAAATCAAGCCAACGTTCAACTTGCAAGTTATGATATGAACAAGAAGATGCATATAATATGGGAAAATTCTTTATTCATGGAAAAGTGAAAAAAAAATGAGTGTGAAAATGCAAAAACATATGGTTAAAACACAAGAACACCCTCATCAAGGCCAAGGGTTCACTTCAAACACCCAAGGCTCCCAATGTCCTTGACATAGTGTTTGAAATGAACCTCTAAGCCTCTTTGAGAGAGGAAGAGAGAGTAGAAGAAAGATTCACATGCTAATAATTAAAAATGCAAGAGATAATAGGCTTACCTCAAGGAACAACTAGAAAAGAGTAGAAAGTGGAGATCAAGAACAAATCAACAAAAATCCTCACAAATCACCAACAAATGCCACGCAAACTTGAAGAAAACAAGCTCTTTAGTGATGCAAAAATGGAATTAAGGATGAAAGGAAGAAAATATATGAATGTGGAGTGAATTTGAGGTGATTTGGTGGATGAAACTTGAAAAGAAAGTGGAGGAGGAGGAGGGAGAGGGTTCGGCCAAGAGAGGGAGGAGGAGAGGAGAGATTGGTTGCTAGGGTAAAAAATGAGAGTGTCTTCTCTTTTTGGTCTCTTGTTTTTGGGTTTTATATGGGGTGCAAACCTAAGGGTATTTATGACAATGTGCTTCTTGCAAACCAATAGGATTTGAGATAAAATTTGAATCAATGGTCAAGATGCAATGTCACAAGGATTAAGGGCAATTAAAAAGCACAAAAGTGAGGAAAGAGAGGGCTGGGTGCGCAGCTAATGGAGGGTGGTGAAGGATAAGCTCATTTACAAAATTGTATTTTTCCATGAAGCTTATTACACAAGTGCCATTTTAATTCAAATGAAGGGTGAGGATTGCACTCAAAACTTGAATGGAAGGCCAAGATTTAAACACAAATTTCAAACAATAAAAATAAATCAAAATTGAGTGGATTGGGGCTGAAGTATGCGCAGCTAGGGAGTGGGAGAGTGAGTGGAATTGCAAATTGTACTATTGTACTATACTTGACCTTTCAATATTCAAAAGAATATGGATTATTCCCTTCTAGATAATTCTTCTAACTTCATGCCATTTTGGGCCATGTCCCATGATTCAATGATTGGGCCCTGAATTTTATGATCTCACCAATCCCAAAATTGATTTATTTACCCCACCTCAAAGAAAATGACCATTTTACCCTTCTATCCAAAAACTTGATTTTTATTCCAAAAGTTTAATATTTATGCGCAAAAACAAACACAAATAGGCACAAATACTCCTCAAATAAAATCATTGATGATTGTTTAGTGATTTGGGACGAAAGACCGTTTTGATTGCGAAATGACCAAAATGCCCTTTCACTCTAAAGTTCTTTGCCCGAAGCACATTTTCACTTCAAGAATGACTTTTCACCCTAGGAGTGACCTCTAATACCTTGAAATGCATGTTGGAGGACTTGTCTTGAGGAATTGTCCCTTATTTGCGAAAAGACCAAAATACCCTTTTGCACTGAAAAACCCTAATTTGTCCAAAAAAGCATTCCAACTCCAAAAATGATTCTAGAAACTTTGAAATGACTTTTAGAAACCTAAATGCAATGCATGATGCTCTCTTTTCCTCTATTTATTTATTTTTTGGGGAAAGTTAGGGTTTTGACTTAAGCGGACAAAATTGGGGTATGACAATTAAAAGAAAAATAACAGCACTACGACACCCCTCCCCTGGTGCTACATATCAGAGCTGACACGACCAACCAAAGAAGGCACAAATACCTTCACTCAGTATCACCTGCACGTTGCCCACATGAGAGGCAACATAAAAAGCAGTAGGGTGAGTCTCTTTACATAAATAATACCAAGTAGGATAAACATTACATTAGGAAGGCAACTAGTAACACCAATCCACAACAATTAAAGCATTTATCATTTAATTATAACATCAAGAAACAATACTAACGAATCAACTAAGCATCACCAAGATTCACCACGAAAGCATGGGTATATGTATGTATGCAATATGCATGTGGATCCATCATCACCGCTTTGGCCGAAGCCTACACACCGCTTTGGCCGAAGCCTACATCACCGCTTTGGCCGAAGCCTACATCACCGCTTTGGCCGAAGCCTACATCACCGCTGAATATGCATGATTTATGTGACACCATGACAATGCACCACAACACAATACATTTACCACAACAATCATTAACTCACCGCTTTTCATTTCGCAACTCAACTCCAATCACAATATTTGGCCGAAGCCTACACACCGCTTAGTCATCACCACAACACCACACACCTCATTATTGGACTAAATGTCACACCAAGGACTAAATCCTCACCTAAGGACCAAATCACCTCCTAAGGACCAATCCAACACCATAAGGACCATTTTAGCACCTAAGGACCAATCCCACACCATAGGGACCATTTTAGCACCTAAGGACTATTTTGACACCTAGGGACTAGTTTGGCACCATAAGAATCAATTTCACACTTAGGGACTACTTTGAACCCCCACTTAGACACATTTGCACACCTAGGCGCAAACAGGCGCACAGGGCGTGAATGGCGCCAAAGAACACAAAGAACACACACCTGCGCGCGATATCGGGCGCACAACCGCGCCCTCGCCTGCATACACCACACGCACCACTCTCTCTGCACGCACACAGCGCCAAGTTCCCAAATAATCGCACCCTTTCCCTACGCAACACTCCTGCGCAAGACAACAACACACTCTCGGCGCTGATTCCTAGGGAATTGCGCCCCTCCCTCCCAACACACCTAACCGAAAACAAACTTCAAACACCACACCACTAAAACTTCTCCTATTCAAGCAATCCCCCAAACACCCACTTCCACAACACTCACTTAGACATTTAATCAACATCATGAAATCAACATATTCTCATATTTCATCACATTGAAGCATTTTATCAAACACCTTGCATGCACATTTAACAACACATTTATTTCCAACATCAAGCATCATAGTATCACCAAATTAAACTTAAATACAACAACAAACATAAGATTAACACAAAACTCAAACAATCAAACCATCCTAGAGCTATTCCACACATAATGCATATCATACAACTTATTATAGATGTAATGAGAGCTCCCCTAACCTTGAATGAGCTAGAAACTTCAATCCAACACCAAAAACCAACAAAATGAAGTACTCCTACCCTTCTTTCAGCTGGAATTCGAAACTTCACTCTTCTTGGGGTGAAAATGAAGAATCAAAATGAACAAGAATTAGGAAATGGAGGCTACAACACTCAAAAGAGGAAGAAAAATGGAGAATAATGAACTAAGAAACCCCACTTACCAAGCAAAACTCAAGAGAAAGTCCCTTCCTTTCCCCCTCCCTTAATGTCGTCGGCCTCCTTCTTCTCCTCTCTCTATTTTCTTCTTTTCTTCTTTCTTTGTTTTGTTTCAAATGGGCACTACCCTAAAGACCCCTTAGGTTAAAGACTAGGAATTGGGCTTACTAATGGACTTGGGCCTTATTTACACCACTCCAATCAATTTAATTCACCTCCTGTAATAAAATAAATCCCAACTTAATTATTCCATTTAAATAAATTAGACCCCTTTTTGATAAAATAAACTCAACAAATTAATTGACTTAATTAAATGTTGCAAGCCTTAAATAACTTAATTAAATAAATAATTAAATTATTTTGGGCGTTACAAGCAGTAACAACAGGTCATATACAAATCTTTTCCATTTTTAGTCAGAAGTCAGGTTGGTGTCCGCACAAGTTCTTATACTGTCAAGCTTGTTACATCCGTTCACAGACACGAGATCCCTTCACCAACAGCAGTTATTAAGAGATGGAATTTAGGACTAGATCGGTATTTAGAGAAAACACAGATCGTTTTTTTTTAAAAAAGTAAGCAGATCGGTTTTCGTTTTCATCAAAGACCATCATCATCAGTTTTTTTTTTAGGAGTTGAGACAGTTTAAATCAGATCCTGTTTAGTAAGAAACAAAAATAAAAATGTGATACAAAGAAGACACTGTAATAAGCCTTTTAAAGAACAAAACAAAGTTAACATGCAATTGGGAACCTTTCCATAGACCGTGTTAAATTTGTGAACAAAACCAGGATCCAATTAGAAATAGGAGAAAGGATGAAGAAGATCAAAGCGACGACGTTAGCCTCTCCACCGTCACCACCAAATGACGCTGCCACCCACGTCGCCACCAAGCGACGACGTTAACCTCCGTCGCCGGAAACGGCGCGGAGTCCTTCCTCCTTTCTCCCTCTCATCGCGAACCACCCCACAAACCCGCTCCCATGGAAACCGGCGAGCATCTCGTTGGGTCTTCTCTCTCCCTCGCCGTGAAACGAGGCGGATCTTGCGCCAAGAGCCACTCCCTCTCTCTAGCCGCGGCGCCGCAAGTGTGAAGGAGGGAGGGGTTGAAATTAGGGTTCTGATTCTTTAGGGTTCCCTTGTATAATGTCCTTCTTTTTTTTATTTTATTTATTTGTTCAGATTGATATTCACACCCTCTTTATTCACGTGCACACCTCCCCCCACTTAAGCCCAGTTTCGCATTCTGGGCTCCGAGATGCGAACTTGGCTTTCCTTTTCACACCTCCTATTAATTATACAACCCCCTGCGACTAATAAAACCTCATTTTACAATTTTCACCCCCCTTTTCCATTTTAATTCTTTTCCAATTCAAATATAAATACTTTTTCTCTCGAAATTAAATAAACGGCTAAGTCGGTTGTACAACCGGGTTAGTCATTATTTTAGGGCCAATGAGTCTGCATGCATTCGGTAACCACAAGACTTAATAAATACGAATAAACTATTTTTCCTAAATAAACGGCTAAGTCGGTTGTACAACCGGGTTAGTCATTATTTTAGGGCCAATGAACTGTACAGTTCAGTAACCCTGAAAACTTAATAAATACGAATAAACCATTTTTCCTAAAAATAGGGGATTAAGTCGGTTGTACAACCAGGTTAGTCAGCGTTCTAGAACTAATAAGCTGTACAGTTCAGGAGTTCTAGAATACCTATTCTAAAACGGACCCACCTCACACCAAACCAATTTCTTTCAAAAACTCTAAAATTACTTTCAAAAAGTAGGGGACTAAGTCGGTTGTACAATCGGGTTAGTCAGCGTCCTAGGAATCGATGAGTCATGCATAGCTCAAGGAATCACGGGACCCCTACACTAAAAAACACCAACCCACAAACCTTTTTCAGGAAGAACTACGTAGCTTTGATTCCTCCATTGCATCCGTAGGTACGTAGGAGCAAGACTCAACTCTTGTCAAGCACTAAAAACCAAAAATTTAAATAAGTCTTTTTTTTCATAAATAAAAAGGGTAATCATTAAATAAATCTTAATTAATTAGACAATGGATGTCGTGGGGTGCTAATACCTTCCCCACACATAACGACTCCCGAACCCTAACAATGCTTTGTCGTAAAACCTAAAGGGATTTTCCGAATTTGCCCTTAAACTAAAATTTGGTGGCGGCTTCCTAAGAACCTTTCGAAGAATCCTTTCCCGGATTTTTCGGTCGCTACAGTGCCCGAGGCTAACACCAAAAGAGAGTGCAAATTTAGAAACCATAGTTACATTGTATGCCAATCCTTAAACAATGCCCTTAAAATGGAAGAGAAAAAAGACCATATCAAATGCAACTTGCAATTAGACAAGTACACACTAAAGAACAGAAAGTCAGAAACCAAAAGAATCTCCTTAACATCAATAATTACATCTTAAATGTTGCAATACTGGTACTCACTACTCACAATCACTCGCAAAGAAACCGAAAAACCAAAAGAATCTCCTCACATCGGTAATTACGCAACTACGCTGATCACCCTAGAAGTCTTTAAAAGGCAAAGAAGAATTACATAAGCTACAATGACACACCACAACAAAAACCCTAATACATAAAATCTACAAAATCATTCCCAAATTAAGTTTTAAAACCTCATAAACCCTAAATCCTCCACCTAAAATTTATACAATCAATAAAAAGTAAATACCGCAAAAAAAACTCTAGAGATAGAGCAACACAGAGAGATAGAGAAACACAGAGAAAGAGAGAGAGAGAGAGAGAGAGAGGCAGAGAGAAAGAGAGCTTGCCTGGAAAGAGAGGAGAGAGCGCAAGACGATGAGACGTTCGCAAAAGGAGAGCGCGTTTTTGATGAGTTTTGCGTTTTGAGTTTTTTATTTTTAATTGTGAAATACTTTTGAAGTCAAGCTATATATACTCTGCATTTCTTAAAATTTTAAAATTTTCCACTTTTGAGGTCACGCGTATTTTACGCTTGACTTAAAAACTAGCGCGCCAAAAAAAGTTTGGGTTTTTTTTTTCGCACCCCCCTCCTTCCCTATCTCACCCCCATAATTCCACACTATCCCGTTTTTACCCCTGGTTTGTTAAAAAAAAAATTAAAAAATTCGGAATTACCTCTTAAAAGGTAATTCCGGTTCAAAATAAAGGAATTTCGGATTTACCTGTAAGTCAGAAAGATTTTTCATAATTACCTCAGAATGAGAGTAATTCCGGTTCACATTTGTGAACTGGAATTACGTATTTCTGAGGTAATTTCGAAAATTACAAATTTTTTTTCAATTATTAATATTTTTCGGAATTATTAATAATTTTTATTTCGAACGAATAATTTAGGCTAAAAAATAGGTTTTCGGACAACATACTCTGATCGTAATGAAACCACAACCATTATATCCGAAAAAAATCAAAAATCAAGAATCAAGACTCCCCTAGAAGGGACTTCTTACGGGACTACGGACTCAAAATCCCAAATTCCATCGGTTACTATTTTTTACGATTTTTTTTAATTTTTCATAGTCTCCAAAAAATCTAAAAAAATTTGTATAGCCTTATTTTGGTTTTGTTAGATTTTTTATAGTAGTTTTGACTATTTTTAGTAGCCTTTTAGTAATAAAAATTAAAACAAATCGTATATATGTCATTTTGAACATATATACGATGCCTACTAACCGTGAGCAGGAATGTCATGATACAGCTCTGAGCCTCTGTAGAGTGTCCGGAGAAGGAGTACTCCTACTGCTGGCCTCCCCAACATGCTTTGCCGTCATGCGGGTGCCGCTGCTCCCGAGACTCGCTGCTCTTACACCTACACTGCCCAGTCGTCGTCTACTCGCCATTTGTTAAAAAAATAATGTAAAAACAAATATTAATAATTGAAAACAAGTGATAACAACATACCGTAATGAGCTTCTAATCTAGTTATAATCGTACCAATAATGATGAAAAGAAAGTGGATCTTAAATTCACCGTAGCTTAATTATATTTCTATTTCTCGTAAGCTAGTTTAATCTGCACCTTACGCTTGCAAAGATATGCATAGATTTAGGGAGCCAAGTTTACTTTAAGTGTGTAATTCCATCATGAATAATCGAGAGAAGAATTGAATCGCTTCTTTATTTTCAAGTTAACTTCTTCCCCAACTTCTTAGGGGCCCCCTTTGCTCGAGAAGGGTTATTTATACATAACCTCCAGAATGCCATCATGCTCATTTAAGTTATTTATACATTTTCATGATCCAGTCAACTAATTCTGTGTGGTAATTAAAATATGTGATGTAATACAAGTTTCTTTCATCAAAACCAAAATAAATGCATGTTTAAGTTCATTATTACCAACTGATCTGATTTCACACAGAATATGCAGCTTGTTTTACATTAATGCAGTCTAGAAGGAAAAAACCAGATTGTGGGTATGTACTCTATCTGGCTGATCTACAACCGGACACAAATGGTAAAGTAACCACTATATACCTAAGCTTCCAAGTAACACTGTACCACCCCTTGAAAATTTGTTGATTCAAAATATGTGCTTCTGAATTCAGCTGTCCAAATCACTCATATGGGAGCTCAGAGTCGAGTTACATATCCTGTATTAAAAGTCGAGTCGAAAAACAATTATCTATTAAGTTACAAAATTGACCATCCAGATATTTATATACATTATTAACAAAACTAGCTACTTTCCTTTTATATACTCAAAGAATAAGATGTGCCCGAGGCTAACACCAAAGGAGAGTGCAAATATAGAAACCATAGTTACATTGTATGCCAATCCTTAAACAATGCCCTTAAAATGGAAGAGAAAAAAGACCATATCAAATGCAATTTGCAATTAGACAAGTACACACTAAAGAACAGAAAGTCGAAACCAAAAGAATCTCCTTAACATCAATAATTACATCTTAAATGTCAAGTGCAATATGGTACTCACTACTCACAATCACTGCAAAGAATCGAAACCAAAAGAATCTCCTCACATCGAATTACGCAACTACGCTGATCACCCTAGAAGTCTTTAAAAGGCAAAGAAGAATTACATAAGCTACAATGACACACCACAAAAAAAACCCTAATACATAAAATCTACAAAATCATTCCCAAATTAAGTTTTAAAACCTCATAAACCCTAAATCCTCCACCTAAAATTTATAAAATAAATAAAAAGTAAATACCGCAAAAAAACCCTAGAGATAGAGCAACACAGAGAGATAGAGAAACACACAGAGAGAGAGAGAGAGTGAGGCAGAGAGAGAGAGAGAGCTTGCCTGGAAAGAGAGGATAGAGCGCAAGACGATGAGACGTTCGCAAAAGGAGAGCGCGTTTTTGATGAGTTTTGCGTTTTGAGTTTTTTATTTTTAATTGTGAAATACTTTTGAAGTCAAGCTATATATACTACTGGCATGTCTTAAAATTTTAAAATTTTCCACTTTTGAGGTCACGCGTATTTAACACTTGAATTAAAAACTAGCTCGCCAAAAAAAGTTTGGGTTTTTTTTTCGCACCCCCCTCCTTCCCTATCTCACCCCCATAATTCCACGCTATCCCGTTTTTACCCCTGGTTTTTTAAAAAATTAAAAATTTCGGAATTACCTCTTAAAAGGTAATTCCGGTTCAAAAAAGGAATTTCGGATTTACCTCTGTAATTCCGAAAAGATTTTTCGAATTACCTCGAATGAGGTAATTCCGGTTCACATTTGTGAACCTAATTACGTATTTCGAGGTAATTCCGAAAATTACTATTTTTTTCAATTATTAATATTTTTCGGAATTATTAATATTTTTTATTTCGAACGAATAATTTACGATTTTTTTTAATTTTTCATAGTCTCCAAAAAATCTAAAAAAATTTGTATTGCCTTATTTTGGTTTTGTTAGATTTTTAGTGGTGTTTTTATATTTTTTTAGAGTAGTTTTGACTATTTTTAGTAGCCTTTTAATAATAAAAATTAAAACAAATCGTATATATGTCATTTTGGACATATATACGATGCCTACTAACCGTGAGCAGGAATGTCATGATACAGCTCTGAGCCTCTGTAGAGTGTCCGGAGAAGGAGTATCACATCGTTGGCCTCCCAAAGATGTCGCCGTCGTCGGTTCTGGGTCTTCTCCCGAAGACTTCTGCTTTCATGCTTACACTGTCGTCGGTCGCCTACTCGCCACTGTTAAAAAAAATAATGTAAATAAAAAATATTAATAATTGAAAACAAGTGATAACAACACAGCTGTAACAGTTCTAATCTAGTTATAACTGTACCAATAATGATGAAAAGAAAGTGGATCTGAAATTCAGCTGTTGGTGCATGGAAAACACATACACTTGTGTGCAAGTATACACTATCCAAAAACAAGTAGTAAAAAGATCGAACCCACAGAGATTGAAAAACTCACTTTTAAAATCAATATAAAGTAACTAAGTAACAAAATAATTTTGGATTTTGTTTGATGATCACAACTAAGTTAGAAAGAAAGCAAAGTAAAGATGTTGATAGTGTAAAAGAGAAAAGCTAGTTGGAATGTCTTCATCAAGTAATTTAGTTATAAGTGTATGATGCAGTATGTGATGCAGCTGCACTGAATGCTGTTGCATTAGCTATGTGCCTTTCGGTCACTTTCTTCAGAGTATCATTACCAGCTCTTATGATCCTTGTTCTATGCAAGAAAGAAAGGGGGTGTCAATGCCAATCTTGCCTCCTAACAATTATCCAATTTGCTTAAATAAATTCACTCTTGTATTTTAAGTACCCACAATTATCCTATGGACTATACTATCCTATCTCTAGGACTTAGCATGGTTTTCACAAAGTTTTCTTTATGTAAAACACTCACCCATATTAGTTCTTGAGTTCTTAATTGTAAGCCATTTCTGGTCATTTACAAATCTTACTTATTCTAAATGATCAAGTTCAAAATAAGTTTGGAAAGATTATCAAGCAAGAACTAAAGTACAAACATACATACATGCATCATACTTACTTAAAAGCTCATTAAATGATTAGAACATTCCAACTAAGAAAGGTTTAGCTAACAAGAGACATTGCAAGATATATATAAACTGAATAGACCATGTTTATATATATAGAAATCACAAAAGGGAACAACAAGAATGTTGAAACACTTTGTATGAAATCTTCTAGCAATGCACTAGCATTACTCCTTAGCACTATACAAACACTATGAAAACGAGTTAAGGAGGATTTGTCACTTCCTTCCTTTTCCTCTAAAAATATAAAAACTAACTGTATATTGAAATTTTGATCTAACTTATGGATTGTGATATATTTCCAAATGAAGATGTGAGGTCCTTTTATAGCCTTCAAGTGAGGTGCTTCCTTCCTTCATGTTGAAGTAATCTTGAGTGGATCATAGCTGTATTTGCTTTTCAGAAGTTAATCCCAAGTTGAAATCTTTGACTTAGTAGATAGGGCGGTTCTATGATGATAGAACATGTGTCCCTATGTTGGTGACTCTTCAAAGCTATGCCTATAGCTATGTGTGAATGGTAGGCGCCTACTATACAAGGTTGGATGGCATCAGAGAACCAGGCATGAGGTCATCAATTGCAAGTGGATGCAAATGAAACAGTCGCTCATTCACCAAGTAGTGCATTTGATGCGAGGATCGGTCAGCAGGGAGCATTTGATGCAGATAGCATTGAGATCAGACCAAACAAAACATCAAACATACCACAATATATCCAAAATGGCCTATAAATAACTATAACCATTCAAATCACTCAAGATATCATATATCACACTAAATACTATATAAACTCTTTATTATTACTTGAAAGAGAGCAAATACTAAGTTTAAACATATGAAATACTCTATATAAAATAGAGTTATCACACCCCCAAACTTAAACCATTGCTTGTCCGCAAGTAATGACAAAGACAAACTATTAAAAACTATAATTCTAGAAGATAGATCAGTTTGATTTTTTGGATTTTCATGAGGAGTTCCCTATGAACTTCATTTTTCAACAATCTTTCTTGTGCCTTTATTTCTTCAAAACTACCAAAGCTATTCAAACTCTTTTGTGTGTGTGTGAACCCACCGAGTTGAGAGATCGGTTCCAAGACTAAGTGAAAAATTTCCTCCTAGCCTTTGAAAGGATTGGTTCATCTTTGGTCACACCAAAATATTTTTCAAAAGAGAGTTTAGACTCACAAAATTTTCTCAAGTGTTGGGGAGTTCTAATAATCAAAAGGGCTTGTTTGAATCTTTCAAAGCTTTTGAGCCAATGCAATTTTCTATTTTTTTGTGTGGATCTTTTTGTGCAAATGCAATACTTCTTTGAAGTGATTTTGTGCATTGATTTTTTTTCTGCATTTTGCTTTTCTTCAGTGCAGATAGCATTGATGCTTCTGCATTGATGATGCTTTTTCTTTTGCTAGCTCATATTACCTTCCTCACTGACCTCCAGATGCAAATACACTTTGGCACAGGTCTTTGACCTCCAGATGCATATATTTTTTCTTTGCACTTTGGCACAGGTTCAGTTTATTGAACTATCCTCCAGATACATTTATTCCTGCATGGCACAGGTCTTTGACCTCCAGATGCATTCATGTACTTAGGCACATGTATAGTTTCAAAAGATTCAGGATATGGCTTTGTCCACATTTTTGTATTCTTTTTCTACATTGTTTACTCTTTATACTTTTGAAATTCAGCCTTTGTTTTCATAAAACACCTCCAAACTTAATTCTTTAAGCTCTTCTTTCTTTTTAGTAAAGCTTTGTTTTGACCTAAGCTTACCAAAAATTCCCCTTGCATCAGATTGATCTTTAAATAGCAAGGTTCTTTCCACAAACTCAGTTTTGAAGTGTTGAAGAAAAAATAATTTTGGTTTTTCTAAGAAATAAGGCTTTATTTTTCTCTTTTTCATCATTGAAATTTCATCCATAGGGTTTTCACCATATTTTTGAAAAACTGATCTTTTCTACTAAAATATTTAGATACTACTTTGTTAAGTACATCTAATATTAAAACAAACTATAAACTACTTAAAAACATATACATTTACTAAATAAAATATTTAAATTTAAACACACAACATATTAGATAAAAACATATTAAAACATAACATAACATGCAAATCCCCCCCCCCAAACTTAAGGGGTAGCAGTGTCCTCACTGCTAGTTTGTTCAGAAAATACAAACCATTTGTTCAAAATAGGGGAGAGGGATTAAAAACAACCAGGGAAATAGTTTAAACAGATTTAACACAAGCTATAGTAGTAGTAGGTGAAAGCTTGTAAATGATACTCATTTCTTGGCTCCACTCCTAATTCTGGTGCTTTGCCTGGATGGAGGAATGTGTTTCACCTTCTGCTTCTTCTCCTTGGGTGGCTTGCTTGGTGTTTCTTCTGTAGGTGCAGATGCACCTCCTACTTCTGGTGTATCAGCAGGAACTGTTTCTTGAACTGATGCAGTGCATCGATCTTGATCGCATCGAGTTTCTTCCTTTTAGGTGTCAATTTTGCTTGCCTGCCTGCAGGTTGCTTGAAGAACTTCTGTGTGTTGTGCAATGCTTCTCTCTTCTATTTAGCCATTTGTTCCAGAACAAGCTTGATTGTTGCCTCATCATGCATAGTTGTTGCATGTTGTGATGCAGTAGCAAGTGATGCAGGAGCATCACTCTGCATCTCAACAGATTGAGCTACAGGCTCCTGTGCAGATGATTCTTCTCCTTTGTCTTCTTTGTTGAGTCCTTCTTCTTCTCTTTCCTGTAAAATCTCTTTCTCAAGAGCAGAAATAACATTAGAAGTAATGTTGCTTGGGTCAGAAGGTACTGCTTGTTCTGTTGGCATAACAGGGGTTTGTTCAGAAATTGGTTCTTCTGTGTGAGTTGTTTTCTCTGGTTCATTTCTTGGAGAGGGTGGTGGAGGGGTTGTTTGTGGTGGTGATAGGACAGGTGGATCATTGAGGGAGGGTAATGGTGATTTTGGGATGGAGGATGATTCTTGGTTTGGTGAGATGATAGGTGTTTTGGTAATTAGTGAAGTTTGAGGGGTTTCTTTCTGGGCTTGTGGTGTTTGTTTGGCATATTTTTGTCTAGCAATTTCCTCTAGGATTACACCTCTAGCATGTTCCTCCTCTTGTTCATCAATTTCCTCATCACTCTCTTCTTCTTCAACTTCTTCTATTTCCTCATCCATTTGTTTCTCTAACTCCTCATCCTCAGAGTCAGAATCATATAAATCTTCAACCACAGGTTCTACCACAACCTTCTTCTTACCTTTTGATTGTTTCCTAGCTACCTTCTTCTTGGTACTAGGGTCTTCCTCTACCTTCTCTTTACCTCTTCCTTCTTCTTCAACCTCTTTCTCTTCTTCCTCTCCTTCAGCTCTCAATACCCAACTTGGAAATTCAGGGGCATTCACTTGGCCCACAAGATCAAAGATCTTGTCAAACACCAATTGAAGCCAATCATGTTGATCATTCATAAACTTCCAGACTGCCCTCTGCTTCTGCATGTAATGCTCTTGAATTGCAGGTGTAGGGCCTCTCACATTTCTCAATTTTTCCTTTAATTCAGCACTCAAATTACCAGGGGGAAATTTTCTTTGTTCATTAGCAGCTATTGGGACACCTTCTTTCATGCATAATTCAGTAATAAGGCAAGGGAAAAACAGAAATCCCTTTGATTTTGTTGAGCATGCAAGAATCTCCCTAGCTATCAATCTACCTATGTCAACATGTCTCTCGGAGAGAATTGTATCTAGCAAGATCAATCTCTCTTTGGTCATTGCATATGTGTGTGATGTAGGCAGAATTGAAGTGGCTATGAACAAATGCCAATTACCTAATGCATCTATCAAATAATTACTTCTAAGTTTGATTTCATTAGGTGTGAATTTCTCCCAAACAGATCCTGGTATAGCAATTCTACTTCTCAGCTCTTCCATTTCTTTCTTAAAGGCCTTGGCCACTTTGTTTCAAAATCATTCCCATTATACTTCAGCATATAATATTCATTCAATTTCTTGGCATGGAAGTGTACAAGTTTACCTCTCACCATGGAAGTGTAGGAGTGTTATGGTCCTTCTTGTGGTGTGATTCCAGCATAGAATTCTCTCACCAAATCTTCAATGTAGCCTCCTCTTGGTAGCACAAAGTGGTCCCAATTGAGATTGGCCACTGTTGACATGAATGATGGGCTAGCCTTCTTCAAATCATACCCTCTCTCGGGTAGTAGATGCATGTTCCAGAAATGAACATTGTCATCATTTCTTGTTGTTGATTCTTTGGCTTTGCCTTTCTTTGTTGATGATGATCCTGCATGCATGGCTTTCTTTTCCTTCTGAGGAGTTTTGGCCTGCTTGCCTGATGATTTCTGTGCTGATTGCTTTTTCACCATTTTGATTGCTTTGAATTTCTAGGTTTTTGATTGTTTGTGTGATTGAGAAAAATTGGGGATGAGAATGTGAAGAGTGGTTTGTGTTTCAGATGAGAGAAATTTGTGAGAATTGCGAATGAAAATGTAACGGTAATAAACTTAAGGCTTTATGTTTCAGGGAGAAGGAAGTTAGTGGAGTTATTAGGTAGCCGTTAGCAATGCGTGTTGCGCATGCATCATGCCATGTGTCTTGCTTGGCTATCTACACTTCAATAATCTTGCTTAACCTCCCTTTGATCTTCCTGAAGCCTTATGATTCTCACTTAACCAATTTTCTTCAAGTTTTTAAATTTCTGATGCAGAGCACATTTTCCTTCAATGCAGGTGCATTTGATGCAGCTGCATTAGTTTCCTGCATTTCTGCAAAACAACTAAAAACATAAAATTGCACAAAAATAATTAAAAACAATGGGTTGCCTCCCATCAAGAGCTTGTTTTAAGAGTCTTGTCAGCCTGACTACCTCTTTTCACTTAGTGATTTTGCAAATGGGTGGTGATTTTGTCTCTCACCACATGTTCACCATAGTACATTTTAACTCTTTGACCATTCACTTTGAAGACAGTATTTGAGGTTTTATCAAATAAATCTACTGCTCCATGTGGATAAACCTTTATCAACTTATATGGTCCTGACCACCTTGATCTAAGTTTTCCAGGAAATAGCTTTAACCTAGAGTTGTATAGCAGAACTAGTCCTCCTTCTTTCAATTCTCTTCTGTGAATTTTCTTGTCATGCCATTTCTTAGTCTTAGCTTTGTAGATTTCAGCATTCTCATAAGAGGTTTGCCTAATTTCTTCTAATTCATCAAGCTCTAACATTCTCTTTTTACCTGCCTTGTTCAGATTGAAATTGAGCTTCTTGATAGCCCAATAAGATTTGTTTTCCAATTCCACAGGTAAATGGCATGCTTTTCCATAGACTAATTTGTAAGGGGACATTCCTAAGGGTGTTTTGAATGCTGTTCTATATGCCCATAAAGCATCATCCAAATGTAAAGACCAATCTTTTCTATTTGGACTAACCATTTTTTCTAGCATTCTCTTAATTTCCCTATTGGATAATTCTGCTTGTCCACTAGTTTGTGGGTGGTATGCTGTAGCTATTTTATGCTTAACTCCATACTTAGCTAGAAGGTTTTCTATGATCTTATTGCAAAAGTGTGAACCTTCATCATTAATGATAGCTCTAGGAGTTCCAAATCTAGTGAATATATTTCTTTGAAGAAATTTACTCACTGATTTAGCATCATTATTAGGTAATGCTACTGCTTCTACCCATTTGGACACATAATCAACAGCTACTAAGATGTATAAATTGCCAAAAGAAGGTGGAAAAGGTCCCATGAAATCCATGCCCCAAATATCAAATAATTCAATTTCTAAAATATTGGTTCTAGGCATTTCATGCTTATCAGAGATATTCCCTGCTCTTTGACATTTATCACAGTATTTGATCATAAAATAAGCATCTTTAAATAAAGTAGGCCAAAAATAACCAGATCAGAATACCTTAGGCTGCTCGTTTCTAGTGCTTCCAAAGTGTCCTCCATAAGGTGCAGAATGGCAATGCGTATAATCGCTTGTTGCTTGCTCTCTTCGTATGCATTTCCTCATTAATTGATCAGGGCACATCTTGTAAAGGAATGGATCATCCCAATAGTATTGCTTGACTATGTGGAAGAATTTTCTCCTTTGTTGATATGTCATATTCACTGGTACTACTTTGCTTGCAAGGAAATTTACAATATCAGCAAACCATGGTGCAGATGCATTAGATGCTCCTGCATTCCTTATAGCAAATGCAGTTTCATGTTTTGCATTGATTGTGATTGCCAATAGTTTCTCATCTGGAAAACTCTCCTTAATTTCTTCTCCTTGTGTACCAAGTGATTCTCCTTCAATCCTTGATAAATGGTCTACTACTTGATTCTCTACTCCTTTCTTGTCTCTTATTTCCAAATCAAATTCTTGTAGGAGTAGAATCCACCTTATCAGTCTTGGTTTTGCATCTTTCTTTGAAAAAGAATTACTCTGATAAATGACACGTAATATAAGGGTAGAAAAGGGGTGTTACAAACCTCAAATGCTCGGCATGCTCCTCCTCAGACTTAGAATACACCAAAATGTCATCAATGAAGACCACCACAAAACGATCAAGATATTCATGAAAAATACGGTTCATATATTCCATGAATACCCCCGGAGCGTTCGTACAACCGGACACAAATGGTAAAGTAACCACTATATACCTAAGCTTCCAAGTAACACTGTACCACCCCTTGAAAATTTGTTGATTCAAAATATGTGCTTCTGAATTCAACTGTCCAAATCACTCATATGGGAGCTCAGAGTCAGAGTTACATATCTGTATTAAAAGTCAGAGTCAGAAAAATAATTATCTATTAAGTTACAAAATTGACCCTCCAGATATTTATATACATTATTAACAAAACTAGCTACTTTCCTTTTATATACTCAAAGAATAAGATGTGCCCGAGGCTAACACCAAAAGAGAGTGCAAATATAGAAACCGTAGTAACATTGTATGCCAATCCTTAAACAATGCCCTTAAAATGGAAGAGAAAAAAGACCATATCAAATGCAATTTGCAATTAGACAAGTACACACTAAAGAACAGAAAGTCAGAAACCAAAAGAATCTCCGTAACATCAATAATTACATCTTAAATGCTGTTGCAATATGGTACTCACAATCACTCGCAAAGAACCGAAACCAAAAGAATCTCCTCACATCGAAGAATTACGCAACTACGCTGATCACCCTAGAAGTCTTTAAAAGGCAAAGAAGAATTACATAAGCTACAATGACACACCACAACAAAAACCCTAATACATAAAATCTACAAAAGCATTCCCAAATTAAGTTTTAAAACCTCATAAACCCTAAATCCTCCACCTAAAATTTATACAATCAATAAAAAGTAAATACCGCAAAAAAAATCAACAAAAAGTAAATACCGCAAAAAAACCCTAGAGATAGAGCAACACAGAGAGATAGAGAAACACAGAGAAAGAGAGAGAGAGAGAGAGAGAGAGAGAGAGGCAGAGAGAAAGAGAGCTTGCCTGGAAAGAGAGGAGAGAGCGCAAGACGATGAGACGTTCGCAAAAGGAGAGCGCGTTTTTGATGAGTTTTGCGTTTTGAGTTTCTTATTTTTAATTGTGAAATACTTTTGAAGTCAAGCTATATATACTACTGGCATGTCTTAAAATTTTAAAATTTTCCACTTTTGAGGTCACGCGTATTTTACGCTTGACTTAAAAACTAGCGAGCCAAAAAAATTTTGGGTTTTTTTTTTCGCACCCTCCTCCTTCCCTATCTCACCCCCATAATTCCACACTATCCCGTTTTTACCCCTGGTTTGTTAAAAAAAATTAAAAATTTCGGAATTACCTCTTAAAAAGGTTATTCCGGTTCAAAAAATAAAGGAATTTCGGATTTACCCTGTAATTCGAAAAAGATTTTAATTACCTCGAAATGAGGTAATTCCGGTTCACATTTGTGAACCTAATTACGTATTTCGAGGTAATTCAAAATTACAATTTTTTTTCAATTATTAATATTTTTCGGAATTATTAATATTTTTTATTCCGAACGAATAATTTAGGCTAAAAAGTCGGTTTTCGGACAACATAGTTTGATCATAATGAAACCACAACCATTATATCCGAAAAAAATCAAGAATCAAGACTCCCCTAGAAGGGACTTCATACGGGACTACAACCTCAAAATCCCAAATTCCATCGTTTACTATTTTTTACGATTTTTTTTAATTTTTCATAGTCTCCAAAAAATCTAAAAAAATTTGTGTAGCCTTATTTTGGTTTTGTTAGATTTTTAGTGGTGTTTTTATATTTTTTTAGAGTAGTTTTGACTATTTTTAGTAGCCTTTTAGTAATAAAAATTAAAACAAATCGTATATATGTCATTTTGGACATATATACGATGCCTACTAACCGTGAGCAGAATGTCATGATACGACTCACGAGCCTCAGTAGAGTGTCCTAGGAAGGAGTATCACTCTTCTCGCCGCCTCCCCAAAGATGTCGTCGCTTACCGCGGTCTTTCGCTCCGAAGACTCTGCTCGAGCTACACTGTCTGGTCGTCTACTCGCCACTGTTAAAAAAAATAATCTAAATAAAAAATATTAATAATTGAAAACAAGTGATAACAACACAGCTGTAACAGTTCTAATCTAGTTATAACAGTACCAATAATGATGAAAAGAAAGTGGATCTTAAATTCAGCTGTAGCTTAATTATATTTCTATTTATGTTAAGCTAGTTTAATCTGCACCTTACAGTTGCAGTATATGAATAGATTTAGGGAGCCAAGTTTACTTTAAGTGTGTATTTCCATCATGAATAATAAGAGAAGAATTGAATCAGTTTCTTTATTTTCAAGTTAACTTCTTCCCCAACTTCTTAAGTGTGACACCATGACAATGCACCACAACACAGTACATCTACCACAACAATCATTAACTCACCACTTTTCACTTCGCAACTCAACTCCAATCACAATATTTGGCCGAAGCCCACACACCGCTTAATCATCACCACAACACAACACACCTCATTATTAGACTAATGTCACACCAAGGACCAACTTGCCATACGAGGACCAAACTGACACCTGAGGGACCAAACTGTCACATAAGGACTAAATTGACTCACCGAGGACCAACTGTCACGTAGGGACCAAAACAGCACTTAGACACCCTTGGGCACCAACAGGCACCCTGGAGCAGCCATTTTGGCGCCCCATCTAGCACACACCCAAGACACAAGGCGCACGAGGCTGCCACATTTGGCGCCCCTGCGCAACATACCCATGTTCACAGGCGCACGGGGCACGCCAATTGGCGCCCCTGCGCAACACGCACGCATGCCACGCCATGACACAGGCGCACGGCTAGGCGCCAAGGGCAGCCACATATGGCGCCCTATACCGTGCCACTCACAAGCACACACACGCACGCAAGCGCAAGGTGGCGCCTCACTTGGCGCCCACACCACACAACACGCACATATATACGCATTACGCCGACACGCGCGCGCCTGAGCCGCCAATTTGCGCCGCGCCTTGCACCCACGCACACATACTTGCACGCAGGGCTGCCAATCTTGGCGCCCTGCTCCAGCACGCACCACGCCACACTGTGGCGCCTTCCTTGGCGCCCTTGCTCGGCAGCACACACAACACCAGCGCACAACATGGCGCCACCCTTGGCGCCTTTACTCACACCCTTGGCGCCAACATCAAACATCATAGTATCACCAAATTAAACTCAAATACAACAACAACATAAGATTAACACAAAACTCAAACAATCAAACCATCCTAGAGCTATTCCACACATAATGCATATCATACAACTTATTATAAATGTAAATGAGAGCCCCCTAACCTTGAATGAGCTAGAAACTTCAATCCAACACCAAAAACCAACGAAATGAAGTAACCCAACCTCCCTTTCCAGCTGAAAACCGTGGCCTCACTCTCCTTGGGTAAAAATGGAGAATCAACAACTGTCTCGAGGCATACGCCACTACCTTACCATTTTGCATCAGGACACCTCCTACCCCATCTTAGACGCATCACAATACACCACAAAAGGCTCTCCAGATTTAGGCAACGTCAAAACAGGCGATGTTGTCAAACTTCTCTTTAATTCTTGGAAACTTTCTACACAACGGGAATCCCACACAAACGCCTTTCCTTTACAAGTTAACTGAGTTAGCGAAAGTGCCAACTTCGAAAACCCCTCAATAAACCTTCTATAATACCCGGCTAACCCAAGTATCAACACAGTACATTTACCACAACAATCATTAACTCACCACTTTTCACTTCGCAACTCAACTCCAATCACAATATTTGGCCGAAGCCCACACACCGCTTAATCATCACCACAACACAACACACCTCATTATTAGACTAATGTCACACCAAGGACCAACTTGCCATACGAGGACCAAATCGACACTGAGGGACCAAACTCACACATAAGGACTAAATTGACTCACCGAGGACCAATCACACGTAGGGACCAAAACAAAGACTTAGACACCCTTGGGCACCAACAGCACCACAGGGCAACCATTTTGGCGCCCCATCTAGCACACACCCAAGACACAGCGCGCGCGGCCGCCACATTTGGCACCTCGCGCAACATACCCACGCTCACAGCGCACGGGGCACGCCAATCGGCGCCCTGCGCAACACGCACGCATGCCACGCCATGACACAGCGCACGGCCAGCGCCAAGGGCGCACGCACATATGGCGCCTGCACATCGCGCCACTCACAAGCACACACACGCACGCAGCGCAAGGTGGCGCCTCACTTGGCGCCCGCACTACACAACACGCATATATACGCACACAATGAGACACGGCGCATGCGGCCGCCAGGTTGCGCCCGCTTTGCACACACGCACACATACTTGCACACACGTGGTCGCCAATCTTGGCGCCTCGCTCCAAAGACGCACCACGCCACACCGTGGCGCTTTCCTTGGCGCCGCTTGCTCAAAGACACACACAACACCGGCGCCAAGACAACATGGCGCCACCCTTGCGCTTTACTTCACACCCTTGGCGCCAACATCAAACATCATAGTATCACCAAATTAAACTCAAATACAACAACAACATAAGATTAACACAAAACTCAAACAATCAAACCATCCTAGAGCTATTCCACACATAATGCATATCATACAACTTATTATAAATGTAAATGAGAGCCCCCTAACCTTGAATGAGCTAGAAACTTCAATCCAACACCAAAAACCAACGAAATGAAGTAACCCAACCTCCCTTTCCAGCAGAAAACCGTGGCCTCACTCTCCTTGGGTAAAAATGGAGAATCCACAAAATGGAATTAAATGAGGAGTTAAAGACTACAACACTAAAAAAGATGAAGAAAAATGGAGAATAATGAACTAAGAAACTCCACTTACCAAGCAAAACTCAAGAAAAAGTCCTTTCCTTTCTCCCTTGGCTGCCGTCGGCCTCCCTCCTCCTCCTCTCTCTCTCTAATTCTTCTTCTTTCTTTCTTTGAATGAGACACAAATGAGACTCTACCTTAGAGACCCCTAGGTTTATGACTAGAAATTGGGCTCACTAATGGCCCTCGGGCCTTATTTACACCTCCCCAATTAATTCAATCCACCTCCTGTAATAAAATAAATCCCAACTTAATTATTCCATTTAAATAAATTAGACCCTTTTTTGATAAAATAAACTCAACTAATTAATTGACTTAATTAAATGTTACAAGCCTTAAATAACTTAATTAAATAAATAATTAAATTATTTTGGGCGTTATAACTCTCCCCACTTAGAGAATTTCGTCCTCGAAATTACCTGAATCGAACAACTCTGGATATGCCTCCCTCATCTTACTTTCCAACTCCCTCATCTTACTTTCCAAACACCTGTTTAGTTACATCACATAAAAATAATCTCTGATACCGCAGAATGACAACAAGTCTAGAGAACATAACAACAACGCACCAAATAGTATCAGTCTAATACAATTAAAGAAAAACAACGAGATAACGACGCCTCCCGGTGCTATATATCGAGTGACACGACCAACCAAAGAAGGCACGAATACCTTCACTCAAGATCACCCGCACGCTGTCATACATGAGAAGCAACATAAAAGCAGTAGGGTGAGTCTCTTTACATAAATAATAACAAGTAGGGTAAGCAACTCCGATCCACAACAATTAATACATTTATCATTTAATTATAACATCAATAAACAATATTAACGGATCAACTAAGCATCACCAAGATTCGCCACGAAGGCATGGGAATATGTATGTATGCAATATGCATGTGGATCCATCATCACCGCAATAAGCCTCGAGGGCACACACCGCTTTGGCGAAGCCTACACATCGCAAATGGCCGGCCCACATCTTGGCTGAATATGCATGATTTATGTGACACTATGACAATGCACCACAACACAAGACATCTACCACAACAATCATTAACTCACCACTTTTCACTTCGCAACTCAACTCCAATCACAATATTTGGCCGAAGCCCACACACCGCTTAATCATCACCACAACACAACACACCTCATTATTGGACTAATGTCACACCAAGGACCAACTTGCCATACGAGGACCAAATCGACACCGTGAGGGACCAAACTCACACATAAGGACTAAATTGACTCACCGAGGACCAATCACACGTAGGGACCAAAACAAAGACTTAGACACCCTTGGGCACCAACAGCACACCTCGGGCAAACCATTTTGGCGCCCATCTAGCACACACACCAAATATAAGGCGCGCGCGGGGCTGCCACATTTGGCGCCCTGCGCAACATACCCACGCTCACGTGCACACGGGGCACGCCAATTGGCGCCCGCGCGCACGCACGCATGCCACGCCATGACACAGCGCACGGCTAGGCGCCAAGGGCGCCCACATATGGCGCCACTGCACTGCGCCACTCACAAGCACACACACGCACGCAGCGCAAGGTGGCGCCTCACTTGGCGCGCGCACCACACAACACGCATATATACGCACACACGAGACACGGCGCATGAGACCGCCAGCTTGGCGCCCTGCGCTTTGCACACGCACACATACTTGCACACAGGGTGCGCCAATCTTGGCGCCGCTCCAAAGACGCACCACGCCACACCGTGGCGCCTTCCTCGCGCCTTGCTGCTCGCAAAGACACACAACACCACAAATAAGACAACATGGCGCCACCCTTGCGCTTTACTCACACCCTTGGCGCCAACATCAAACATCATAGTATCACCAAATTAAACTCAAATACAACAACAACATAAGATTAACACAAAACTCAAACAATCAAACCATCCTAGAGCTATTCCACACATAATGCATATCATACAACTTATTATAAATGTAAATAAGAGCCCCCTAACCTTGAATGAGCTAGAAACTTCAATCCAACACCAAAAACCAACGAAATGAAGTAACCCAACCTCCCTTTCCAGCTGAAAACCGTGGCCTCACTCTCCTTGGGTAAAAATGGAGAATCCACAAAATGGAATTAAATGAGGAGTTAAAGACTACAACACTAAAAAAGATGAAGAAAAATGGAGAATAATGAACTAAGAAACTCCACTTACCAAGCAAAACTCAAGAAAAAGTCCTTTCCTTTCTCCCTTGGCTGCCGTCGGCCTCCCTCCTTCTCCTCTCTCCTCTCTCTAATTCTTCTTTTCTTTCTTTGAATGAGACACAAATGAGACTCTACCTTTGAGACCCCTAGGTTTATGACTAGAAATTGGGCTCACTAATGGCCCTTGGGCCTTATTTACACCTCCCCAATTAATTCAATCCACCTCCTGTAATAAAATAAATCCCAACTTAATTATTCCATTTAAATAAATTAGACCCTTTTTTGATAAAATAAACTCAACTAATTAATTGACTTAATTAAATGTTACAAGCCTTAAATAACTTAATTAAATAAATAATTAAATTATTTTGGGCGTTACAACTCTCCCCCACTTAGAGAATTTCGTCCTCGAAATTACCTGAATCGAACAACTCTGGATATGCCTCCCTCATCTTACTTTCCAACTCCCTCATCTTACTTTCCAAACACCTGTTTAGTTACATCACATAAAAATAATCTCTGATACCGCAGAATGACAACAAGTCTAGAGAACATAACAACAACGCACCAAATAGTATCAGTCTAATACAATTAAAGAAAAACAACAGTACTACGACGCCCCTCCCCTGGTGCTATATATCAGAGCTGACACGACCAACCAAAGAAGGCACGAATACCTTCACTCAGTATCACCTGCACGTTGCCGACATGAGAAGCAACATAAAAGCAGTAGGGTGAGTCTCTTTACATAAATAATAACAAGTAGGGTAAGCATTACATTAGGAAGGCAACTAGTAACTCCGATCCACAACAATTAATACATTTATCATTTAATTATAACATCAATAAACAATATTAACGGATCAACTAAGCATCACCAAGATTCGCCACGAAGGCATGGGAATATGTATGTATGCAATATGCATGTGGATCCATCATCACCGCAATAAGCCTCGAGGGCACACACCGCTTTGGCCGAAGCCTACACATCGCAATGGCCGAAGCCACATCTTCGCTGAATATGCATGATTTATGTGACACTATGACAATGCACCACAACACAGTACATCTACCACAACAATCATTAACTCACCACTTTTCACTTCGCAACTCAACTCCAATCACAATATTTGGCCGAAGCCCACACACCGCTTAATCATCACCACAACACAACACACCTCATTATTGGACTAATGTCACACCAAGGACCAACTTGCCATACGAGGACCAAACTGACACCTGAGGGACCAAATTGTCACATAAGGACTAAATTGACTCACCGAGGACCAACTGTCACGTAGGGACCAAAACACCACTTAGACACCCTTGGGCACCAACAGCACCACAGGCGGCCATTTTGGCGCCCCATCTAGCACACACCAAGATACAAGCGCGCACGGGCTGCCACATTTGGCGCCCCGCGCAACATACCCACGCTCACAGCGCGCACGGGCACGCCACTGGCGCCCCGCGCAACACGCACGCATGCCACGCCATGACACAGCGCGCACGGCTAGCGCGCAAGGGCAGCCACATATGGCGCCTGCACTGCGCCCACTCACAAGCACACACACGCACGCAGCGCAAGGTGGCGCTCACTTGGCGCCCGCACTACACAACACGCATATATACGCACATACAGACACACGGCGCATGCGGGCCGCCAGGGCTGGCGCCTGCGCGCTTGCACACACGCACACATACTTGCACACAGTGGTCGCCAATCTTGGCGCCGCTCCAAAGACGCACCACGCCATACTGTGGCGCCTTCCTTGGCGCCCTTGCTCGGCAGCACACACAACACCAGCGCACAACATGGCGCCACCCTTGGCGCCTTTACTCACACCCTTGGCGCCAACATCAAACATCATAGTATCACCAAATTAAACTCAAATACAACAACAACATAAGATTAACACAAAACTCAAACAATCAAACCATCCTAGAGCTATTCCACACATAATGCATATCATACAACTTATTATAAATGTAAATGAGAGCCCCCTAACCTTGAATGAGCTAGAAACTTCAATCCAACACCAAAAACCAACGAAATGAAGTAACCCAACCTCCCTTTCCAGCTGAAAACCGTGGCCTCACTCTCCTTGGGTAAAAATGGAGAATCCACAAAATGGAATTAAATGAGGAGTTAAAGACTACAACACTAAAAAAGATGAAGAAAAATGGAGAATAATGAACTAAGAAACTCCACTTACCAAGCAAAACTCAAGAAAAAGTCCTTTCCTTTCTCCCTTGGCTGCCGTCGGCCTCCCTCCTTCTCCTCTCTCTAATTCTTCTTTTCTTTCTTTGAATGAGACACAAATGAGACTCTACCTTTGAGACCCCTAGGTTTATGACTAGAAATTGGGCTCACTAATGGCCCTTGGGCCTTATTTACACCTCCCCAATTAATTCAATCCACCTCCTGTAATAAAATAAATCCCAACTTAATTATTCCATTTAAATAAATTAGACCCTTTTTTGATAAAATAAACTCAACTAATTAATTGACTTAATTAAATGTTACAAGCCTTAAATAACTTAATTAAATAAATAATTAAATTATTTTGGGCGTTACAACTCTCCCCCACTTAGAGAATTTCGTCCTCGAAATTACCTGAATCGAACAACTCTGGATATGCCTCCCTCATCTTACTTTCCAACTCCCAAGTCGTGCTCTCACCAACGGCTCCCAACCAAACCACCCTTACCAAATTAATCTCTTTGCCTCTTAAGACTTTCACCTCACGGTCTTCAATCCTAATTGGCATAGTCTCCACCGTAAGGTTCTCTCTCACCTCCACATCATCCATTTGAACTACATGCGACGGGTCAGGAACATACTTCTGCAACTGTGACACATGGAATACATCATGCAAATTAGAAAGATTAGGTGGCAGGGCCACCCGATAAGCAACTTTCCCAACTCTCTCTGAAATCTGATATGGTCCGATAAAACGAGGGGTTAACTTCTTAGACTTCAACGCATGACCCACACCTGTCATTGGAGTAACTCTCAAGAATACATGATCACCAGCTTGAAACTCTAGATCCTTCCTCCTCTTATCATGATAACTCTTCTGTCTACTCTGCGAAGCTTTCATCTTCTCACGAATCATCTTCACCTTCTCTGTGGTCTCACGCACAAGCTCGGGGCCTAGCACCACACTCTCTCTCGATTCATACCAACACAACGGAGTCCTACACCTTCTTCCATACAATGCCTCAAAAGGCGCCATCCCAATACTCGAATGAAAACTATTATTATAAGTGAATTCAATCAATGGCAAATGAGAATCCCATGAACCTCCTTGCTCAAGAACACATGCCCTCAACAAATCCTCTAATGATTGAATAGTCCTCTCTGTCTGCCCATCTGTCTGGGGATGATACGCCGAACTCATTCTTAATTTGGAACCCAAAGCCTCGTGCAAACTCTTCCAAAACTCAGAAGTAAATCTAGGATCCTTATCAGACACAATACTCAAAGGAACACCATGCAATTTCACAATTGTCTTAACATAGATATCTGCCAACTTCGGAACTGGGTAAGTAATATTAATCGGTAAAAAGTGAGCAGACTTCGTCAATCTATCAACAATCACCCATATAGCATCAAATCCCTCATTGTATTCTAAGAAACCACCACAAAATCCATAGAAATACTATCCCACTTCCATTCCGAACGCCCAATGGTCGCATCAATCCCGCCGGCTTCGATGCTCTACTTTCGATTTCGACACGCCAAACAAGCATACACAAATCCGAGCCACATCACGCTTCATACTGTGCCACCAAAATGGCTTCTTCAAATCTTGATACATCTTTGTAGCTCCTTGATGGATACTCAACTTACTTCGATGACCTCTTCAAGAATTGCCTTCTTAATCTCCTCATCACTAGGAATACAAATCATTCTCATGGTACCTTAACACATCTTGCGCATCTATCTCATAATCTTTACTCTCGGAGTGATCAATCCCGATCGCCAATTCAACTAGTTTAATGTCTCGCTTCGAGCTCCTCGAATAACATCCAAAACTCATTATGGATCTTCAAAGACACCCAATCTAACACTCTTAGGTGTCACCTCACAGACTAAACTCAAATCCCGAAACTGCTCAATCAACTCAAGCTCCTTCACCATCATTGCAAACACATGTAAGGACTTCCTACTCAAAGCATCAGCTACAACATTAGCCTTTCCCGGATGATAATTCAAACTAAAGTCATAATCTTTCAACAATTCCAACCATCTCCTTTGCCTCATGTTCAATTCTTTCTGGTCAAACAAATACTGCAACCCTTTATGATCACTGAACACTTCAAACTTAGAACCATACAAATAATGCCGCCAAATCTTCAAAGCAAAGACAATTGCCGCAAGCTCCAAATCATGCGTAGGGTAATTCTTTTCATGAATCCTCAACTGTCTCGAGGCATACGCCACTACCTTACCATTTTGCATCAGGACACCTCCTACCCCATCTTAGACGCATCACAATACACCACAAAAGGCTCTCCAGATTTAGGCAACGTCAAAACACGCGATGTTGTCAAACTTCTTTTAATTCTTGAAACTTTCTTCACAACGGAATCCCACACAAACGCTTCTTTCCTTTACAAGTTAATCGAAAGTTAGCGAAAAGTGCCAACTTCAAAACCCTCAATAAACCTTCTATAATACCCGCTAACCCAAGGAAACTTTTAATCTCCGTGGACCGACTTTAGAACCTCCCACCGCATCACCAAGATCAACCTTAGATGGATCTACTACAATTCCATCACCGTAAATAATATGACCAAGAAAACTTACCTCCTTCAACCAAAAATCACACTTAGATAGCTTAGCGCATAACTTCCTATCCTCAAGACTTCCAACACCAACCTCAAATGCTCCTGCATGCTCCTCCTCGACACTTAGAATACACCAAAATGTCATCAATGAAGACCACCACAAAAACGATCAAGATATTCATGAAAATACGGTTCATATATTCCATGAATACCCCGGAGCGTTCAGAACAATTCAAATGGCATTACCGAATACTCATAATGACCATACCGAGTCCTAAACGCCGTCTTAGGAACATCCTCATCTTTCACTTTAATTTGATGGTAGCCCGACCTCAAATCAATCTTGCTAAACACACGAGCTCCCACCAATTGGTCCATCAAATCATCAATTCGTGGAAGCGGATACTTATTCTTAATCGTCACCTTGTTCAACTGTCGATAATCAACACAAAGCCGCATACTCCCATCTTTCTTCTTCACCAACATCACTGGCGCTCCCCAAGGCGACACACTAGGCCTTATGAACTTCTTTTCAAGTAAGGCTTCTAGCTGACTCTTCAACTCAGATAATTCGGATGCGGATATCCTATAGGGTGCCATAGACACCGGTCTAGTACTGCACTAGATCAATAGCAAACTCTACTTCTCTTTCAGATGGCACATCGTGGATTTCATCGGAAACACCTCGGAAATCCACGAACTATTGCCAACTCATCAATCTTGGCTTGCTCTCAGCGGATAACGACGCCATCAAAGTAAATGACTTTTTAGCTTCCTCCTTCATGGCTCTATGCAATTGACCGTAAAGGCAACAGCGTATTCTTCCTCTTCTAAGAAAGAAAACTCACAGATCTACTAAAACAATTAATATGCACATGGTTATCAACTAACCACCCATACCAAGAATGACGCCCAACCCTCCCAACGGCAAACAAATAAGATCAACAAGAAACTCTCTCGAAGACCGACAGAGACACTTAGCACACACTAGGGAAGTAGTTCATCAACCCTTTGGCCGGAGTATCAATAACCATCTCCCTTCTCATGAAGACAACACAAGACCCAATTTCTCAAAGACACAATGCAAAGAATGAAAGAATGAGTAGCACCGGTATCTACTATAGCAATCAAAGGAGTACCGTTAATAAAACAAGTACCTCTAATCTCGTTAGCATCCTCGGATCCTGCCAGGGCAAACACTCTCCCTTTAGCTCTCTCCCTCTTGTGCTTAAGACAATTAGCACTAACATGACCCACTTCTTCACAGCTAAAAGCAAACCACCCCCTCTTCTTCTCACGATTAACTTTTATGGCCCTTCAGACCACACTTGAAACAGTGGACCTCGGAGCACTCACTACTCTTATGACCAGGTTTCTTGCAAGTAAAGCACACCACACCCGCAGAGGCACCTCCCCCACTTGAACTCTTACCAACACTTGTCTTCCACTTACCTTTACTTCCACCAACATCATAGGGCTTTCCCCTAAACTGAGCATTCCTCTTTTCCCTCACAACCTTGTAAGCAGCAGTACTATCTTCTTCATAGATCCTACACTTGTCAACCAATTTAGCAAAATCCTGAATCTCTTGATACCCAATTGCTTTCTTTAGATCTGGTTGCAGACCATTCTCGAATTTGACACACTTGGAAAATTCAGAATTGGTCTCATTGTCATAATAAGGGCAGAATATGACTAACTCTTCGAACTTGGCCGCATATTCACTCTGATCTTGTTCCCCGCTCACTCTAAAAACTCCACTTCTTTCTTGGCCCGCACATCCTCAGGGTAGTACTTCCTTGTGAATTCCTTCTTGAATACATCCCAGGTGATCTCTTCACCTGCAGCTTCTAACATCTGCTTCTTTCCCATCCACCAGTCATCAGCTTCCTCCGCTAGCATATGAGTTCCAAACTTCACTTTCTGAACTGGGGTACACTCCATGACACGGAAGATTCGCTCTATTTCCTTCAACCATGCCAACGCTCCATCCGGATCGTACCTACCCTCGAAGGTGGGTGGGCTCTCCCTCTGGAACGTTGCCAAATTACGAGCATTCTCATCGCCAGCAGCCACGATTCCCATTGCTTCGGGCGTTTGTTGCTTGCAGTCACGTGACCAAGGCGACTTCATTAAGCGTCTCGCCATCAAATCGATTTCTACACAAGGAGCATAATTAGATACAACGGAGACACAACAAATGCAGACACTTGGTCTGGACAGACCAACTTCAGCTCTGATACCACTAATGTAACACCCCCTTCTAATCTCTATTACTACTATATAAATAAAATCAGAGTTTTCAAAAATCGATGCAAGAGAGTGTCAAATTTTCATCCCTTTAAAAAAACAACACACATCATATGACACGAGGTCAACAAAACAGCATGATATATAGCACAATAGTTTAGGGACGAGCCCGCAAACACCTGTTTAGTTACATCACATAAAAATAATCTCTGATACCGCAGAATGACAACAAGTCTAGAGAACATAACAACAACGCACCAAATAGTATCAGTCTAATACAATTAAAGAAAAACAACAGTACTACGACGCCCCTCCCCTGGTGCTACATATCGAGTGACACGACCAACCAAAGAAGGCACGAATACCTTCACTCGGTATCACCTCGCACGCGTTGCTTGAGCATGAGAAGCAACATAAAAGCGATGAGGGTGAGTCTCTTTACATAAATAATAACAAGTAGGGTAAGCATTACATTAGGAAGGCAACTAGTAACTCTGATCCACAACAATTAATACATTTATCATTTAATTATAACATCAATAAACAATATTAACGGATCAACTAAGCATCACCAAGATTCGCCACGAAGGCATGGGTATATGTATGTATGCAATATGCATGTGGATCCATCATCACCGCAATAAGCCTCGAGGGCACACACCGCTTTGGCCGAAGCCTACACATCGCAATGGCCGAAGCCTACATCTTCGCTGAATATGCATGATTTATGTGACACCATGACAATGCACCACAACACAGTACATCTACCACAATAATCATTAACTCACCACTTTTCACTTTGCCACTCAACTCCAATCACAATATTTGGCCGAAGCCCACACACCGCTTAATCATCACCACAACACAACACACCTCATTATTAGACTAATGTCACACCAAGGACCAACTTGCCATACGAGGACCAAACTGACACCTGAGGGACCAAACTGTCACATAAGGACTAAATTGACTAACCGAGGACCAACTGTCACGTAGGGACCAAAACAAAGATTTAGACACCCTTGGGCACCAACAGCACCACTGGGCAGCCATTTTGGCGCCCATCTAGCACACACCTAAGACACAGCGCGCGGGGCTGCCACATTTGGCGCCCTCGCGCAACATACCCACGCTTCACAGCGCACGGCACGCCAATTGGCGCCCCTGCGCAACACGCACGCATGCCAGGCCATGACACAGGCGCACGGCTAGGCGCTAAGGGCAGCCACATATGGCGCCCTGTATCGTGCCACTCACAAGCACACACACGCACGCAGGCGCAAGGTGGCGCCTCACTTGGCGCCCGCACCACACAACACGCACATATACGCACGCACACGAGACACGGCGCATGAGGGCGCCAGGTTGGCGCGCCGCGCCTTGCACACACGCACACATACTTGCACACAGGGCTGCCAATCTTGGCGCCCTGCTCCAGCACGCACCACACCACACTGTGGCGCCTTCCTTGGCGCCCTTGCTCGGCAGCACACACAACACCAGCGCACAACATGGTGCCACCCTTGGCGCCTTTACACACACACTAGGCGCCACGGTTCCTGCCTATTTTGGCGCCTGGCGTGGCCAACTTCACCTACACCACAAAACACTTCAACAACACTTTTATTCAACAATTCAACACCCACTTTAACAACACTCACTTAGACATTTGATCAACATCATGAAATCAACATATTCTCATACTTCATCACATTGGAGCATTTTGTCAAACACATTGCATGCACATTTAATAACACATTTATTTCCAACATCAAACATCATAGTATCACCAAATTAAACTCAAATACAACAACAACATAAGATTAACACAAAACTCAAACAATCAAACCATCCTAGAGCTATTCCACACATAATGCATATCATACAACTTATTATAAATGTAAATGAGAGCCCCCTAACCTTGAATGAGCTAGAAACTTCAATCCAACACCAAAAACCAACGAAATGAAGTAACCCAACCTCCCTTTCCAGCTGAAAACCGTGGCCTCACTCTCCTTGGGTAAAAATGGAGAATCAACAAAATGGAAATGAGGAGTTGAAGACTACACTAAAAAAGATGAAGAAAAATGGAGAATAATGAACTAAGAAACTCCACTTACCAAGCAAAACTCAAGAAAAAGTCCTTTCCTTTCTCCCTTGGCTGCCGTCGGCCTCCCTCCTTTTCCTCTCTCTAATTCTTCTTTTCTTTCTTTGAATGAGACACAAATGAGACTCTACCTTAGAGACCCCTAGGTTTATGACTAGAAATTGGGCTCACTAATGGCCCTTGGGCCTTATTTACACCTCCCCAATTAATTCAATCCACCTCCTGTAATAAAATAAATTCCAACTTAATTATTCCATTTAAATAAATTAGACCCCTTTTTGATAAAATAAACTCAACTAATTAATTGACTTAATTAAATGTTGCAAGCCTTAAATAACTTAATTAAATAAATAATTAAATTATTTTGGGCGTTACACATAACCTCCAGAATGCCATCACGCTCATTTAAGTTATTTATACATTTTCATGGTCCAGTCAACTAATTCTGTGTGGTAATTAAAATATGTGATGTAATACAAGTTCCTTTCATCAAAACCAAAATAAATGCATGTTTAAGTTCATTATTACCACCGATCCGATTTCACATTACAGAATATGCAAATTGTTTTACATTAATGCGCCTAGTAGGAAAAAAACCAGATTGTGGGTATGTACTCTATCCGGTGATCTACAACCTGGACACAAATGGTAAAGTAACCACTATATACCTAAGCTTCCAAGTAACACTATACCACCCCTTGAAAATTTGTTGATTCAAAATATGTGCTTCAATTCAAATTGTCCAAATCACTCATATGGGAGCTCAGAGTCGAGTTACATATCTCGTATTAAAAAGTCGAGTCGAAAAAATAATTATCTATTAAGTTACAAAATTGACCATCCAGATATTTATATACATTATTAACAAAACTAGCTACTTTCCTTTTATATACTCAAAGAATAAGATGTGCCCGAGGCTAACACCAAAAGAGAGTGCAAATATAGAAACCATAGTTACATTGTATGCCAATCCTTAAACAATGCCCTTAAAATGGAAGAGAAAAAAGACCATATCAAATGCAATTTGCAATTAGACAAGTACACACTAAAGAACAGAAAGTCAGAAACCAAAAGAATCTCCGTAACTTCAATAATTACATCTTAAATGTTGTTGCAATATGGTACTCACAATCACTCGCAAAGAACCGAAACCAAAACAATCTCCCTCACATCAGTAATTACGCAACTACGCTGATCACCCTAGAAGTCTTTAAAAGGCAAAGAAGAATTACATAAGCTACAATGACACACCACAACAAAAACCCTAATACATTAAATCTACAAAATCATTCCCAAATTAAGTTTTAAAACCTCATAAACCCTGAATCCTCCACCTAAAATTTATACAATCAATAAAAAGTAAATACCGCAAAAAAAACCCTAGAGATAGAGCAACACAGAGAGATAGAGAAATACAGAGAAAGAGAGAGAGAGAGAGAGAGAGAGAGAGAGAGAGCAGAGAAAGAGAGCTTGCCTGGAAAGAGAGGAGAGAGCGCAAGACGATGAGACGTTCGCAAAAGGAGAGCGTGTTTTTGATGAGTTTTGCGTTTTGAGTTTTTTCTTTTTAATTGTGAAATACTTTTGAAGTCAAGCTATATATACTACTGGCAAGTCTTAAAATTTTAAAATTTTCCACTTTTGAGGTCACGCGTATTTTACGCTTGACTTAAAAACTAGCGAGCCAAAAAAAGTTTGGGTTTTTTTTTTCGCACCCCCCTCCTTCCCTATCTCACCCCCATAATTCCACACTATCCCGTTTTTACCCCTGGTTTGTTAAAAAAAAATTTAAAAATTTCGGAATTACCTCTTAAAAAGGTAATTCCGGTTCAAAAAATAAAGGAATTTCGGATTTACCCTGTAATTCCGAAAAGATTTTCGGAATTACCTCAGAAATGAGGTAATTCCGGTTCACATTTGTGAACCGGAATTACGTATTTCTGAGGTAATTCCGAAAATTACAATTTTTTTTCAATTATTAATATTTTTCGGAATTATTAATATTTTTTATTTCGAACGAATAATTTAGGCTAAAAAATCGGTTTTCGGACAACATACTCTGATCGTAATGAAACCACAACCATTATATCCGAAAAAAATAAAGAATCAAGACTCCCCTAGAAGGGACTTCATACGGGACTACGGCCTCAAAATCCCAAATTCCATCGTTTACTATTTTTTACGATTTTTTTTACTTTTTCATAGTCTCCAAAAAATCTAAAAAAATTTGTGTAGCCTTATTTTGGTTTTGTTAGATTTTTAGTGGTGCTTTTATATTTTTTTAGAGTAGTTTTGACTATTTTTAGTAGCCTTTTAGTAATAAAAATTAAAACAAATCGTATATATGTCATTTTGGACATATATACGATGCCTACTAACCGTGGCGCAGGAATGTCATGATACACTCTGAGCCTCAGTAGAGTGTCCGGAGAAGAGTATCACATCTGCCGCCCTCCCAAAGATCTTTGTCGTCGTTTGCCGCGGTGTCGCTTCTCGAAGACTCTGCTCATGCTTACACTATCTGGTCGTCTACTCGCCACTATTAAAAAAATTAATGTAAATAAAAAATATTTATAATTGAAAACAAGTGATAACAACACAGCTGTAACAGTTCTAATCTAGTTATAACTGTACCAATAATGATGAAAAGAAAGTGGATCTTAAATTCACCGTAGCTTAATTATATTTCTATTTCGTTAAGCTAGTTTAATCTGCACCTTACAGTTGCAGTATATGCATAGATTTAGGGAGCCAAGTTTACTTTAAGTGTGTAATTCCATCATGAATAATCAGAGAAGAATTGAATCAGTTTCTTTATTTTCAAGTTAACTTCTTCCCAAACTTCTTAGGGGCCCCCCTTTGCTCGAGAAGGGTTATTTATACATAACCTCCAGAATGCCATCACGCTCATTTAAGTTGTTTATACATTTTCGTGGTCCAAATCAACTAATTACGTGTAAATTAAAATATGTGATGTAATACACGTTCCTTTCATCAAAACCAAAATAAATGCATGTTTAAGTTCATTATTACCAGCTGATCTGATTTCACACAGAATATGCAGCTTGTTTTACATTAATGCAGTCTAGTAGGAAAAAACCAGATTGTGGGTATGTACTCTATCTGGCTGATCTACAACCGGACACAAATGGTAAAGTAACCACTATATACCTAAGCTTCCAAGTAACACTGTACCACCCCTTGAAAATTTGTTGATTCAAAATATGTGCTTCTGAATTCAGCTGTCCAAATCACTCAGATGGGAGCTCAGAGTCAGAGTTACATATCTGTATTAAAAGTCAAAGTTAGAAAAATAATTATCTATTAAGTTACAAAATTGACCATCCAGATATTTATATACATTATTAACAAAACTAGCTACTTTCCTTTTATATACTCAAAGAATAAGATGTGCCCGAGGCTAACACCAAAAGAGAGTGCAAATATAGAAACCATAGTTACATTGTATGTCAATCCTTAAACAATGCCCTTAAAATGGAAGAGAAAAAAGACCATATTAAAAGCAATTTGCAATTAGACAAGTACACCCTAAAGAACAGAAAGTCAGAAACCAAAAGAATCTCCTTAACATCAATAATTACATCTTAAATGCTGTTGCAATATGGTACTCACTACTCACAATCACTCGACAAGAACCAAAAACCAAAAGAATCTCCTCACATCAAGTAATTACGCAACTTAAAGGCAAAGAAGAATTACATAAGCTACAATGACACACCACACAACAAAACCCTAATACATAAAATCTACAAAATCATTCCCAAATTAAGTTTTAAAACCTCATAAACCCTAAATCCTCCACCTAAAATTTATACAATCAATAAAAAGTAAATACATAAAAAAACCTAGAGATAGAGCAACACGGAGAGATAGAGAAACACAGAGAAAGAGAGAGAGAGAGAGAGAGAGAGAGAGAGGCAGAGAGAAAGAGAGCTTGCCTGGAAAGAGAGGAGAGAGCGCAAGACGATGAGACGTTCGCAAAAGGAGAGCGCGCTTTTGATGAGTTTTGCGTTTTGAGTTTTTATTTTTAATTGTGAAATACTTTTGAAGTTAAGCTATATATACTACTGGCATGTCTTAAAATTTTAAAATTTTCCACTTTTGAGGTCACGTAAATTTTACGCTTGACTTAAATACTAGCGCGCCAAAAAAAGTTTGGGTTTTTTTTTCGCACCCCCTCCTTCCCTATCTCACCCCATAATTCCACACTATCCCGCTTTTACCCCCGGTTTGTTAAAAATAATATTAAAAATTTCGAATTACCTCTTAAAAAGGTAATTCCGGTTCAAAAAATAAAGGAATTTCGGATTTACCCTGTAATTTCGAAAAGATTTTCGGAATTACCTCAGAAATGAGGTAATTCCGATTCACATTTGTGAACCGGAATTAAGTATTTCTGAGGTAATTCCAAAAATTACAATTATTTTTTTTCAATTATTAATATTTTTTGGAATTATTAATATTTTTTATTTCGAACGAATAATTTAGGCTGAAAAATCGGTTTTCGGACAACATACTCTGATCGTAATGAAACCACAACCATTATATCCGAAAAAAATAAAGAATCAAGACTCCCCTAGAAGGGACTTCATATGGGACTACGGCCTCAAAATCCCAAATTCCATCGTTTACTATTTTTTACGATTTTTTTTACTTTTTCATAGTCTCCAAAAAATCTAAAAAAATTTGTGTAGCCTTATTTTGGTTTTGTTAGATTTTTAGTGGTGCTTTTATATTTTTTTAGAGTAGTTTTGACTATTTTTAGTAGCCTTTTAGTAATAAAAATTAAAACAAATCGTATATATGTCATTTTGGACATATATACGATGCCTACTAACCGTGAGCAGGAATGTCATGATCTGACTCGAGCCTCTGTAGAGTGTCCTAGGAGAAGGAGTATCGCTATCTTCTTTGGCCTCCCAAAGATGTCTTCGTCGTCAGTGCGGGGTGTTGCTCCGAAGACTCTGCTTTCATGCTACACTATCCGGGTCGCCTACTCGCCACTATTAAAAAAATAATGTAAATAAAAATATTTATAATTGAAAACAAGTGATAACAACACAATTTATAGTGATTTCTAATCTAGTTATAATCGTACCAATAATGATGAAAAGAAAGTGGATCTTAAATTCAGTTGTAGCTTAATTATATTTCTATTTCTCGTTAAGCTAGTTTAATCGCACCTTACAGGTTGCGCAAGATATGCATAGATTTAGGGAGCCAAGTTTACTTTAAGTGTGTAATTCCATCATGAATAATCGAGAGAAGAATTGAATCGCTTTCTTTATTTTCAAGTTAACTTCTTCCCAAACTTCTTAGGGGCCCCCTTTGCTCGAGAAGGGTTATTTATACATAACCTCCGAGAATGCCATCACGCTCATTTAAGTTATTTATACATTTTCGTGGTCCAATCAACTAATTACGTGGTAATTAAAATATGTGATGTAATACAAGTTCCTTTCATCAAAACCAAAATAAATGCATGTTTAAGTTCATTATTACCAAATGATCCGATTTCACACGTAATATGCGACTTGTTTTACATTAATGCAAATCTAGTAGGAAAAAACCAGATTGTGGGTATGTACTCTATCCGGGTGATCTACAACCGGACACAAATGGTAAAGTAACCACTATATACCTAAGCTTCCAAGTAACACTGTACCACCCTTGAAAATTTGTTGATTCAAAATATGTGCTTCAATTCAATTGTCCCAAATCACTCGGATGGGAGCTCAGTCGAGTTACATATCTGTATTAAAAGTCGAGTTAGAAAAATAATTATCTATTAAGTTACAAAATTGGCCATCCAGATATTTATATACATTATTAACAAAACTAGCTACTTTCCTTTTATATACTCAAAGAATAAGATGTGCCCGAGGCTAACACCAAAAGAGAGTGCAAATATAGAAACCATAGTTACATTGTATGTCAATCCTTCAACAATGCCCTTAAAATGGAAGAGAAAAAAGACCATATTAAAAGCAATTTGCAATTAGACAAGTACACCCTAAAGAACAGAAAGTCAGAAACCAAAAGAATCTCCTTAACATCAATAATTACATCTTAAATGCTGTTGCAATATGGTACTCACTACTCACAATCACTCGACAAGAACCGAAACCAAAAGAATCTCCCTCACATCAGTAATTACGCAACTTAAAGGCAAAGAAGAATTACATAAGCTACAATGACACACCACAACAAAAACCCTAATACATAAAATCTACAAAATCATTCCCAAATTAAGTTTTAAAACCTCATAAACCCTAAATCCTCCACCTAAAATTTATACAATCAATAAAAAGTAAATATCGCAAAAAAACCCTAGAGATAGAGCAACACAGAGAGATAGAGAAACCCAGAGAAAGAGAGAGAGAGAAAGAGAAAGGCAGAGAGAAAGAGAGCTTGCCTGGAAAGAGAGGAGAGAGAAAGAGAGCTTGCCAGATATTTATATACATTATTAACAAAACTAGCTACTTTCCTTTTATATACTCAAAGAGTAAGATGTGCCCGAGGCTAACACCAAAAGAGAGTGCAAATATAGAAACCATAGTTACATTGTATGCCAATCCTTAAACAATGCCCTTAAAATGGAAGAGAAAAAAGACCATATCAAATGCAATTTGCAATTAGACAAGTACACACTAAAGAACAGAAACTCAGAAACCAAAAGAATCTCCTTAACATCAATAATTACATCTTAAATGTTGTTGCAATATGGTACTCACTACTCACAATCACTCGCAAAGAACCGAAACCAAAAGAATCTCCCTCACATCAGTAATTACGCAACTACGCTGAATACCCTAGAAGTCTTTAAAAGGCAAAGAAGAATTACATAAGCTACAATGACACACCACAACAAAAACCCTAATACATAAAATCTACAAAATCATTCCCAAATTAAGTTTTAAAACCTCATAAACCCTAAATCCTCCACCTAAAATTTATACAATCAATAAAAAGTAAATATCGCAAAAAAACCCTAGAGATAGAGCAACACAGAGAGATAGAGAAACACAGAGAAAGAGAGAGAGAGAGAGAGAGAGAAAGGCAGAGAGAAAGAGAGCTTGCCTGGAAAGAGAGGAGAGAGCGCAAGACGATGAGACGTTCGCAAAAGGAGAGCGCGTTTTTGATGAGTTTTGCGTTTTGAGTTTTTTATTTTTAATTGTGAAATACTTTTGAAGTTAAGCTATATATACTACTGGCATGTCTTAAAATTTTAAAATTTTCCACTTTTGAGGTCACGTAAATTTTACGCTTGACTTAAAAACTAGCGCGCCAAAAAAAGTTTGGGTTTTTTTTTCGCACCCCCCTCCTTCCCTATCTCACCCCCATAATTCCACACTATCCCGTTTTTACCCCTGGTTTGTTAAAAAAATATTAAAAATTTCGGAATTACCTCTTAAAAGGTAATTCCTGGTTCAAATAAAAGGAATTTCGGATTTACCTGTAATTTGAAAGATTTTGAATTACCTCGAATGAGGTAATTCCGGTTCTCATTTGTGAACCGGAATTACGTATTTCTGAGGTAATTCCGAAAATTACAATTATTTTTTTCAATTATTAATATTTTTCGGAATTATTAATATTTTTTATTTCGAACGAATAATTTAGGCTAAAAAATCGGTTTTCGGACAACATACTCTGATCGTAATGAAACCACAACCATTATATCCGAAAAAAATCAAGAATCAAGACTCCCCTAGAAGGGACTTCTTACGGGACTACGGCCTCAAAATCCCAAATTCCATCGTTTACTATTTTTTACGATTTTTTTTAATTTTTCATTGTCTCTAAAAAATCTAAAAAAATTTGTATAGCCTTATTTTGGTTTTGTTAGATTTTTAGTGGTGTTTTTATATTTTTTTAGAGTAGTTTTGACTATTTTTAGTAGCCTTTTAGTAATAAAAATTAAAACAAATCGTATATATGTCATTTTGGACATATATACGATGCCTACTAACCGTGAGCAGGAATGTCATGATACAGCTCTGAGCCTCTGTAGAGTGTCCGGAGAAGGAGTATCACTCTTCTTGGGCCTCCCAAAGATCTCGTCGTCATTTGCGGGTGTCTTTGCTCCGAATACTCTGCTTACATTCTACTGCTATGCAGTCGTCTACTCGCCATCGTTAAAAAAATAATGTAAATAAAAATATTAATAATTGAAAACAAGTGATAACAACACAAATTATAATGCTTCTAATCTAGTTATAATCGTACCAATAATGATGAAAAGAAAGTGGATCTTAAATTCAAATTGTAGCTTAATTATATTTCTATTTCTGTTAAGCTAGTTTAATGCACCTTACGATTGCGAGATATGCATAGATTTAGGGAGCCAAGTTTACTTTAAGTGTGTAATTCCATCATGAATAATCGTGAGAAGAATTGAATCGGTTTCTTTATTTTCAAGTTAACTTCTTCCCCAACTTCTTAGGGGCCTCCTTTGCTCGAGAAGGGTTATTTATACATAACCTCCGAGAATGCCATCACGTTCATTTAAACTATTTATACATTTTCATGGTCCAGTCAACTAATTACGTGTGGTAATTAAAATATGAGATGTACTACAAGTTCCTTTCATCAAAACCAAAATAAATGCATGTTTAAGTTCATTATTACCACCGATCCGATTTCACACAGAATATGCGCACTTGTTTTACATTAATGCGATCTAGTAGGAAAAAAATAGATTGTGGGTATGTACTCTATCCGGTGATCTACAACCGGACACAAATGGTAAAGTAACCACTATATACCTAAGCTTCCAAGTAACACTGTACCACCCTTTGAAAATTTGTTGATTCAAAATATGTGCTTCAATTCAATTTGTCCAAATCACTCATATGGGAGCTTAGAGTCGAGTTACATATCTGTATTAAAAGTCGAGTCGAGAAAAATAATTATCTATTAAGTTACAAAATTGACCATCCAGATTTTTATATACATTATTAACAAAACTAGCTACTTTCCTTTTATATACTCAAAGAATAAGATGTGCCCGAGGCTAACACCAAAAGAGAGTGCAAATATAGAAACCATAGTTACATTGTATGCCAATCCTTAAACAATGCCCTTAAAATGGAAGAGAAAAAGACCATATCAAATGCAATTTGCAATTAGACAAGTACACACTAAAGAACAGAAACTCAGAAACCAAAAGAATCTCCTTAACATCAATAATTACATCTTAAATGTTGTTGCAATATGGTACTCACTACTCACAATCACTGCAAAGAACCAAACCAAAAGAATCTCCTCACATCAGTAATTACGCAACTACGCTGAATACCCTAGAAGTCTTTAAAAGGCAAAGAAGAATTACATAAGCTACAATGACACACCACAACAAAAACCCTAATACATAAAATCTACAAAATCATTCCCAAATTAAGTTTTAAAACCTCATAAACCCTAAATCCTCCACCTAAAATTTATACAATCAATAAAAAGTAAATACCGCAAAAAAACCCTAGAGATAGAGCAACACAGAGAGATAGAGAAACACAGAGAAAGAGAGAGAGAGAGAGAGAGAGAGAGAGAGAGAGAGAGAGAGAGAGAAAGGCAGAGAGAAAGAGAGCTTGCCTGGAAAGAGAGGAGAGAGCGCAAGACGATGAGACGTTCGCAAAAGGAGAGCGCGTTTTTGATGAGTTTTGCGTTTTGAGTTTTTTATTTTTAATTGTGAAATACTTTTGAAGTCAAGCTATATATACTACTGGCATGTCTTAAAATTTTAAAATTTTCCACTTTTGAGGTCACGCTTATTTTACGCTTGACTTAAAAACTAGTGCGCCAAAAAAAGTTTGGGTTTTTTTTCCGCACCCCCCTCCTTCCCTATCTCACCCCCATAATTCCACACTATCCCGTTTTTACCCCTGGTTTGTTAAAAAATTAAAAATTAAAATTTTCGGAATTACCTCTTAAAAAGGTAATTCTGGTTCAAAAAATAAAGGAATTTTGGATTTACCCTGTAATTCCGAAAAGATTTTCGGAATTACCTCAGAAATGAGGTAATTTCGATTCACATTTGTGAACCGGAATTACGTATTTCTGAGGTAAATCCGAAAATTACAATTTTTTTTTTCAATTATTAATATTTTTCGGAATTATTAATATTTTTTATTTCGAACGAATAATTTAGGCTAAAAAATCGGTTTTCGGACAACATACTCTGATCGTAATGAAACCACAACCATTATATCCGAAAAAAATCAAGAGTTAAGACTCCCCTAGAAGGGACTTCTTACGGGACTACGGCCTCAAAATCCCAAATTCCATCGTTTTACTATTTTTTACGATTTTTTTAAATTTTTCATAGTCTCCAAAAAATCGAAAAAAATTTGTATAGCCTTATTTTGGTTTTGTTAGATTTTTAGTGGTGTTTTTATATTTTTTTTAGAGTAGTTTTGACTATTTTTAGTAGCCTTTTAGTAATAAAAATTAAAACAAATCGTATATATGTCATTTTGGACATATATACGATGCCTACTAACCGTAAGCAGGAATGTCATGATCGACTCTGAGCCTCTGTAGAGTGTCTGGAGAAGGAGTATCACTGCTCTCTTCTGGCCTCCCAAAGATGCTTGTCGTCGGTTTGCGGGTCTTTGCTCCGAAGACTCTCTGCTCGTGCTACACTGTCTGGTCGTCTACTCGCCACTGTTAAAAAAAATAATGTAAATAAAAAATATTAATAATTGAAAACAAGTGAAACAACACAGCTGTAACAGTTCTAATCTAGTTATAACTGTACCAATAATGATGAAAAGAAAGTGGATCTTAAATTCAGCTGTAGCTTAATTATATTTCTATTTCTGTTAAGCTTGTTTAATCACACCTTACAGCTGATTGCGGTATATGCATAGATTTAGGAAGCCAAGTTTACTTTAAGTGTGTAATTCCATCATGAATAATCAGAGAAGAATTGAATCAGTTTCTTTATTTTCAAGTTAACTTCTTCCCCAACTTCTTAGGGGCCTCCTTTGCTCGAGAAGGGTTATTTATACATAACCTCCAGAATGCCATCACGTTCATTTAAACTATTTATACATTTTCATGGTCCAGTCAACTAATTCTGTGTGGTAATTAAAATATGAGATGTACTACAAGTTCCTTTCATCAAAACCAAAATAAATGCATGTTTAAGTTCATTATTACCACCGATCCGATTTCACACGTAATATGCGAAATTTTGTTTTACATTAATGCAGTCTAGTAGGAAAAAAATAGATTGTGGGTATGTACTCTATCTGGCTGATCTACAACCGGACACAAATGGTAAAGTAACCACTATATACCTAAGCTTCCAAGTAACACTGTACCACCCTTTGAAAATTTGTTGATTCAAAATATGTGCTTCTGAATTCAGCTGTCCAAATCACTCATATGGGAGCTTAGAGTCAGAGTTACATATCTGTATTAAAAGTCAGAGTCAGAAAAATAATTATCTATTAAGTTACAAAATTGACCATCCAGATTTTTATATACATTATTAACAAAACTAGCTACTTTCCTTTTATATACTCAAAGAATAAGATGTGCCCGAGGCTAACACCAAAAGAGAGTGCAAATATAGAAACCATAGTTACATTGTATGCCAATCCTTAAACAATGCCCTTAAAATGGAAGAGAAAAAAGACCATATCAAATGCAATTTGCAATTAGACAAGTACACACTAAAGAAACGAAACTTCGAAACCAAAAGAATCTCCTTAACATCAATAATTACATCTTAAATGTTGTTGCAATATGGTACTCACTACTCACAATCACTCGCAAAGAACCGAAACCAAAAGAATCTCCCTCACATCAGTAATTACGCAACTACGCTGAATACCCTAGAAGTCTTTAAAAGGCAAAGAAGAATTACATAAGCTACAATGACACACCACAACAAAAACCCTAATACATAAAATCTACAAAATCATTCCCAAATTAAGTTTTAAAACCTCATAAACCCTAAATCCTCCACCTAAAATTTATACAATCAATAAAAAGTAAATACCGCAAAAAAACCCTAGAGATAGAGCAACACAGAGAGATAGAGAAACACAGAGAAAGAGAGAGAGAGAGAGAGAGAGAGAGAGAGAGAAAGGCAGAGAGAAAGAGAGCTTGCCTGGAAAGAGAGGAGAAAGCGCAAGACGATGAGACGTTCGCAAAAGGAGAGCGCGTTTTTGATGAGTTTTGCGTTTTGAGTTTTTTATTTTTAATTGTGAAATACTTTTGAAGTCAAGCTATATATACTACTGGCATGTCTTAAAATTTTAAAATTTTCCACTTTTGAGGTCACGCGTATTTTACGCTTGACTTAAAAACTAGCGCGCCAAAAAAAGTTTGGGTTTTTTTTTCCGCACCCCCCTCCTTCCCTATCTCACCCCCATAATTCCACACTATCCCGTTTTTACCCCCGGTTTGTTAAAAATTAAAAATTAAAATTTTGAATTACCTCTTAAAAGGTAATTACGGTTCAAAAATAAAGGAATTTTGGATTTACCTGTAATTCGAAAGATTTTGAATTACCTCGAAAAATGAGGTAATTTCGATTCACATTTGTGAACCTAATTACGTATTTACGAGGTAAATCCGAAAAATTACAATTTTTTTTTCAATTATTAATATTTTTCGGAATTATTAATATTTTTTATTTCGAACGAATAATTTAGGCTAAAAAATCGGTTTTCGGACAACATACTCTGATCGTAATGAAACCACAACCATTATATCCGAAAAAAATCAAGAGTTAAGACTCCCCTAGAAGGGACTTCTTACGGGACTACGGCCTCAAAATCCCAAATTCCATCGTTTTACTATTTTTTACGATTTTTTTAAATTTTTCATAGTCTCCAAAAAATCGAAAAAAATTTGTATAGCCTTATTTTGGTTTTGTTAGATTTTTAGTGGTGTTTTTATATTTTTTTAGAGTAGTTTTGACTATTTTTAGTAGCCTTTTAGTAATAAAAATTAAAACAAATCGTATATATGTCATTTTGGACATATATACGATGCCTACTAACCGTAAGCAGGAATGTCATGATCGACTCGAGCCTCTCAGAGAGTGTCCGGAGAAGGAGTATCGCTCTCTGCTGGCCTCCCGGCATCTTTGTCGTCGCTTGCCATGGGTCTTTGCTCCGAAGACTCTGCTCGTGCTACACCGTGCGTCGTCTCTACTCGCCATCGTTAAAAAAATAATGTAAATAAAAATATTAATAATTGAAAACAAGTGAAACAACACACAGTATATGATTCTAATCTAGTTATAAGCTGTACCAATAATGATGAAAAGAAAGTGGATCTTAAATTCAATTTGTAGCTTAATTATATTTCTATTTCTGTTAAGCTTGTTTAATCTGCACCTTACAGATTCAAAGATATGCATAGATTTAGGGAGCCAAGTTTACTTTAAGTGTGTAATTCCATCATGAATAATCAGAGAAGAATTGAATCAGTTTCTTTATTTTCAAGTTAACTTCTTCCCCAACTTCTTAGGGGCCCCCCTTTGCTCGAGAAGGGTTATTCATACATAACCTCCAGAATGCCATCACGCTCATTTAAGTTGTTTATACATTTTCATGGTCCAGTCAACTAATTCTGTGTGGTAATTAAAATATGTGATGTAATACAAGTTCCTTTCATCAAAACCAAAATAAATGCATGTTTAAGTTCATTATTACCAGCTGATCTGATTTCACACAGAATATGCAACTTGTTTTACATTAATGCAGTCTAGTAGGAAAAAACCAGATTGTGGGTATGTACTCTATCTGGCTGAATTACAACCGGACACAAATGGTAAAGTAACCACTATATACCTAAGCTTCCAAGTAACACTGTACCACCCCTTGAAAATTTGTTGATTCAAAATATGTGCTTCTAAATTCAGCTGTCCAAATCACTCATATGGGAGCTCAGAGTTAGAGTTACATATCTGTATTAAAAGTCAAAGTCAGAAAAATAATTATCTATTAAGTTGCAAAATTGACCATCCAGATATTTATATACATTATTAACAAAACTAGCTACTTTCCTTTTATATACTCAAAGAATAAGATGTGCCCGAGGCTAACACCAAAAGAGAGTGCAAATATAGAAACCATAGTTACATTGTATGCCAATCCTTAAACAATGCCCTTAAAATGGAAGAGAAAAAAGACCATATCAAATGCAATTTGCAATTAGACAAGTACACACTAAAGAACAGAAACTCAGAAACCAAAAGAATCTCCTTAAAATCAATAATTACATCTTAAATGTTGTTGCAATATGGTACTCACTACTCACAATCACTCGCGAACAACCGAAACCAAAAGAATCTCCCTCACATCAGTAATTACGCAACTACGCTGATCACCCTAGAAGTCTTTAAAAGGCAAAGAAGAATTACATAAGCTACAATGACACATCACAACAAAAACCCTAATACATAAAATCTACAAAATCATTCCCAAATTAAGTTTTAAAACCTCATAAACCCTAAATCCTCAACCTAAAATTTATACAATCAATAAAAAGTAAATACCGCAAAAAAACCCTAGAGATAGAGCAACACAGAGAGATAGAGAAACACAGAGAAAGAGAGAGAGAGAGAGAGAGAGGCAGAGAGAAAGAGAGCTTTCCTGGAAAGAGAGGAGAGAGCGCAAGACGATGAGACGTTCGCAAAAGGAGAGCGCGTTTTTGATGAGTTTTGCGTTTTGAGTTTTTTATTTTTAATTGTGAAATACTTTTGAAGTCAAACTATATATACTACTGGCATGTCTTAAAATTTTAAAATTTTCCACTTTTGAGGTCACGCATATTTTACGCTTGACTTAAAAACTAGCGCGCCAAAAAAAGTTTGGGGTTTTTTTTCGCACCCCCCTCCTTCCCTATCTCACCCCCATAATTCCACACTATCCCGTTTTTACCCCTGGTTTGTTAAAAAAAAATTAAAAATTTCGGAATTACCTCTTAAAAAGGTAATTCCGGTTCATAAAATAAAAGAATTTCGGATTTACCCTGTAATTCCGAAAAGATTTTCGGAATTACCTCAGAAATGAGGTAATTCCGGTTCACAGTATGCAAAAATAAAAGATAGATAATCAACTTGCGGGTGTCATGCAAATTTGATGCAAAACAACTAATAAAATAAAAGCATCTATACAAAATTGAAAGAAAATGATGAGTTTTGTATTGTAAATGTGGCTAAATTTCCTGTGGGAGTTAATTTTGCAATGTGGGTATTTGAATAGTTAAAGTTTTTTCCAAACACTAAAATAACCCAAAACACATCGCTCAGCATCGAACTTTACTAACTTCGTCTAAATTTTTTTTTTCACCAAACGGTTATTGAAGATCAAACTACACGTATTTTTACAATTACATTTTTTTCTGAGCTCCAAAATATCTCAAAAGACACATCTCAAATATGAAAAAGAAAAAGTTAAATGGATCCTGGAAGTACCATGAACAGTTTATAAATTAAACACTGTACAATTGAAATCGTCGAGTCCAACCCTTATTTTTTTGCAAATCAAATGCACCATTTAAGAATTTTACTCTAATGGCATATTCTAAAAAAATCCATATTGGATCTTTGAAGTAATTAGACTTTTAATATTTAATTTATTTAAACTTATTAAACCATTATTTTAAGGTAGCTTTTAGGGTGAGTGATCAAATAATTCCCTCACGGTACTCACAGTCTACACAGTCTTAAAATGAAAAAAAAAAATGTTATTAGTAAATCAATACTACACAGTCTACACTGACTTAAAAGGAAAAAAAATTGGTGCAAAAAATAAATATTTTTTATCAAAGACATTAAAATATGAATAAATAAAAAAACAAAAAGCAAAAAATAAGGAATGAAGTTGGCGCTATTTCAGTTTGGCGTCACAATGCAATTCATTTAGCACAACAGTGTAATAACGGGAGCCAATATAATAACGGGAGCCAGTTGATGTAGTGGGACCCGTGAAGAATTCTGGCTTACTTCCTCCGGACCTATTTATAAGCAAAAAAAATCACTTTTTAGGTTTATTGGAAAACTAATGTATTTAGACTATTTTATAGTTTAGATATAATAGTTTTCCAATGAATCTAAAAAATGTTTTTTTTGCTTATAAATATGTCCAGAGGGAGTATTTTATAACTCCATAGTCATGTGCAAGTATTATGGAACATATTGGAAATGTAAATATATAATAAAAAATAAAAGAAGTTGGACACGTATGATTTGAAGAATGGAAGCAAAGTTGACTACTTCGAAGGGAAAATAGTAATAGATGAAGGGCCCGTTTGGATAAACAGCTTAATTAAATGTTTATGGCATAAACGCTTATCGTATAAGAGCTTATGTATAAGTCGTTTTGATAATAAAGGATAAAGTAATGTTAAACTATTTTTCTATAAGCTATAAGCTATTTTCATAAGCTATCTTGAGGAGCTTATGGAAATAAGCTGAAAACAGCTTATGAACATGTCATAAGCTGTTTTCATAAGCTCTCCTAAACAGTGTCACAAGTGTTTATGTTAGTAAATAACCCAAATAAGCCGATCCAAATGGGGCCCAAAATACTGGTGTGGGAGTGAGTAAAGTGAAGTACGTAAAAGTTGATATTAATGAAGTGGCCCTACCGCACGTGGGGAGGGAAGCTATAATCCGATGTTTTGCGCACAGCAGCTGAAAATAATAACTGCAGGGCGTACGCGGAATATATGATAAGATAAAAGATAAATCTAAATTTCTTTAAAAGAACTATATCTAATATCTAATATAACTAGTAGAACTCCCCGTGCTATGCACGGGATTGTTTAATTTGTGAATGCGTTTTTTTGTTCATAACATAATGTCAGTTATGTTGATTCTAAGCCTTTGTAATTGGTTTTGTTACTACATCTAAAATTTCTGACTTATTAATTATTATGACCGATTTAGTTATATGCTTAGAGAGACGTATATTTGCAAGAGATGGTAATTCAAGTTTTACAAATAAACATTTAAGATGATTGGTAATTTATAGTATTCTTAGATGATTGGTAATTTATGGATAAAACATTGTATTTCATAGCATGTGTGCACGACGATATTCATAGTAATATCACCCGTGAGATGCCCGGGGCAAAACACAATACTTAGCGTCACATTTTACGTATGTTGCAATAAAATTAGTTTTTCTATTTAACAAATCGATTATTAATGAACGGACTTCACATATTTGAATAATTAGAATTTGTTTTGCAATCTAAAGTATCTCGAAATACACACTGCTTAGCGTCGCACTTTATGTATTTTGTCACGAAAAACAAACATCTCGTATTTGAACAGTTAATTTTTTTTACAAACTATAAAGAACCCCAAAAAAAACTACCTAGCACCGAACTTTACATATTTTGTGACAAATTTTGTTTTCGTCAAACACTACAAGAAAAGCTTGTTTTAGCCACCAGCAGTTGCCACGGAGCTTATTCCGTCAGTAATTTGCCACGGATTTAGTTATTATGACCGATTTAGTTATATGCTTAGAGAGACGTATATTTGCAAGAGATGGTAATTCAAGTTTTACAAATAAACATTTAAGATGATTGGTAATTTATAGTATTCTTAGATGATTGGTAATTTATGGATAAAACATTGTATTTCATAGCATGTGTGCACGACGATATTCATAGTAATATCACCCGTGAGATGCCCGGGGCAAAACACAATACTTAGCGTCACATTTTACGTATGTTGCAATAAAATTAGTTTTTCTATTTAACAAATCGATTATTAATGAACGGACTTCACATATTTGAATAATTAGAATTTGTTTTGCAATCTAAAGTATCTCGAAATACACACTGCTTAGCGTCGCACTTTATGTATTTTGTCACGAAAAACAAACATCTCGTATTTGAACAGTTAATTTTTTTTACAAACTATAAAGAACCCCAAAAAAAACTACCTAGCACCGAACTTTACATATTTTGTGACAAATTTTGTTTTCGTCAAACACTACAAGAAAAGCTTGTTTTAGCCACCAGCAGTTGCCACGGAGCTTATTCCGTCAGTAATTTGCCACGGATTTGCGACGGAATGTGTAAAATATGGGAGCGCGAAATTTCCCGCTGGTGTTTGCCACGGGTTTGCCACGGACATGTGAAATGACAAAAATTTGCCACGGATATGCCGTGGCAAGTCCGTGGCAAAGTATTGATAAAATTAAAAGAAGCCCGATCCCTGTGAATTAGAACGTCTCTCTCGCTCTCTACCTCTCTACGCTCTCTACCTCTCTACGCTCTCTCCTCTCAAACTCCTCCTCCTCCGACCTCCACCCTCCACCTCCACCTCGTCCAGCCTCCTCCGCCCTCCTCCATGCTAATCGAGCTCTCCCTCTCCGTCGCGCCTCACTGGAACTGTCTCGCTTACTCTCGCTCTCGCTCACTCTCGCTCTGCTCACTCTCGCTCTCGCTCTCGCTCTGCTTCATCAGTCGTCACTCTCGCTCATCACTCTCTCACCGTCCCTTCTCCACGAGTACTGCGAAACCCAAACCTCAATATTCCCCAAACCCTAACCCAACTCTGGCCTCGACTCTCAACCACCGGCGCCGTCAACCTCCGTCTCAAGATCCCCTCTGCTGCAATCTCAACTTCCATGCCTCTGAAACTCTCAAGGTTAGTGTTTTATGTTCTCTTGAAACCCTTAATCCCTAATCCTGATTCTGATTTCTCTTGTGGTAAATGTTAATAATGAATCTGTTGATGTTGAATTTAGGGTTTTACTCATGTGAATCTATTGACGTTGATATGAATCTGTTCTTGTTTTATTTAGGGTTTTTTTGTTATGGGTTTTATTTAGGGTTTTATACAAGCAATAGTGAAAGCAATAGTGAAAGCAATTGACTTCCTGCTTGGCTCAAGTATGTTTCTGGTATTGATTTCACAGACAATGAACTTTTAAAATTATCAAAATTTACTATTATTGACTTCCTGCTGACTTCCTATTTTGATCAAAGGTGAATTCTATGCTCTGTTTGAAAGTGTATTTCCTGTTCTGAAGGCCGAGTGGGAATCATTAGCGACTACTGGTGATGCTCTTTTGGAGGAGGTACAACGGGTTTGCTAGCACATGAGTGCTTTTATTCGGTCTTCTTTTTTTGTTACGATGAACTAATTTTTTTTTGAAAATGTTTCACAGTTCAATTCTAAAGTGTTAGACTGGGATTGTAGTGCATTCTTTGATAATCAGGCATGTCTCTTTTTAGCTTTACCTCTTGACATGTGTAGATTTTCTCCTTTTCTGCATGTTGCAAATACATGATTATGGGCAATGGTTTTCTTGTTTATATAGCTTATGGTACTTAATCTTGTGTTAGCTATTCTCTTGATTTTTGAGTGAATGTGATTGGCTACAATATTTTTTCATCTTTTGAATTTTTGATCAATTGTAGGGTTGCTTCCATGAACCGCCGATGAGTTACGTGCATTGTGGTGTCGTATTGAACGCTCGGCAAGAAAAAGCGGTACTTTATTGTCTGAATAATTGTATTTAGCCCTTGTGCCTAATGAATTTTATGTTTATAAGTTTACGAATCTGGTAAGTGCGAGGAACAATGCGACATGGTTCCATTTTCTGGTGAACTTCTATCATTGTTGGATCAAAGAAAAAGACTTATATTATCGACAATAAATTTCTTCCATCATTGTTGGCATCCGCACTCGGCTCATCCTGTGATAACATATTAGTACCTCAAAATATAGAAAACAGGTATATATAATGTTACAATGACAATCTCATTTCAAGGGCATCTCATTTATCACCTTACAACTATTTGATATATTTATTGACTTGGCCGCTTTTTATCAATCAGATTTCCATGTTTCCTTATTCTGTTGGGGTAAAAAGCCACACGAGAATAAACTGGAAACTTGACTTAGGTGGTTTGGGCATGGGTGCGGGAGACATGTAAATTCCGTAGTATGGGAGTATATCGGATGGTGGGTAGCCTAATTGTTAGACTAGAGGCGGGGAAGGTGAAAAAAACTAAGGTGAAACTATTAAGAAAGATTTAGAGACCAAAGGGTTGACTATAGATATGATTTATGGTAGAATATTGTGGCTTTGTTCCATGTTGCGACTCCATCCGATGGTGTAGGGCTTCATTGTTGTCGTCTTTGTAGTCAATCTCAAATTTGCGAGCTTGCACAATGGCGTAGCTAGGTTATTTTATGAGGGGGTCAAATATAAAGAACAATTTATTTATAGGCAAAATGAACTTCATTTAAAGAGAATCACAAGTGCTGAGAGTTTCGATACAAATAATTAATGAAAGTTCATCGAACACTAGCTTTATTATATTTGTTTAAAGAGAATATTCAGTTGTACAAACTTCCTGAGGTTTTTTCCTGGTTTATTTATGTACATATTTTTTTTTCAGGTTTGATCAGCCCACAAAAAAAATAATACTGGACTTCATTTTGGGTTCTGCTCTGCAGTTTCCTAACTACGGGAAGGTTTGATGTCTTCGCATTAAAACTTTTTAAGTTGCTCTTTATATGATTTTAATTTTAATTATTTGGTAATAGGGATCATAGATTGAGGTTTCGTATTTCAGTTATAGATTTAACAGTGATGAGTTATTATGCAAAGCCAATATCAGATGAAACTAACTTATTTACTGGATTTGATGTCCTGGCAAATGCTAATGATTTTATCCTTGCTCAAAGGAATTGGAAATGCTATTATGCATTCTAAAGTTGAGCCAATGTTGTCTCATTTTATGAAGCAATACTATGATGAGCGAGATAAATCTTGTCGAAACTTTCAAACACCAAACTCGATAATGTGCCTTTTCTTTGGAGGTATGTGTATTCTATTGTGTTTTAGCCGATGAAACCTTCATTCGAGTTTGGTTTAACTAACTCCTTTTTGTGTGTACAACTGTGTTATGTCATCTCCTCGGTGTAGATCATCGTCAATATCCTTTCTTGAAAGCTTTGCGGTGAGATACTAAGACATTTGCTTTTCCAATATCCCGCCTTGTCTTGCTCTTACGATGCTAGCGATACCATAAATCATATTCAACGACTCTGTTGATAATCCCGAGAGGATATAGTTATGTCCCTTAAAAGCATGGTTCCACTAAATGTATGCCTCCTAATCGTGAAACCGAAATTTTATTATAATATTGAAAAGTAAATAACTACCTCTTCACTATTTTTGTTATTCACTTTCATAAGTTTCGTTATTCTTGACAGGAAGAGATGATGAATGGAGTTAACATTAAGCTCTCCGATAGAGTGTGCCCGGACTTCCAATGTATTAGCCACCCGCAACCATATATTTTATCTGCTTCACTGTTATTAGAGTCTTCCCGAAAACGTTTTTAAGCATATACTTGATATTATGCCGCTTATTGGAGAATCACCACACACGTGCTTTGTTAGTCTTTAGTTTTCCTCATGCATCAACATAGCATATTTTGTTTGTGGGCGAATATCTTTTCTCCCCAACTATGGTTTCCACGCTTTGCTTTGCTCCAATCACTTTGCTTTTGAACTTCTGCAAAGATATTAGCATAGTCTCACCATTTATGTGTTTATGTGCTCAGAGATTGTGATCATTCAAAGCTTGTTTTTGAGAAGCTTTTATCCGCAATTGTTCCTTGTTGGCTATCTAAGATGCAGATGATGTGGAAAAATTACTAAAGGTTGGTTTTTGCATAAAATTGCTTTTGGGCATTCATGTCTCTCCTACATGATTGGTAGTAACTCTTCCCGCATCCATGTTCCGATATGTTTTTCTTCCTTGATTTTTATAGATATATTGCCCGATATAGTTGAGCACGTAAGGTCACAATTGTTTTGTATCTGCTAAGGTATTTTCTACATCATGATCCTAATGTTGTAACTTAACCATTTTGTTTTTGATCCGCATCTTACAATGTGGCGTTTTGCAGAACTTTGGGTGAGGGTAAGAGCTTGGCCTCATTGCTTATCATGCTATTCTCTTCATTAGTTTCAAGGAAAGCCACCCATTTCCTCAATATTGAGACTCGAGATGCCTTAACATTTTATACCACAGAGTGAGAATGTAACTTTTTTGAGTTGCCTAGTTAGGTGTGGTGATCTTGGTTTATTTGTGTATCAGCTGTAGGAAAGATTCCATATTTAAATTTTTCTGGCATACCTTGTTTTGGTGCTTTTGAAACATATGCTGACTTGTAATCTATATCTATATACTTGTTATAATTTATAATTGTTAGCTTGATTTTATAATTAATGTTTTTAGGATGTAGTAGCTTTCTGGCCCAAAGAATGATTTAATTTTTTTTTTAATTTTTTTTGAATTTGCGACGGATTTGCCACGGGTTTCATGACGGATGAATTTGCCACGGATTTGCGACGGATAAATTTGCCACGGATTTGCGACGGATAAATTTGCCGCAGTTTGCGATTTATGAAAACATTTGCCACGGAAATTCCGTGGCAAACGATTTGCGACGGCGTTTTGCCACCAATTATTATTGTCCGTGGCAAATGTTGTTTTGCCACGGAAATTTGTACATTTGCCACGGAAATGTCCGTGGCAAATCAGCGATTTTCTTGTAGTGAAACCAGTTATTAAGGAATGAATTTCATATGTTTAAAATTTTTTCCGAAATTTAATGCCTAAATTTTTCCCAAACTCTAAAGTACCTAAAAATATAATGCCTAATTTTTTTCGAACTCTAAAATACCTAAAATTACATTGCTTAATATTGTATTTTACGTAATTTGTTATGAAATTACGAATTTGAACATCTATTTTTTTTAAGAGTATAAAGTACTCAAAAATGTTTTAAAATAGAAAAAAATAATAAATAAAAAAGAAGGGTGAACTGCAAGTTGGCGCTCTTTTGATGGCTGCAGGGTCGATTTACTTTTTTTCGAGCGATAAAGTACCTCAAAAGACACTGCTTAACAAATCACTTAACGTATTCTTACACGAATTTTTTTTTCGCCAAATAAATTATTGAGGAACAAACTCTGCGTATTGGGACAATTAAAATATTTTCAAAATCATAAAGTACATCCAAGAACACTACTTATTATCTCACTTTATGTATTTTGTCATCAAATTAATTTTTTCCGTCTAATCGTTTATTGAGAGACGAACTACATGTATTTGATCAGTTAAATTTTGTTACAAATGCTAAAGTAGTATTTGAACAGTGTAATTTTTTTAAATGCCAAAATACTCCCAAACACACTGTTTAGCATGACACTTTTTGTATTTTATCACAAAATTATTATTTTTTGACAATATTAAAATATGCAAAAAAAAGAAGGAAAAATGTTTAAGTTTAGAATAACAAAAACAAAAGAATATGGCATGTGTTGTAAAATTTCTGAAATTGAGGATGAATTTGTGTATGATTATACACCGTAAAATATCGGTTCAATATTTGTTTAAGAAATTTGTACTTAGTACTATAAAAAAAATATTTGGTTGTGCTGTGGAGTACATGACTTTTTGTGTTATTTAACATTGTACATGGGGTAGTATTTTTGGGGATAATTAGTTCTTTCTTTTGTTGAAGAAAGTGTTCAACACTTGAAAAAAAATAAATTCACAATAAGCCATTAGTCATTTAATTTAATTGTAGAGATACAATATATTTACAAAATTGCCTATTATTTTTAATTAAGAGAAAAAAAGTTTTTATTTCAAACGAATGAAATAATGTATTAAAAGAAATAGAAAAAAAGTTTTTATGTCACTAAGCTATAGCTTTAGTGACTATCACTAAAGGGTTACAATGGTAACTTTCTAATTAATAAATAACATATAAAATTATTAGATTATTATATGGTTCCTACAAATTAGGCATTTTAAATGGAATTTAATGAAATATAAACAAACTACCCACAAAAGAAGGGATCCACAAGAACCACTCACATCCTTTGGATATATATATATATATATATATATATATATATATATATATATATAGAAAACTAACCAACGATGTGCATGACAGTGGGTAGGTGATTCTAACCACATGTGTCACGTGGCAACGGTTAGAGAGCCGCTAGCCATTTTCTCGTTATAGAGTGGTTAGATAATAGCAAAAGGCAGCTTTTGGCCACCAATGACGAACAAATTGGTAAAAAATAATATGAATGTAATTTAGACGAAACGATTCAATAGTTAGAGATTTATTATATATATATATATATATATGTGTGTATATATATATATATTCATAAATCGATAACTAACAAACGATGTGTATGATTGTGGTTGGGTGATTCTAACCACATATGTCACGTGACTATGGCTAGATAGACGCTAGCCACTATCTCGCTATGGTGTGGTTAGTCGTTGTGCAGCGTCAATAGTATATACTAGCCAAGGAGTCAAAGAACTGTGGGTGTCTCCTAATTATAGATCATCGAAAACCACAAAAACAATTGAAAAAGGTTAGTGAGCAAATGTAATTAGTATACGCAAACGTTCCGAGTTGTGATAGAGAGTGTGGACATATTACCAATGAGAAGGAAGAGACTTACGAGCAAGTAACTGGGTAAAGCTAATATTCGACTGATCATGTTTATCAAAACTGTGTTGAGCCATCATCGGCGTAACCGAACAAACGTTGAAAAGAAGGACAAACAGATTACAGGAAGAAAGAGGCGTGATATTATATGATTTAGAGAATGAGTGTTTTAGTGCTCCCATAAAAAAGCATGGGATAATTTTTTTTGGAAGGATAAAGCATTGGATAATTAGATGAGATAAAAAAACAAAAGGAATGGAATGTTAAATGTGCCATAATTTTCGGTTTTAATGGCTTAAAAATAGGAAACAATGGTTTTGCTGGTTGTATATATTTAACTTTTAAAAACCGTTGGATTTAAAGGCTAAAACATAGGAAATAATGGTTTTGCTAGTTGTATATATTTAATTAATTATTTTTAAGAATATTTGATAGGACAAAATTACCCTCATATAATATCAAACATTAGATATAATTTAAGTAATATATTTACCATCCAATTGTTAATATAGATTTAGTTACTATCACTAAGCATATAGCTTAGTGATGTAAGCCTTAGCCATATATCTCATACACTAATATTGTAAAGATCCAACAACTTGGTCAAATGGATATCAAGAATAAAATGCTTAGAATATAACACATGGTCCTAAAGATATTAAGAATAGAGACAAATTAACAAAATCACTTCATGAAATCCATGCAAATCGCCAGATGCAAAACAAAAGAGAACATAAGGTCTTAAACGATAACTGTTAGATGATATTTATCTTGTATATTCTATTTACATTAGCTAGTTTTAGTTAAGTCAATTTATTATTAGGATAGTCTTCCGGTTAGTTTGACTTTCTCCTATTGGTCCAGCTACTTGTATAAATACTGACATTGACCAATGAATAAACTGAGATATTTCATTATACCAATTGTAACAATAACATTAAGGGCTAGGATTTCAACTTCTGGAATAGTCGCAGCTAGGGACCATTTTCTATTGCAAAAGGATGCTGCATCAAGGAGCATAACAGATATTAACTACCTAGAATAAAATTCAACAGAGTCAGTACATTGTAAATAAATACCCACACTTTCTCTTTTGCTTTCTCCCGTAACCCACTCCCCACTAAAGAATACTTCATCTAGTTAGTGAGTGTTTCCCTTCCTCTTCTACCTTATTTTCTCTAATTTCCATCCTAATTTCTACATCTATTGAGATTACAAGCTTGGGGATGTGCTTTGAGTTGGTATTGGAATTACCCACTCTTGGAACTTTTGTTCTTTGGAAATATTGGAGATGCTTTAGAAAGCAATTTGGCGGTTCCTCTTGAAGGCATTGGAAGAGATTTAACTCATTCTCCGTAGTTATTTGCAGATATCAAAGTAGATTGTCCCTGGGGTCTAGTGTTCAACCCAGGACTTGTTGCATTTTGGGTAGGTCTCATCTTATTTGATGACTTCAGTATGATGCAGCTATATATAGGAATAAGAACTTTTTGTCTATGGTCAAGTAGAAATTATGTAACTTATGTAGCTCCTTTTCCTTTTGAATCATAGTGCAAATATTGTACTTTAAGTGATGAAGGCTTTGGTGGTTAGCTCCTGGATTTTTAGATCACAAAGATGCAGGTTTTACTTGTTTATGAAATGTCTGAAAAACAGAGGAGACTCTGCTGAATTTTTTGTAGATATTTATAACCGTAAATGTGAATTAGGCTTGCCAAGTTAGTCTTAGCTTGTGCGCCGGTCGTGGCCTAAGGTTGGGTCGTGACAATAAGTGGTATCAGAGCTTAGGTTAGAAGGTCCTGTAGCTGCATCATTTTGGGATTGATTATAGACTCTTGTTTATAATTTGTGTACCCGGACACATCTTACAAGCAAGAAGCTGTGATTGCCCACTATCACACTGAAGTCTGTTATTGCATTCGTTATATTGATCCCTATTCCTAAATTTAAATTTGTCTCCGGTGGAGATGCCACCAAGAATTGCACCTAGTAGAGAGCGTATACGAGTGGTGAGTAACACCATCAGGATGCTCCTTAGCCTTCCAATTTTGTGAAATGTAAGTATTTCTTGAATGGATCTCAATTCTCCTCCTTCTTCTAAATTCTTTGTTTGGTAATCTCTCATCACAGAATTTGCTAAATGTTTTGGCCTAAAACCACCTTGCTTTTTTGTGTTCAAGAGTTTTTTTTGGGTTACCATGTTTTTTGTGCGCAGTTTCCACCGGCTTTGCCGATGACTAATCTACGCCGGGGAACCTGGCTGGCCACAAGTACCGGCTTTCCCGGCCCGTGTGGTTCTCCCCTCCCAACAGAGTTTTTGCCACACCCAAGATTCGAACCCGAGACCTTGGGGTGGGATCCAAGTCCAATTACCACTTGGACCAACCCATGTTGGTTGTGTTCAAGAGTTGATCATGATACAAATTTTCACAATGACCTTGTTTATGAGACTCAGGATGAAATTTCAAAGCTTAGTTACTGCCCAGATCATCAAAGGTTGGCCGAAACAAACATGTGTGAAAACACATATTCCACTGATTTTTCTTGCAAGAGAGAAGTATTATTTCTGTGACATCAGTATTGCGAGTCGTTGTCAAGAAAAAAAATTTGTATCAGGGGATGAATGGTTTAAGTTTATTAAGGAAAATAATTTTCGTATTGGTAGTGTTTTAGAATTCACCCCACCGTACCAATGGTTATCTATACGAAGTGTGTGTGATGATAGTAGTGGTTGATAAAGGTTATGTGTTTGTTTAATGATATCATTTTCATGTGATGTATCATGTGTATTATTGAGATATGCTTAATTAGTATTAATCATTCGTGTTATAAAAATAACCAAAACTTGAGTAAGAACAAAGACTAGACATCATATAAGAGAATATAGATGAATAAGGGAGAAGAAGAGAATGAGGGAGTCTTTGCATTATGCTCTTCACAAGTGTGTATCTACACATAAGATTGAGCCCTATTTATAGGGTGTAGATTAGCAAGTGAATGGACAACCATAAAAGTCACTACTAAGGGAAGTAATGAAGGAAGAAGGAAAGCTAGTGGACATCCACTAATATTATTCATAACACTCCCCCTTGGATGTCAATCAGGATATGCCTCATTAAAAACCTTACTAGAAAAAAACCCAGTGGGATAAAAATCTAGTGAAGGAAAAGAGTACAATATCCTATCAGTGGGAACTGCCTCGTTAAAAACCTTTCCCAGGAAAACTCAGTGGGACAAAACCATGGCAACGGAAAAAAGAGTGCAGCTTTTCTCCCCTGAATGAAGCGTCACTTCATAACATTAATTTTAACATCTGGAGTTTATCCCTGAGTACATATGGAGCAATATATTCCGCTGTCACTTGTGATGTATCCTCTTTTAATGAAGCTTTGCGGTCAGTATTATCTTCAAAAACATCTTCCTTGAATTGTTGGCATTTGGGCATTAAATGAAGAAGCAAGAACCATAGATTGTTTTATAGATCATAAAGATATTCCAGTGTCACCACATGTAGATAATAGCTGACTTGCAATCTGACTTGATCTAGATCAAAAAATAACTGTATATCTGCATGGTTAATTTGTGTAACATACATAAAAATGATTTATTCATTACAACAGCCAAACATAAATATCCATTTTACCCATTTTATGATGCATTTTGGTATGTGATATGCATGCATGCTTTTATAGTCTTCGGGACTGAGATATTCGTTATTTGTTTTCCACACAACTCATGTACTCAATATAAAAAATATATAATGAGTCAATTAGGAGTTAGTTACTTCTAACTTGTTAAACAAAAATTTAACTAACTAATTGTCCTGTCTCTAGATCAAGACGAGACTTTATTTTTCAAAAGATTTTATTTGAAGATATTTCTTTATATCTAGAATTCTTCTGGGATTTTCCATGTAGAGATCAGTCACAGGTTCAACCTTAAAAACCCATTTTATATAATTTGAGGTCATTCATATAGAACTCTTTCTTTGAGTAATCTATAATTTTGGAAAAGCTCTTCAGGAGTTCCAATAATAGCAAACTATAGCAAATCGTGTATTGATCTTTTCATAGAATTCTATGGACTAGTGGTGTCATTTTTATATCCCTCATTTTGAATATAAATTGAGACGATTATACCACATGTGTTCAAATTATATCATCTCATGGAGGTACTCATTCAATTTGAGTAATCATCTCGAGAATCCAAAAAGTGTGCACTAGAATATTAAATCCTTCAGGGATCTTTAAATAATTATGACTATCAACAAATAAGTTGTAGCAATATTCAACTTGTGAAAATTGAGCACTTCATGTGCTACAAGGCTAATTAAGTACTGGAAAAGTACTCGCATCCACCCTTGAGAAACATGTCGAGCTTTGTATCTCACAATTTAATCATTCTCATTCTGCTTCAATTTCATCTTTCAATTTTGGCCAATTCACATTGTCTACAATATTTAGTAGACATTGGTTCATGATCCTCACTATATATTATTTATCACATTTAGCGCTATATTTAATAAAAACATCGTCAACGTTGACTTCGTTTCGGTTCCATTGTATTTCATTATTGACATAAGTCATTGAGATCTCTTTAATTTCATATCTTTTCAGGTACCTGATCAGTTCTTCTGAAACTGTAATGTCAATTATGTCTGAATACTCTTTTAGAGTTTCTATATCCTCGCTTGGACCATTTTTTTTAGCTCCTTTTGTTGTTCGAGGATTTTTATCTTTGGAACCGATTGGTCTACCACGCTTCGGGCGTGGTTGAGACTCATTTGCAATATTAGATTGTCCAACAGGGACATCCATACTATTGAAACATTAACAGCTGATATATATGATTTGGTCACACCTTTTAGATCAGTAATGCATTTGGTAGATGATTTGCTAAGCTTTGCAAATGAATTATCTTTTGAACTTCTAGTTCATACTGTTTAGTTTGAGGATCATTATGAGATAATGATAATTCATTCCAACTTATCTCTTTTTTTTACAGCTGCTTATTCTCTTCCCCTAATGTTGGGAAATCTAATTCTTCAAATGATAATCATCAACCTGGATTATACATGGAGATTTATATCCAATATATATTTCCAAAATTCTTTTAGGACCCATCATAGTGCATTGCACATCCAAAAATTCTAAGATGGGGAATATTAAGTTCGTGACCAAAAACCAAATGTAAAGGGGAAGAGTTGTGATAACTTGTTTACTTGATGCGAATCAATATTTTAGCATGTAAAATTGCATATTCCCAAGTAGAAATTGGAAGTTCTTTCCTCAAAAGCATTGGTCATATAATTAACTTTAGAATTCCAAGCAAAATTAACTTTAGAATTGCATATATTTTTTCACGCAACATTTTAATTTAGAATTCCAAGCAAAAGAAAGAAGAAAAATTACATTTTTCCATAAGATACTAAACCACTATGTTATACCCCAATTTTGTCCGTATTCTTTTTCTTGTTCTAGTTGTTTATTTCTAGTAAGGGTCTTATTCTTTTTCTTGTTCTAGTCGCCTATTTCTAGTCGTTTATTTTTAACGCGCCCATCTCTTTTATTTTTTGTCTAGTCTCAGCGCAGTCGTCAAGTCCGGTTCGTTTTCGTCTTTATATTTAGTCTTTTTTCCCGTTATTATTTTTTCGTACTTTGTTCACTTAATTTATTTAAGCACTTAATAAATCTAAAAATGTCAAAAATTCAATTTAGTTTAATTTACAATGTTTAAGAGTCCAACATGTCTAAAAATGTCAAAAATCCAATTTAATTTAGTTTACAATTTAGAAATACCGTAACAGTCCAAAAAATGTCAAAAAAATAGTATTTAGTTTAATTTAGAAATTAAAAGCACTTAATAGTCCAAAGAGTCCAAAAATACAAAAAAAATCATAATACTAAAAATACAAAAAAGGGGAATCCGAAAATAATAGGAAAAATACAAAAAAATACAAAGGTGCAAATAGAATTTTCTCAGCTACTCTCCAACCGCTAGTTGAAATTTGCAGATCTGAAAAAACCAAAGAAGGTCAAAATTAGTCAAAGCCCAAGGAAACAAAATTAAATGCTAAACCTAAAATTTTAGTATAAAAATAGGATTAGACCTCAGTCAAAAGCACAGATTTCGAGTACAGAAAATCAGTAAAAAAAGGATTAGGGTTTTACATTGAAACCCTAATCACCTGTAAACAGAACTTCTTCTAGATCCGAGCGATCAAAAAAAAAAAAAAAAAGGGGAAAGAGAGAAAGACCCGAACACAGTGGAAGAGAAGCAGAAAGCAGTAGAGAGATCACTTTATTTTTTGGAGCAATCTGAAAACAGGTTGGCATCTAAACCTGAAAGTTTTTTTTTCCTTTTTTCCTTGTTACGCATGTATGTTTCGTTAGAAAGGTAGACGCGATTTTCTTGCTTAACAATCGAGTTGAGGTCTTTGTATTTTCACATAAACAGATTAGGTTGCACTCAAAAAAAAACTTTGTCTCAGTTAATGTTGTTTTGAATCAAAATAGTTTTTTTTATGAACGAAGATCAGGGAACATAAAAGTATAAACAGCAAGAAATCACATAGAGTAAAAACAAACAGAGAGAAGAGTAGGAGGAGCAGGAAACAGATACAAAAAAGGGAGAAATAAAAAACTGACCTCGCAACTCGCCGGAGCTCCGGTCGTCTTCTCCGGCGAGTTCCACCATGAACTCCGGCGAGGTTCATCAAAACGAGCCAGAAACCGATCCAAAACCACCCTTCCAATAGCGCTGAACTGTCCTTCAAACGAATCAATAGCCAAACCGAAGTCTATCGTTCTCCTTTCCCCCATAACCGAACCCAGAACAAGTAGAAACGTGCGTTAGATCTGAGAACAAACTAAAAACGAAAAGGAATGGAGAACAGAGAAGGAATAACGAAGCTTACTTTCGTCTTCGCCGTCGCCGACCTCCTCACCACCATCACCGAAACCGAGCCCCTCTTTTCCTTCCCTCACGGTCTCGTTCCCACTCCGTCACTCCCTCCCCTAAAACCGGCGAACCCTTCGCCTGAAGCCTCTCTCTCTCCCCTGGATTTTGGCCGAAAATCTCGCCTCTCTCTCTCTCTAGAGGCTGCGCGGCGCAGCTGGAAAATAGGGAAAGGGGGTGAATGAAATTAGGGTTCTCAGGTTTTAGGGTTAGGATATATATGGGCCTTTTATTTTTCTGTTTTTTTAATTGTTCAGATTAATCTTCACACCCCCTGTATTCACGCATGCAACCCCCACTCACTTAAGCCCAGTTTCGCATACTGGGCTCTCCAGATGCGAACTGGGCTTTCATTTTTGCACCCCTTATTATTTATACATACCCCTGCGACTAATACAACCCCATTTTAATAGGTTCACCCCCTATTTCGTTTTTTTTTCTTTTCCAACAAAAATATAAATAATTTTTTCTCGCAAAATTAAATAAACGGCTAAGTCGGTTGTACAACCGGGTTAGTCACTATTTTAGGGCCAATGAGCTGTACAGTTCAGTAACCCTACAAACCTAACAAATACGAATAAATTACTTTTTCAAAATAAATAAACGGCTAAGTCGGTTGTACAACCGGTTAGTCATCATTTTAGGGCCAATGAGTCATGCATTCGGTAACCCTACAAACTCGATTTAATAAATTATTTCTCTAAAAATAAAACGGCTAAGTCGGTTGTACAACCGGGTTTAGTCATTATTTTAGGGCCAATGAGTGTACCTGTTCAGTAACCCTACAAACTTAACAAATACGAATAAACCATTTTCCTAAAAATAGGGGATTAAGTCACTGCATGCAAATCGGGTTCAGTCGTTTCTAGGACTAATGAGTCAGATGATTCAGAGTTCTAGAATACCTATTCTAAAACGAACCCACCTCATACCAAACCACTTTCTTTCAAAACCCCTAAAATTATTTTCAAAAAGTAGGGGCTAAGTCGGTTGTACAATCCAGGTTAGCTGGCGTCCTAGAATCGATGGTCAGATGCAGTTCAAGGAATCCTAGGATCCCTACACTAAAAAACACCAACCCACAAACCTTTTTCAGGAAGAACTACGTGGCTTTGATTCCTCCATTGCATCTGGAGGTACGTAGGAGCGAGACTCAACCCTCGTCAAGCATAAAAAAACAAAAATCTAAATAAGTCATTTTCTTTACGAATAAAAGGGTAATAATTAAATAAATCTTAAATTAATTAAACAATAGGATGTTGTGGGGTGCTAATACCTTCCCCACACATAACGACTCCCGAACCCTAACAACGCCTTATCTTAAAACTTAAAGGGATTTTCCGAATTTGCCCTTAAACTAAAATTTGGTGGCGGCTTCCTAAAGAACCATTTCGAAGAATCCTTTCCCGGATTTTTCGGTCGCTACAGTTGGCGACTCCACTGGGGACTTTATATATTTTTAGAGAGTCAAAACCTAGTTTAATTAATTTAGGATTAAATTCAATTTTACCCTTTTATTTATTCATTTATTTATTTATTTTTTGCAATAATTATGTTATTTGTTTGTGTAAACCCTAGGGTAGACGCATTTATATTTTGTATGTATGTTTGTTTTGTTTTGCGACTTTGGGTTTATTTTGCTCCTACACACACTGCACTTCTACACTTCACACACGTGAGAAAAGTCCTCTACCCGGACTCGAGCATAAACCTAAGTTAGAACGAGATTGCGTAGTGATGGCCTGCGGGACGTACGTCTCGTTCGGTGGTCACGAAAATCTCACCTAGAGTTTGATTCCTTTTGAGGATGCTATCCCTTCTAATAGCTTGCATATTGTCGGGGTCAGTGTTCTTGACTGGGGTCCTTGGCTCTAGGAACCATGTGTAGGATCCTTTAGAACCATCCTTGTGAGGTTCACTCTAAAGAAAGCCATAGACCCATTCCCATAAGATACCTCCTAGGTTCACAAAGGAGCTTAACACCCTTGCATTCAAAACAAACATCAGTGCCATGTCGTCTTTTTACAAACAAAAACAAAAATCAAAAAACCAAGAAAAATCATAATTGTTATTTTTCCACAAAAATAAACCACATGCATCTTTTTCTTTGCATCATACGAAAATAAATATATCATTGCATGCATTTTTTTACATCATATGAAAAATATATGTCACATACGTACAAAAAAAATATACATCACATTGCATGCATTTTTTCTTTCTTTTGCAAAAATTGTATATCCCATTACATGCATTGTTTTAATTTGCCGACAGGGAATTGTAAGCCTTTTTCGACAAAAAATGGATCAAAGCATCAAGAAAACTGTGAAATTGAAAATCAGACAACCAGACATAAAAAGCTTGCTTGACTTAAGCGACAAGATGCCATCGGGACGACGTGATTCCTTCTCCAACAAATACGGGAATATTCTGAGTCTCCTCAAGATCAATGTGCAAGCAGAGGCCCTTACTGCTCTAGCCCAGTTCTATGATCTACAACTTCGGTGCTTCACTTTCCAAGACTATCAGTTGGCTCCAACCTTGGAAGAATTCGAACAGATTCTACAATTCCCCGCTGAGAACAATAAGCCCTACCGATATGCTGAAAATAACTCGTGGGTTAAAGGTTTGGCCGGTATCCTCAAAGTCAATGCATCAAGTTTAGCTAAAGAAGTGGTGGTAAAGGAGAAAATGGAAGGTCTACCTAGAGAATACTTGGAAGAAGTGGCTTCGGTTGTAGCTGGTAAAAATGATTGGGTTGCCTTCGGTGATGTCCTAGCACTCCTTATCTATGGGATAGTTTTGTTCCCTTATGTTCTTGACTTTGTTGACTACACAGCCATTGACGTCTTTCTAGCATTCAAAACTAGAGGACAGAATCCTACTTCAGTTATCCTTGCTGACATATATTACGCTCTCCATGATCGCCACGACAAGAAAGCAGGTGTGCTCATATGTTGCTTACATGTCTTCATATCGTTGGTTTGTCTCCCACATCTTCAAGAGTAACTATCACATTGAAGCTAAAAGTAAATCTGACTGGAAGCAATACATCACCAACCTCAGAGGAAGCGACATAACATGGTGTTCCCTTGCTCGAGACACAAATGAGTTTATTTACCAATGTGAGGGTTTCCCAAATGTCCCCCTCATAGGAACTAAGGGTTGCATCAATTACAATCCCGCACTTGCCTTGAGACAACTGGGTTATCCGATGCTGCATCCGCCTCCAACAGAATATTTGACCGCCTTTGTACTAGACAGAAGAGGTTCTGAAGATCTTAGTATGCTGAGAAGAATTAGTCGTGCATGGGACAGAGTACTCAAGAAAGGTCGCCTTGAATTGGGTCGCAAGGGAATTAATGTAGGGGAAAGTTACCTTCAGTGGATTCAACTCAGAGTCCAAGAGGTCAAACTACCCTTCCGTCCTGCACTTCCAGCTGAGCCAGAAGTTCCCGAACCTACACCTATCCTTAATGAGGAAGTTGAGAAACTCAAGAGCTCCTTGGCAAAATCTAAACAAGAGAAAGCTGAATTACAAGCTCAGTTAGAAAGAGCTCTTCAAGAAAAGAGGAACTTGCGGCAAGAGAATGCTCTCAAGGATAAATGCATCGCTGACTATGTTAAGGAGTTGAGCGCGGGCAATAAAAAACTCTTCGATGTGCAAAAATGTCTCAAAGGCGCTAATGATGAACTCAAGGCACGTAACCAAGATAGAGATAGAGCTATTGACAAAGCTCATGCATTTGAAACACAACTAAATAGATCCAGAGCAAAATGAGAAAGACTTGCGAGGTCAACTAGAAAAAATGAAAGCTCACTTGGAGGAGTTAGTTGCGGAGTACGAGAGTAAACTTGGGGTTGAAAGGAAGGCTAAAGGAGTAGTGCTAGGAAGGCTTGAAGAATGTCAAGCAGCCCTACAACAACAGATTCGTAGATACCACCGAGGCAAAGAGTTTCGCCAATCACCGTGAGTTGCTTTGCAAACAGATCAAGATGCCCTTGCTCACCTTAAGTCTGAATACCTGAAGTTGGACAATCATTGCACATACTGGAAAGAAAGGTTCTCATGCTTGGCCGGACTGGGTAATGAAGCTATCAGAGAAGTTCCAGAGCGTCTGAAAGCAGCTGAACTCGTTATGACTAGGGAAAACACTCCCACTAAAGTTGTTAGATTTGTTAAGTTCTGTAGGAATCTTATTGAAGTACTCCAAATTAAGGCGCGTGTGCCCGATGATAAGAAAAGGAAAAGAGCTTGAATGTAGTTGTCTGATTATCAAACATTATGTTTTCACATTTTATTAATGAATGAACTCCTTTGAGTTTTGATCTAAATTTGCGTTTTATTTGTCGAAACAATGGCTTACAATTCCCCGACGCGATACATTCCATCATACATTCGCAATTCATGCATACTCATACTCACGCCATACATTTTGAAAAAAAACAGAAAAAGGCAAACTGGTTCTTCAACATCGTTATTGGACCCGCTCTCAAGCAAAAAAGATGGCTGAAATTCAAGACAACCAGGCACTAAAGGACGAGATTGAGAAGTTGAAGGAGCGGATGACCAAATGTTTGGGCCCGAAAGACCGTGATGGCCAAAATGATGGAGCTTCTCGCCAAGAAGAACGACGAAGAAGGGGTTTCAGCTGGAAACACCGGGAATCAGGCCACAAACGTATCCCGTCCTCCTAACCCCAATGCTCAGGGTGTGCAATGGCCTCAATGGGGTTTACCACAGGGTTACACGCCTCCAACAGAAGATGCTGTCTATGGAGGAGATACTTCTGAGTTTGTTGCACAATATCAAGATGAAATAGCAGAAACAATGTGGTGATGAGACGAGCAGTGCTCAACACAAGACCTCTGGTGCCGCCCATGGATTTTCTCAAATCCCCGAACCTGATTTCAAGAATCATACTCGCCCTGTCGTGGTTCCAGTTCCTCATCCCTACCACAATGCGGGTGGCCTTTCTAATGGCTACCAAACCAAGAGATCCCCAAGCAAAAGATAAGCTGCAAATACTAGAAGAGCGTCTAAGAGCTGTGGAAGGATCCAATGTGGGAGTGGGGATGCATATGACTTATGCCTCGTTCCCAATGTGATCATCCTCATAAATTCAAGGTGCTTGGGACTTCGACAAATATCGAGGGCAACTCCGTCCTCGTAGCCACACGATCATGTCTTCAGAAAGATGGCTCGGTTTGCACGCAATGACAAACTTCTCGATCCACTACTTCCGTGATAGCTTAGCCGAGCAACCTCAAGTCGGTATATGCAACCGAGCGCACTCACATTCGGTCTTTGAAAGACCTAGGCGATGCTTTTTAAAGCGAAGATAAGTATAACATTGATATGGCTCCCGATCGGACACAACTTCGAACATGACCAAAAGAGACAATGAGTCGCTCAAGGAATATGCCCAAATACCGAGAGGGTTAGTGCATGTAGTAGCACCACCTGTTAGAGAAAGAAATGGTTGCCATGTTCATGGAGACTCTTCCACACCCTACTTTGACAAGTTGATCGGGAGTGTCTTCAAACTTCTCGGACATGGTTACCATAGGAGAGGATAGAAAGTGCAATGAAAAATGGAAAGATTGCCCATAGCTCCACAGAACCTACAACTGAAAAAGCCTTTCTCTGGATATCCCAAAAAGAAAGAAGGAGAAACAAATGCCATCACCAAAGCCCCCTATAATACCCCATCACCAACCTTTCAACTTCCTGCCCAAACACAACAAGCTCCACCTCCCTACCAAAATTACAGAACCCAAAATTACCCAGAAAGAAAACACATCAACTTTGACCCCATACCCATGTCTCACACAGACCTCTTCAATCACCTCATTAACAATAACCTAATCACTCCCCGACCAATGAGACCACTCCAGCCTCCTTTCCCAAGAGGTTATGATTCTAACGCTGCCTGTGGATTCCACGCTGGGGCAATAGGTCATTCAACTGAAAACTGCAAAGCGTTTAAATATGTAGTACAAGAGCTAATCGACTCCAAGATGTTGAACTTCAAAGAAGACGGTCCGAATGTGGCCACAAATCCTCTACCGGGGCATGCAAATCCATCTATCAATGCTTTGTTGGAGAGAATTCTTGATCAAAAGGTGGAAGACATCGGGGCCGCCTTTGGATACCATACATGCTCGATTGTGTCATTTCGAGTCATCATGAAAGGATGCACCAACAAAAATGTGTGCGCCGACCCTCACCGATCTTCGGATCTTGTGAATCATTCAAACAGTTCTTCAAGACCCTCTTTGGACCGAACATAGTGCGTATGGGTTCTCGAAGAAGGAGAAGGTGTGTATACTCTCGGTCAAGCAATGTCCGATGACCACTAGAGATCCGCTACAAAATCGACACAAAATCGGCAGATCGGCTATGCCAAGGCCCATCACTATTCAAGTGCCGCTCCTTTTCCTTTCAAAAGTACCAAGGCGGTCCCCGGAATTACGACGTTCAAGTTCAAGTGAAAGGGCTCCCAAGCAACCCTGACGTCACTAATATCTCAGGGACTAGCGGTATGACCCGAAGTGGGCGCATCTATACTCCTGAAGAGCTCGGTAGAGAAAAGTCAAGGGAAGAAGAAGAAAGAGTCCGCAAAGGCAAAAGCAAAGAGCCCGGGTTTACTGAGGGAAGTACAAGCAAGAAGGTATTGTCCGAACAAGAAGCCAGTGAATTCTTAAAACTAATGAGGCAGAGCGAGTACCAAGTGGTGGACCAACTGAACCACACTCCTGCCAAGATATCTTTGCTATCCCTGCTACTCAATTCTGAAGCTCACCGTGCTGCACTAATGAAAGTACTCAATGAGGCACATGTCGCTCAAGACATCACTGTTTGCCAGCTGGACGGGATAGTAGGGAATATTGTCGCAAGCAACTACCTCACTTTCACAGACGACGAGATCCCAGTAGAAGGAAGAGGGCACAACAAGGCCTTACATATTTCTGTGAAATGTGGGGAGTATGCCCTCGCCCGAGTGCTTATCGACAACGGGTCTTCCCTGAATGTCCTGCCTAAGTCCACCATGGAAAGGCTAGATGTGGATTGTTCCTATATGAAGCCTAGCTCTACACTAGTTAGAGCCTTTGATGGGTCAAAGAGAGAAGTCATTGGAGAGATGGAGTTGCCTGTACAGGTAGGTCCAGAACTCTTCATAGTGGTCTTCCAAGTCATGGACATCCTCCCCTCCTATAGTTGTCTCCTGGGGAGGCCATGGATCCATTCTGCTGGAGCTGTTCCATCATCTTTACATCAGAAGCTCAAGTTTGTTTTGAATGGCAAGTTAGTAGTGGTTTTTGGGGAAGAGGAGCTGCTGGTCAATAAGTCATCCTCCGCCCGCTACATCGAGGCCGCTGAGGAGTCATTTGAAACTGCTTTCCAAGCCCTAGAAATCGCCAACACCACCTTTGTTGGAGAAGGAACCCCGATGCCTAAACCAAGATTGTCCAAGGCCGCCATGATGGTTGCCAAGGTCATGTCTTGACCAATGGGTTCAAGGTTGGAGCGGCCTAGGGAAGATCGGAGCGAGGATTCGAGACGATCCAACTGCGCCCGACAACAAGAACGGATATGGGATAGGATACCGGCACGGTCGCAAGGATAAGGATAGAGTCTACAGAGAAAAAAGAAAGAGAAGAGAATGGCAAGGCTCGGGCGAGAGCCAAGGGGTGAAGAAGTTGCTCATTTGTGATATCAACCAAAGCTTTGAGAAGCGCGAAATTCTAAATCCTAACCAGATTGCTGCAGCTTGAAGATGATCCAAGTACGGAGGACTGTCGCCAACCTTATACGCTGTGCCCTCCGAGATGAAAGGTCAAGAACTGGGAGATTTTCGATTTTCCCGTAGTTTTCAATTCAAAGTAATTTTTCTCAGTAATGCAAATCCTCCGCTCGCCCGAGGCCTTAGGATAACTCAATAAGGGCACACATGTTTTATTCAAAGATCAAGTATCAATAAAATAACGCTTTGAATTCTTCAATAATTTTCTTCGTTTCTTATTTATTCGCCGCTCTCTCTTCCACTGTTTTCATTCCGTCAATTTTCGCTAATGCAGATCTAAAAATTTTGTCTTTGAAAATAACAATGTCGGTAGTCCATATCATAACTTTGATCATCCCATTAATCAAACCGAAGAAGATGTTGAAAATGACTGGAAACCCTCCGAGAGTTAATGAGAATGATGGAACAAGAGGACAAAGTGATTCAAATTTCACGAGGAATCAATTGAAACAATCAACTTGGATACGGATGAGGACGAAGCGAGGAGATTAAGATCGGAACTACAATGCGGATCTTTGAGCGTGAGAAATCCGTTAAGCTCTTATTTGACTATGCCGATATTTTTGCATGGACATACAAAGACATGCCTCGGACTAGACACCAACATAGTCGAACATAAATCGCCAATGAAGCTCGAATGCCCACCGGTGAAACGTAAGTGAGAAGGATGAAGCCGGAAATGTCATTGAAAATCGTGGATGAGGTTAAGAAGCAATTTGATGCCGGATTTCTAGCAAAGTGTCCAAATATCCTCGATGGGTAGCCAATATTGTCCCAGAAGAAGGATGGGAAGGTCCGAATGTGTGTCGACTCACCGGGATTTGAACAGAGCCACCCTAAAGATGACTTCCTCTGCCTCACATTGATGTATCGGTAGATAGCACAACAAGCAACACTCTCTCTTCTCCTTCATGGATGGATACTCCTGATATAATCGGATCAAGATGGCCCTCGAAGATATGGAGAAACCACCTTCATCACTCTATGGGGACCTTCATTTACAAAGTCATGCCATTTGGGTTGAAGAACGCTGGTGCCACATACCAGAGAGCAATGGTAGCACTGTTCCACGATATGATGCACAAAGAAATAGAAGTCTATGTGGATGATATGATCGCAAAATCCAAAACTGATGAAGAGCATATTGTTAATCTGCACAAACTCTTCGAACGCCTAAGAAGGTTCAAGCTCAGACTAAATCCAGCCAAATGCACTTTCGGAGTAAGGTCCGGGAAGTTGTTAGGATTCATTGTCAGTCAGAGAGGAATAGAGGTGGATCCGGCCAAAGTACGAGCAATTCTTGAAATGACAACACCTAAAACGGAGAAGGAGGTTCGTGGTTTCCTCGGAAGATTGAATTACATTTCCAGGTTCATATCTCAGCTAACATTCACCTGTGAGCCAATCTTCAAGCTATTGTGCAAGAATCAAGAGGCAAAGTGGAATGACAACTGCCAAGAAGCCTTTGAGAAAATCAAGAGGTATCTCCGTAACCCGCCAATCTTAATGCCACTGTGCAGAGCGCACTTCTCATCATGTATTTAACGATTCTAGACAATTCGATGGGTTGTGTCTTTGGGGCAACAGGAGACGAGTCCGGGAAGAAGGAATATGCTATCTACTATCTAAGCAAAAAGTTCACGAGAGTGCGAGACCGCACACTCATTCTTTGGAGAAAATGTGTTGTGCTTTAGCTTTGGCCGCACGCGTCGACTAAGGCGTACATGCTAAGCCACACGACTTGGTTGGTGTCCAAAATGGACCCAATCAAGTACATCTTCGAAAAGCCCGCACTCACGGGAGAATTGCTCACCGCAAATGCTACCGTCCGAATACGACCTTTTGTATGTCACTCGTAAAGCAATCAAGGGTAGTACATTGGCCGAGTACTTGGCACATCACCTATTGAAGACTACCAATCAATGCAGTGTGATTTCCCGGATGAGGATATAATGGCCTGTTGGAAGAAGGAAAGTCTCGGGACGATGAAAGGTGGACCATGTCATTTGATGGTGCTTCAAATATGTGGGGGCACGGGGTAGGTCTTCAGATTAATTTCCCCGCACAATCGCTTCATACCATTCACAAATTAGATGAGTTTCTATTGCACCAACAATATCACGAGTATGAAGCATGTACTTTAGGCATTCAGCGACCCTCGAGTGGAAAGTTAAAAGACTCGATATATAACGGAGACTTCGGCTTTGGTCATCCATCAACTAAGAGGCGATTGGGAAACAAGAGATTCCAAGTTAATCCCCTATCGCGATCACATCCTCGAATTGGCCGAGCAATTTGAGGAAATCTCCTTTCACTATTTCCCTCGGGAAGAAAATCAATTGGCTGATGCCTTAGCAACTCTGTCGTCAATGTTCAATATCATGGATAACAAAAGTCTCACATTCCCCGAAGATACAAAATCGTGAGCTACCAAAGACATCATTGCCACGCAGTCGAAGAAGAACCCGACAGTAAACCTTGGTATTATGACATCAAACAATATATCACAAACAGAGAATACCCTCCTGGTGCCTCGGAAAATGATAAAAGAACACTAAGAAGGTTATCAATGGGTTTCTTTTTGAATGGTGAAGTGCTTTACAAAAGGAATCATGACATGGTCCTCCTCAGATGTGTAGCAAAAGAAGAAGCAGAAAGAATTATGAAAGATGTCCATGAGGGATCCTTCGGAACTCATTCTAACGGGCACACTATGGCAAGAAAGATCTTGAGGGCTGGCTATTACTGGTTGACAATGGAAACAGACTGCTTCAGTTATGCGAGGAAATGCCACAAGTGTCAAGTTTACGCTGACAACATCCATGTACCACCAAAGATCTCTCGATGTTCATCACGCCCCGGCCGTTCTCAATATGGGGAATGGATGTCATCGGCCCCATCGAACCTAAAGCATCAAACGGGCACCGCTTCATACTGGTTGCTATTGATTATTTCACCAAATGGGTTGAAGCCGCTTCTTATACAAGTGTGACAAGGTCTGTGGTTGTCAAGTTCATAAAAGAGATCGATCTGGCTGTTACGGTCTCCCAAATAGAATCATCACGTATAATGGTACCAACTTGAACAACAAAATGATGAAAGAATTGTGCGACGACTTCAAGATACAACACCATAACTCCTCCCGCATCTGGCCAAAGATGAATGGGGCGATCAGGCGGCAAATAAGAACATCAAGAAGATCGTGCAGAAGATGGTAGTGACTTTCAAAGACTGGCATGAAATGCTCCCTTTTGCTCTACATGGGTACCGAACCTCAGTCCGCACTTCCACAGGGGCAACACCGTTCTCACTAGTGTATGGGATGGAAGCGATTACCCATCGAAGTTGAAATACCCTCACTACGGGTACTGATGGAGACAGAACTAGAAGAGGCAGAATGGGTTCAGGCTCGCCTAGATCAGTTGAACCTCATCGATGAGAAGAGGCTAGTTGCATTATGTCATGGGCAGCTGTACCAACAAAGGATGAAGAGGGCCTATGATAAAAAGGTTCGTCCTAGACAATTTCAAGAGGGGGACCTGGTGCTCAAGAAGATCTTACCTATCCAAAAGGATTCACGTGGGAAATGGACCCCGAACTACGAAGGGCCTTACGTGGTAAAGAAGTCATTCTCTGGAGGATCCCTAATTCTCACAAACATGGACGGCGAAGACCTCCATCTCCCAATCAATTCTGATGCAGTCAAGAAATACTATGCCTAAAGAAGTTATATGAAAAAGAGAAAAATGAGCCAAGCAAGAATAAGCTCGCTAGGTCGAAAACCCGAAAGGGCGGCCTAGGCAAAAGTTAGAGCGACCCGGTGGATTGAAAACCCAAAAGGGCAATCCAGGCAAAAATTAGGGTCAAGAAGTTGGACCAAAATGATGAGGCAGACAACATTTCTGAAAGTCGGATGATGGTTGGTCAAAGGCGTGAATATGGGTATCCGACAATGTTATCTCAAAAGACATTAGCTACCAACAAATCTGCTTAGTATTCCTGTCTTTCTGTTTCTTTCAATTCGGTTACTGATGTAATCTTTCAGTCAGTGTGCCTTCTGCATACTTGGCTTCCAATATTAATATCAAACACTTTCCATTCTCTTTCATTCTCCCTCATTTTGAAATGATATTTTGTTGGTAAATGATACTGAATTGCGAAACATGTGCCATAATCATAAGCATTACGATCATTACGAAATTCTTGAAAATCACAGAAAAAGATATGATCTCTCATAAGCGATCACACAAAATATGAACAAATGCACCACACATCACTTCAAATGAATCACAACACGCCCAAAGATGTCAATCTCGCGATACAAATATACGGATGATTTTATATCTCACGCCAGAATCCCATGAGTTGATAGAACCGATCAAAAAGAGGGACCGCCAAAAAAAAAAAAAAAAAAAAAAAAAAAAAAAAAAAAGCGAAAAGCATCATTCCACATCTCATGCATCATCCCGCCAAACACCACTCATTAAATACACTCATATACCATGCACCGCATTATTAAAGGTTTCACTCAAGCACACACCCTCACCAGGGGCGTCCAAATATAATGCTATACTACATAACAGATCACCGAGATCCTTCGGACCCGAATGGTCCTTCGAGCACTCACGCTCCTTCGCGTGCCTAAGGGGCCCAGTGCGCAACGTCGAGTCGAGCCCGACGGACCTTCGCGCTCCCGAGTGGTCCTTCGGACTAGTTGTGTCGGCCTAAGACACGGTGTCGTCCTTCATGGTCAACATATCGATTCGGATCCGATCTTGACCCATCATGGCCGCTCGAGTATAAAGGCCCCCTCAGACCGTTTAATTAGTACCGTAACTAGTTGCGCTCCTTCAGACCACGATGGTCCTTCAATTAAGGCCTAGGCAGCCTTTCAGACCTTAAGTGGTCCTTCAGAGCCTTATCGCTCCTTCAGACCTTAAGTGGTCCTTCAGAGTCTTAGTGCTCCTTCAGGTCCTTGATGACCCTTCATTTAGATTCTGGTTAATGCACCGAGTGTTAACCCTTCCTTGCTCCTCTCAAACCTTCACTTCCCCCCTTTTAACGGACAAAATTAGCGTCTATCTTATCTTTATTTCTATTTCTACTACGAAAGTTCTAGAGCTAAGCACTTTCTAGTAAAATATTAATAAAGAGGGGCAGCTGTTATACCCCAATTTTGTCCGTATTCTTTTTCTTGTTCTAGTTGTTTATTTCTAGTAAGGGTCTTATTCTTTTTCTTGTTCTAGTCGCCTATTTCTAGTCGTTTATTTTTAACGTGCCCATCTCTTTTATTTTTTGTCTAGTCTCAGCGCAGTCGTCAAGTCCGGTTCGTTTTCGTCTTTATATTTAGTCTTTTTTCCCGTTATTATTTTTTCGTACTTTGTTCACTTAATTTATTTAAGCACTTAATAAATCTAAAAATGTCAAAAATTCAATTTAGTTTAATTTACAATGTTTAAGAGTCCAACATGTCTAAAAATGTCAAAAATCCAATTTAATTTAGTTTACAATTTAGAAATACCGTAACAGTCCAAAAAATGTCAAAAAAATAGTATTTAGTTTAATTTAGAAATTAAAAGCACTTAATAGTCCAAAGAGTCCAAAAATACAAAAAAAATCATAATACTAAAAATACAAAAAAGGGGAATCCGAAAATAATAGGAAAAATACAAAAAAATACAAAGGTAAAATAGAATTTTCTCATTTACTCTCCAACCGCTAGTTGGGTCAGCAGAATCTGAAAAAACCAAAGAAGGTCAAAATTAGTCAAAGCCCAAGGAAACAAAATTAAATGCTAAACCTAAAATTTTAGTATAAAAATAGGATTAGACCTCAGTCAAAAGCACAGATTTCGAGTACAGAAAATCAGTAAAAAAAGGATTAGGGTTTTACATTGAAACCCTAATCACCTAGACAGACTTCTTCTAGATCTGAGCAGTCAAAAAAAAAAAGGGGAAAGAGAGGAAAGACCCAGAACACAGTGGAAGAGAAGCAGAAAGCAGTAGAGAGATCACTTTATTTTTTGGAGCAATCTGAAAACAGGTTGGCATCTAAACCTGAAAGTTTTTTTTTTCCTTTTTTCCTTGTTACGCATGTATGTTTCGTTAGAAAGGTAGACGTCAGATTTTCTTGCTTAACAATCAGATTGAGGCTGCTGTATTTTCACATAAACAGATTAGGTTGCACTCAAAAAAAAACTTTGTCTCTGTTAATGTTGTTTTGAATCAAAATAGTTTTTTTTATGAACGAAGATCAGGGAACATAAAAGTATAAACAGCAAGAAATCACATAGAGTAAAAACAAACAGAGAGAAGAGTAGGAGGAGCAGGAAACAAATACAAAAAAGGGAGAAATAAAAAACTGACCTCGCAACTCGCCGGAGCTCGAGTGCCTTCTCCGGCGAGTTCCACCATGAACTCCGGCGAGGTTCATCAAAACGAGCCAGAAACCGATCCAAAACCACCCTTCCATTAGCGCTGAACTGTCCTTCAAACGAATCAATAGCCAAACCGAAGTCTATCGTTCTCCTTTCCCCCATAACCGAACCCAGAACAAGTAGAAACGTGCGTTAGATCTGAGAACAAACTAAAAACGAAAAGGAATGGAGAACAGAGAAGGAATAACGAAGCTTACTTTCGTCTTCGCCGTCGCCGACCTCCTCACCACCATCACCGAAACCGAGCCCCTCTTTTCCTTCCCTCACGGTCTCGTTCCCACTCCGTCACTCCCTCCCCTAAAACCGGCGAACCCTTCGCCTGAAGCCTCTCTCTCTCCCCTGGATTTTGGCCGAAAATCTCGCCTCTCTCTCTCTCTAGAGGCTGCGCGGCGCAGCTGGAAAATAGGGAAAGGGGGTGAATGAAATTAGGGTTCTCAGGTTTTAGGGTTAGGATATATATGGGCCTTTTATTTTTCTGTTTTTTTAATTGTTCAGATTAATCTTCACACCCCATGTATTCACGCATGCAACCCCACTCACTTAAGCCCCGCCGCATCTTGGGCTCTCCAGATCTGAACTGGGCTTTCATTTTTGCACCCCTTATTATTTATACATACCCCTGCGACTAATAAAACCCCATTTTAATAGGTTCACCCCCTATTTCGTTTTTTTTTCTTTTCCAACAAAAATATAAATAATTTTTTCTCGCAAAAAATTAAATAAGCGGCTAAGTCGGTTGTACAACCGGGTTAGTCACTATTTTAGAGCCAATGAGTCACATGCGATTCAAGAACCCTACAAACCTAACAAATACGAATAAATTACTTTTTCAAAATAAATAAGCGGCTAAGTCGGTTGTACAAACCGGTTAGTCATCATTTTAGGACCAATGAGTCATGCATACCGGTAACCCTACAAACTTGATTTTTATAAATTATTTCTCTAAAAATAAAAGCGGCTAAGTCGGTTGTACAACCTAGGTTAGTCATTATTTTAGGCCAATGAGTGCATGCTGATTCGAAACCTACAAACTTAACAAATACGAATAAACCATTTTCCTAAAAAATAGGGGATTAAGTCGGCTGTACAGTCGGGTTAGTCAGCGTTCTAGGACTAATGAGCTGTACAGTTCAGGAGTTCTAGAATACCTATTCTAAAACGAACCCACCTCATACCAAACCACTTTCTTTCGAAAACCCTAAAATTATTTTCAAAAAGTAGGGGGCTAAGTCGGTTGTACAATCGGGTTAGCCAGCGTCCTAGGAATCAGTGGGCTGTACAGTTCAAGGAATCCTAGGATCCCTACACTAAAAAAACACCAACCCACAAACCTTTTTCAGGAAGAACTACGTGGCTTTGATTCCTCCATTGCATCTGGAGGTACGTAAGAGCGAGACTCAACCCTCGTCAAGCATAAAAAAACAAAAATCTAAATAAGTCATTTTCTTTACGAATAAAAGGGTAATAATTAAATAAATCTTAAATTAATTAAACAATAGGATGTTGTGGGGTGCTAATACCTTCCCCACACATAACGACTCCCGAACCCTAACAACGCCTTATCTTAAAACTTAAAGGGATTTTCCGAATTTGCCCTTAAACTAAAATTTGGTGGCGGCTTCCTAAAGAACCATTTCGAAGAATCCTTTCCCGGATTTTTCGGTCGCTACACACTATCAAGAATAACAAAGGTCACAATCACAAATGATACAAATGACACTTAAATAAAATAACGATAACATATGCAACATCAATGGTCATCACCACAACTTTTCTTGTACCAAAATTATAATGTGATTCATTCACTTCTGGGAATGAACTTCAATTCATTGAGTGGTTTGTGAGTATTTTTTACAATCACCATATCACATAATCTTGATTCATAATGTGATTCATTCACTTCTGGGAATGAACTTCAATTCATTGAGTGGTTTGTGAGTATTCTTTACAATCACCATATAAGATAATCTTGATTCATAATATCTTTCTGAAAATATTTTCTCATTTTGCTAATTCATGAAAATATTTGAGAGATAAATTACACGTCTTTTCCTTTACTTCAAAATATACTAAGATCAAGTAGATCTTATAGATTTTAATCATAGTCCAAATGTATAGTTCTTCAGAAACTTGACCACAAATCTCCATAATAGATGGCCAAAGAAAAATGTATTTTATGCAATCCGCCAAGAATGCTTACATTACCAATTCATTAGTTCTTCAGGAACTATACCACAAAATTTCTTCAATGATAATTAAGAAAACCATACTATGAGCCATCTTTCAAGAATGCTTGAATATTTTCTTTCGTTGAGTTCTTCAAGAACTATCACAAATCTTCACAAACAATGATAAAGAAAATTATTCTTTGTGCAATCCTACAAAGATACTTGATTTCCAAATCATTAGTTCTTCAGGAACTATACCATAATCCTTCAGGGATGTTTGGATATTAAATTTTTTTAAGTTCTTCAAGATCTATATCATAAACAATAATACATAGTTCTTTAGGAATTATACTACAATCCTTCTTTGTGTAATCCTTCAGGGATGCATGGATAATTAATTTATCGTTCTTCAGAAGTTATATAACAAATATTCATCAACAATGATAAATAAATTGAAAATGGGATAAAACATAAAATGAGATAAAACATAAAACAAGATACAAATGAATAATAGTGAGAAGAAGAAGATGATGAAAAATTATTCTTGTATAGAACCCGAAGATGATTATACCATCAATCATACGGTAGAGCTTTGTGCTGATAACGTGTTATAAAAATAACCAAAACTTGAGTAAGAACAAATACTAGACATCATATAAGAGAATATAGATGAATAAGGGAGAAGAAGAGAATGAGGGAGTCTTTGCATTATGCTCTTCACAAGTGTGTATCTACACATAAGATTGAGCCCTATTTATAGGGTGTAGATTAGCAAGTGAATGGACAACCATAAAAGTCACTACTAAGGGAAGTAATGAAGGAAGAAGGAAAGCTAGTGGACATCCACTAATATTATTCATAATAATTCGTATGATTTAGAGATATTTATAAGTGTATTTGATCTCAACTAAAGGCATAGAAGATAACTATTTATTAATTAATACTCTCTCTAACAATATAATAGCCGGTGCGTGGGTTACTACCATTTATATTACTTACTAGTGGGGTGACCCGTCCGATGGAAGGTGGGGACAATGCTTTAAGTTATATTAAAGAGGTTCTATGGAAGGTGGAGGCAATGCTTTAAGAAATATTAAATACAAAGCTTAAGTGTTAATGTTTGTGTAAAGTTTACAAAACCAAAAGAAAGAGCAAAGATGACAATAATGTTTTGAGGCCAAGATAGAGACTACACATTAAGCCCTTACAATATCAACAAAAATAGTAAGAGGTGAGCCCCTAATTTGCATCTTCAGAATATCCTCTTTCATCAAATGTTGTTCTTTCACAAAATCCAGCCATACCCTATCATGCAAATATTTTTCGTCCACGCGTGCACACGCAACATTTCGATTAAGTCGTGTGGCAGTCTGAATAGAGCATCCATAAGTTTTTGCAGTTGCATTATGATGGAGAGTGATGAATTCCATTGAATCAGGTATATGCTTCCCAATGTTTTTAGGGAAGTGCTGGTTTGAGACCATTTAAAAAACAACCTAAAGTGAGTTACATAATAAATGTGTGGATGAAGAAAAAAAATGAGACAAATAAAAAAACTTACCATCACATCAAAATTGTTGCAGATATAGTTGGATGATGAGATTGGAAGAAAGTGAGTTTTATTCTTTGGTTTAGGGAACGTGGTGAAGGAGAAAAGAAAATTAGTGAGAGAGAGCGAATAAAGAGTACTTGAAGTCAAATCTTTGAGATCTGAAACTTGTACATGCATAACAAATAAATCGAGGAGAGGGGAAAAAGTTGAAAGAGAAACTTTAAGTGCCAAAGTTTGTTAAAGAAACAATAGATTAGATACATTTGATCAATATTTTTGGCCGGAATTTTAGAACTCAAAATTAGATCTTTGTTTATTGAAGCCAAAGTTTAACAACTAAGTTATGTTTAGAAGATTCAAAAGGATAAAAACGAAAGACAAAGTGATAACAGTGATAGAAATGCTAGTTATTACATAATAATTGGGTTATCAGCAGAATAAAATAGACATAAGATTGAGATATGAGTGTTTGATATTAAGAAGTACATTATGAGTACTAACACATGTGAAATTGCTAGATATTATTACAAAGAGTACAAACATAACCATAGATCAAGTTTTATTCATTATTTATAGATAAAGTCTTACGTTTGAATAGAAACAAAACTTAAGCATTAAAATTGCCACTGAAACAAACCCCAACAACTCCAACTCGAACTCCACATCATTTAATTGTGCTGCAAACACAATGGTTAACAATCAGTGAGCAAAGACCAAAAGAATATTTGTGAAAGTCCTTACCTATGGAAAAATCATGTAATCACATATAGACAAAGACCAACTATAATTAACAAATATGTAATGGTAGGAACTTAATTCAATAAATTCAAATCAACTTAAAAATAATTGCCTAAATATAATTCACATATATTATTGCTTTCACATGTTGGATTTCTGCTAATACTCAAGGGAGTACTTAAATGACTTAGTTTTTCACCTTAGCAGTTAGGGAGGGTTTTCAAAGTGTTTGGGTGCTTATATATAGATGACACTTGCTAGTGCATAGAGGTTACAACAGTTAACAGAAAACTAAAAATGCAATCACGAAGCATAAAACAGAAAATTGCTCTAACAGATTTCACAATGAAGTTACTTATGCCACATCAACAATAGTAATCAAAGATTATTTCTTGAATAAAATAGGACTGAGTTGTGCACAAATCCTACAAATGTAGGCTTGATTCAAGCTGAACTACATGAACAATTAATGCGTGTGTTGATTCCTATATCTAACCTAATTCAATTTTGCACTGTTATTGTCTTGAATTTGTGTAATCTGCAATTCTTGTTATATTTGACAGGTTAATTGCATAACAAAAAAAACAAAAGCCACAAACATGTATCCGTTTATAAATTATAAAGAAGATATCAAAGAGGAGGAAAAGAATAAAGTGATATGCACGACATAACTATGCAAGAAGCATGAAGGAGAAATATAGTAACCAAAAAGAAAAGGGCGATAGTTTTATAGCATTTTAGGGATTCTCCAAAGTTAAGGTGGAAAGAAAGTTAATTAATATTGCTCTCTACTTTAGTACATTCTACTATACTCTAATCAATCTATCGGACAAAAGACCAATTGATAAACATACATAAAACAAATGCAATGAGTGATTCTTCTTCGTTTATTACTTTCCATGCTCTTTCTCTCTCATACGTTCATCGGCCTCCCATGCCGGACAAACATATACCACCTTGAAGACACATGAAACCCTGCACCAACATAACTTCCATCATCTGTTAACATTCCAATCAAATAAATTCTACTTATTTATAATTAACAATTAATGTCAATTTTTTAACAAAATTGATTTTTCTTCAGCCTTGTCCATAGCATTATACCTGCTGCATTATCTGGGGGAACTCAGAGCATAGGTTTTTCTTCCCATTGTCATCAAAGATCTTTTCAAGGGTGATGTCTTGAAGTGCAACAATGTGGTTTCAAGCATGTCAAGTCCAGCTTGATTTGCAAACGTAAATACGGGTCAGTGTTGTCAAATATCGGCCATGGCGGCGCCATGGCGGATTGCGGTGGCGGATTTCTTGACAACCGCCATAGCCAATTTGTGAAGGATGGCGGTTTATGGCGGCTTTATGGCGGTTATGGCAGCCTAAAATGGCGGATTTTTGACTCTCCGCCATAAACCGCCATCCGCCATTGACAACACTGATACGGGTAATACCTGCCAAAATCACAGATAATAATATCAGAAAGAACACAGAAGCAAATTATAATAGAAAAGCAGAAGAACATAATTCTTATCAGAAAGAAAGAAGATAGTTAAAGAAATTACCTTTAAAGAGCAACACAAATGAAAAAACCAATGGGAGTTTTAGCCTTCAAAGCACATCCATGTACCTTGTTTTCTTAGAACTTGTAAATCAGAGTGTAAATTAAATAAGGAAATCATGACAAAAAAAAAAGATGAAGTAGCAATAGGAGAAAAATGAAGAATCTACAATAAGCTAACAATAAAGAACAATGCAGCTCCAACAATATCACTGCATATCTCATAAACAAATGATTCATTCACTTTCACACCTAAAGCCTTCTTCACCTCAGCAATATTCAAAAACTGAGCAACTAAATCATCTTCATAAGGAATTTTACGTGCATAATCATACAAAGTAGCCAAACCTGTCATGTTTTGCAGCATGTTCAAGACATGGCTTCTTGCATTAGTTGCCTCCAATTCCCTATGAGGACTAACCTAACAGCTTCTAATTGAGCTTTATCTAACTCATTCTTTTGCCTCTCATTGATAAAACCAGAATAATAAGCATTTTCAAATGAGTAACCACTTGAGTTATAGGTCTGTTAACCCATCACCAACGCCACACCACCAAATTCACTTTCTTTCTCGTAATCCTTAAGTCGTTCATTTTTTTGCAATATGTAATAGCCAATAGCAGAACGTATTTTCCAAAGATAGCTTTCACCAAGAATATAAATAGGTCGATGCTTAAAAACAGTCCAAAGTTGAACAAATCTAGTTATAGCAAAGAAAAAGTGTTTGGCGACGCCGTTTTGATCGCTACAACCTCCTTCCCATTCCCAAAACCATATCACTACAACTGTAAAAATGCAGCATGTTCATATTTGCTCCCACCTCTCAATGCCATTCAAGCTAACACACATATATTTCTTGCTAAAAAAAACTGCACACAAAAATGGATAATCCCTAATTGCAGCACATCATCATTAGCAAATCATCACAATGAAAACAAAAATCAAAACACAAAACAAACTTGTGCAAATTTTCAACAAACCAAGCTATTATAGAAATCAAAAGAACAACAATTCTAGATAATACCAACCTAAACTACACAAATCCCTAATTGGAATAAAAACTGAAAATTAGAAAACCTAGAACCTAGAAAAGGAAAAGCAATTAAGTAATTTGTGTTCTTAAACTTTGTAATGAATACATGTTACATTTACTAATCAGATGCAAGAGGGAAGCCTTTCTACCTGAATGACCTGAAAAACCATGGTTGGGGCTCTTCTTCTTGAACGTTCAACAATTTCGGCTATATGACTTTTGAGATATAGAATCTTTGTTGTGGCAAACTGAACAATTGAAAAAGCTAGCATAATCACCAGGATCACAAAAATTACCAAGGGCTTCAATGACAACTGAGGAACTTGCTTGATATGTGTTACGTTGCCTCAAGCAAAGCAAGGCCAAAGAAACCTGCAAAAGGAAATAATTTCCAAAACAAATTGAAAGAAGCAAAGTGAGAAATAATTCCAAAATTATCATGATTAATGAAAGCTGAGACCTTTGGGCTGAAATTAAGTTCAAAGAGGCTGCAAAATGAAATCTGAACACAGTGAACCATATCTATTTGCTAGAAAGGAAGAAAGTTTGATTGAAGATGCTCCCAAAAGAAAATATTAGGAGAGTGAAAGACTTACCCAATGTGATGTCTACGCTCGCCACTCAATGAGTCACTCTGAGATCATCTTTTATCCAAGAAGCCTCAAAATCTTCACGCAATGGTGGATGAGGATCCCTCAACCTCCTATCAAAGATTGAATTTTGAGCATGAAATCATCCTCAAAATTCTAACAATAAAAAACCCAAGATGCAAATTGATAATGGGGTGGTATCTAAGATTCTAAATAGCTCATTAGCAAACTTAAATAAATTTCAAAGGCTACAAAGATAAAATTTTGAGCATGAAATGAACCTCATAAGTCACAAATTAAACTTTAGAAATCCCAAGAGAAAAATTTGATAAATCATACCATTTTTGGGCTTACACAAAGGGGGAATGCACGTGTCGCTCCTCCTTCTTCTCCAATGCTTTTCCTTTCCTTGAAAGTCAGAAAAACTAAAAAAGCGAAAACGAAATCAAAAGTTGCTCCATTATTCAAAAGAAGAAAATGAAATATTGGAACACATGGGAGGGAATCGGTTGAAGCTTGGAAGAGGTCCCTCTTGTCTCAAGCGTTTTTGCTCTGCAACATTCAAAACCAAAAAAAAACAATAAAGTTCCTAATCACTTTCCACAGAGGTCACTTACAGAACCAAAAATAAAAACCTAACTTCACTAACAGAACAAAATAACTCCCGATCCTTCAAAGCTCGGATCAACAATCAACCGATCCAAATATAAATTCCAATTCAAATCATCTAATGATACAAATAAGAAAGAGAGAGTCATACCTGCGTCGGTATGAGCGAAGCGATGCAGAGGTAGTTCTCGTCCATCCAATATTGCAAATCACCGATCCAAAGTGCGGACCTCATCGTCATCGACGCGGTGTCAACTGCGGTGGTTGAGCAGAAGGGTTCCACATCTGAGGCGGCGCTTGAGGCTGCGGCGGCATGATGACGTAGAATCCTCCATTTTTTTGGTGATGGTCGAGTTGAAGAGAAGAATCAGAGAGCGATGAGAGAGATGAGAGAGTGAGAGATTAGAGAATACATGGAGAGAGAGCCAGAGCATGAGAGATGAGAGCGAGAGAGGGTGAGAGTTGAAAATCATTTTCTTTCTCTTGAGAAGTTAGGAAGCGGCGGTGGAGATTGGGAAAGAGAGCAAATGGTAAAGGTACCAGTCTTTTCACATGATATCTTCACATGGAAAGGAAGCAAAATCCAACATGGAGCTTACGTGGCACACATGGTAGCGAGTGATTGGCGGAAGAATTGGAGGGAAATGAGGCATTTTGGCGGGAAGCTGATGTGGCATGCTGATGTGGAGAAGCAACAAGATGTATTGTCTTTGATACCACATAGAGCTATTACTATTACGTTAAGTTTCAATGGCGGAATCGTCATCAAAAAAGTGGGTTATTTTTAGAAATGCACTATTTTGTGGTGCAATTCTTTTAATATATATGGTTTTGGTGGTTACCGCTTAATATATTTCTTGACTGATTTTTTAGGCGAGTTGTTATACACATAAGCTCCTCAGAATCTAAAGACACCGAAGAGTTTGTAGGAGAATGCATGTGATAACATGACATGGCAGCTGCATGCGTATATCTGGATACATCAAAAATAGATCCGGTTTATGTCTCAACCTATTATGATTTTATTATTTGATTTTGTTAACGACTAATCTTTTTAATTAACATGTTTTTTTAATCATTTGAATCAGCATTTCCCTAGAACGATAGCAAAAATCATCCCTCATTTGAAGACGCATATTCCACTTATTTTTTCTGTCCAAAAATTAAGTGAATCCTATTGCTGCGCTATACATACGGCTGAACGTTGTCAAGAACAAATGTTTTTAACAGGATAAGAGTGGCATGAGTTTGTTAGAGAAAACAACTTGCAAATTGGAGATGTTTTAGAGTTTTCTATTACTAGTTTCCCACGATCGTTATATATGCAGATTTTGCATGATTATAAAACATTGTACAAACTTTCTTAAACAATTTATAGACATTGATAATTGAACAATAAAATGTGTTTACAACCCAGCCAAAAAAAAATCATAATTATTAAAATCCACTACTGTTCATGATATTGGCTTCAAGGTGGATCAGACATAAGCATAGTAAAATTTCGTTCGCAAATTGTATGTATAAGTATAAAAATAATCCGTCATAATTATAAATATCTCAGTTATTTACATATACTTACATATGATAAAAATATAAAAAGGATTCAGAATCTAAAGGATCCCGTGCATCGCACGGGGCAATTCGACTAGTATAGTACTCTTAAATTATTTCACCTCTAGCTAAAAATTTCTCAAATGCTGTGGAATAAATCAGTGCATTGGTAATCTTTGACCGTTTGAGGTTTTGAGAAGTTCTTATATATATATATATATCTTGAATTCAACTTTGTACCAAACTACAGTACTACTACCATTTGAGCATTATATTAGTTTAAATTTAAATCTGACGTAGTATAGTTGGAGAAGCGACAAGACACCTCTTATAACCAAAATACCAAGTGCCATATACATGCATGAAACTAACTTGGAAAATAAAAATCTATTGCTTATGGCAATTGAGAACAGACAAACCCCTTTTTATTGAGGCACTAAGAAAACGATTTGCAGACAGTCAAACAAAAGTGGTCTTTGATAACCTAATTCAATGTGTGGATGAGTATGAAAACACTGTTTTACACTTGGCAGCGACATGGCATATCAAATGGTATCGGTTTTGATATAAACATGAATAGTCCCCTCAGTGCTTGTTGCATTGACAATTTCAGCGATATGGAGATGCTGGCTCCTGAGTGTCATAGTGCGATAGTGTGTACGCGTGGTTGTCTAAGCCGACAAAAAATAAGCATGAGTCCAACTCTAACATGACCATACATGAGGCTCTAGCTTCTACTAGTATACTATGTAGACAGATCTACTTTAACGAAATTGATCACCCTTATCCCTTTCCTGTGATCAAAATGTTCTCACAAATTATCCTTGAAACTGAAAGCTTATATTAGATTAGAATAAGCCATAAACACCTTACATGCATGTCATTGACTCACATGCAGAATCTCCAAAGACTCACGTGCACAATATTGCTCAAAGTAGCAGCACTCCTTGCTGGTGTTTCCTTTGCTACATCAAGCAAGCACAGCCCCAAGTGGTAGTAACAGAACTGAAACAGGTGAACCAATAGAAGGAAAACCTGCATTTGATGCATTTGCTTTGTCTTCAGTAATTGTCCTTTGCTTCTCTTTCACTGCATTCATAGTGTTCCTTTCTATGCTCACTTTGCGAAAAGAAGTTCAAGATTTCAAAATCGATGTGAATAAATCTATCCATATTAGAAGCCACCATAGATCAAAAAAGGTAAAATACCCCTGCTAATCTTGAAGTTCATAGTCAGTAGCATATAGAAAATAAAAATAGAAGGCTATGCACAACTTTGTGAAGACCAAAGCCAAAATTGAAATAAAGTGTTGCACTTGGTAGTAGCATGGGAGGACTGGGAGTATCTCCAATTTCACATACTGAGCATTTCTGCAACATCACACTGGTGCGCCATGAGAGTATCTCCAATGGTCACAAGCGGAGCATTTCTCAACCTTCACACTATTTTCCAACGTACAGAATTCACATGACCAAGTGTTGAGACCCAGTTTGATCTTCAATGAAAGATTCAATTTTTGGTGTATCCATTGTCAAATCAACAAATCTAGATGTCGAATCCTTATCACGACTTCTTTTTCGAGATGTCGGATCCAAAGGCAGAGTAGACTTGTCTGTTTTTCTTGAGCTTCCACCACTTTTCTGCTTATTTTCAAGGTTCTCAGCAGGGTCACAGTTGACATCTTCATTATCTGAATGTTCACAAGATTGAGAAGCACACCATATGTCATCTTGTAATCTCCTTTCTGCAGCCATTACAGCAGCTTGTGTTGGACTAAGTGCCTTCATTATAACACTATCACCACCGAGGCGCTTGGTCCAGATGGGAGAAGAGATCCCAATCGTGATCTCTTTCCGCAGCTGCAAGTGCGCTTTTATGTAGAGATGATAGTGGAGGTTGCCGGAATAACCACCTAAACGCCTTCCTTGGAGGTCAAACCCTCGCTAGAGCCGCTTATCCCCTTAGATATCAACTCTTCGCATTCATGTGAATGATTAGTAACATGAATAGATGATTAGTAATATGGATAAAAGAAGAATAACTAAGCAAATCCAATACCTTGCTGAGAAAAGGAAAACATAGTTTTATGCTTAGAATTCACGATTTTATACACTGTTTAGAAACGATCGAAGCAATGGCGAATCAATGTTTAAGCCATTATTGTAATGAAAATTGTCCCATCATAAAATATTCATCACCAAAACTAAGCAAAATTATTCAAAAGAATGGAGAGGGTTACGCAATATCTTGTTTGCAATCTGCACTTCCTAGCAAGACCAAAGGAGTGTGTGAAGGTGCGTTGCAAGGAAAATAAAGTTCTATACGCCCCTATTATGTTGCTTTGTTAATTTATCATTATTATTAGTATTTTTAGGAATCTTGGCAAGTACAAAAATGTTTAAAAACAATAGAACTCGGATGAACTAAAATCAACAATCTTGGAACTTGAGCATTGAATATCTCTATCATAACCAAGTTAATGGTAGTCATAGCTAGAATACTTCAGTGTAGCAAAAAAGTAGAAACTTAAGGATTAAGATCTAAATCAGCAAATAAATTTAATATAAAACTACACAAAATAGGATACATGACAAATAAAGCTGCAATAAAATCCACAAAACAATGGTCTGAAGAAGCAAAGAGTGCATTTGAAAAGGTAACAAAATCTATTTAGAATCATTTAGCACAGTCAATAAGAATATCAAGTGTCAAAAGAGAACCTTTCTAAGTTCATCCCAGAGCTTGTAGAAGTTGCCATTATGACCACTATGTACATTATGGCAAAGCTCATGAAGCATTGTATCCAGAACTTCATGAAATGGGAAAAAATCCATATCGCTGTTTGGCCTCCGTAATCGCAACTTAACATTTATACCACCTCCAACATTCACTCCCGGAAGAGCTTTGGATTGCTTGGGCTACAATCACGTACACAACTTCATCGGTTTCCACAGAAATTAAAAATCAAAAATTCATTTCTATTCATTGCCCAAAGGGGAAAGCAAAGTAAAGGCACACAGCTGCATAAACAGACAGTAACCAATGTTTACGCAAACTATTTTTCTGAAGTTGTGATTGTGCAATCAGCCTATGAATGAACAAGGCAACAAGCTTTACTTTAAGATTTCAAAAAGGGTAAAATACAATTTCACAAAAACATGCTAATTTTATACTAAAAAATCATCAAGAAAAATAATGCCTTTTTCACTTCAAGTTGAAAGTTTTGCCATCCTAATTCCACTACTTGTTTTTTTTCCTGCACTAGTCATTAATTAAAGGACTTCTCTAACCTATATATGGGCGATCTTCTCTAATATTTTGGTGGCTTTTTCTTCATCTGGCTTCCTCTTCAAAGCTTTGATTTCCCAAACCTTGTGTAGGTCGCCTAAGTTCATTTCCCCCAATCAACACTGAAATCCCTAAATCCAGAAAACACAAATATGAATTGAGTGAGAATGGGGATAGAAGAATCTGAAGATTGCGGTGATGAATAGTGGCAGATTCGAGAGCGCTATTGGAGAAGAGAAAATCAAACGACGGCGAAAATCTATTGGGGTTTGATTGTCGCAAGTTCGAAAGAACGAGCCACGTGGGGCAAGCATGTATTTTTTCATACTCCACACCCATCGAACACAAAATCTTCCTCGCTTCATACGTACGACACGACAATGTGTTCCCTTCTGGAAGCATTTCTTTCAACAACACAAGCAACTTAGTGAAACTCTTATCAGTCCACCCATTTTTCGCCTTCAGATTGAACAATTTTATCACCGCAGTCAACCGTGTCATTGTACATCCCAAATACAAAGGCTCTTCTATATCTTTGCACAATGTATCAAAGGCATGTGCTTTCTTAACAGACTCCGGCCCAATATCACGTATCATGTCCTCCATTCGATCATCCATATTTGCATCTGCGAAATTATCTCTTTCAGACACACTTGGGATATTTAACTTCTCACCGTGCCATATCCAGGTTGTATAACTACGACAAATCCCATCAACAAGAAGATGATCTTGTATTGTGTCAACCGGTTGTGGTGTCCGCGGTTCACACATTTAACACAAGGACAATCAAAAATTCCACCACTATTTACAAGCTATTTTTGAGCAAACTCTAGAAACTCTTCTACTCACACTCAACTTACTAGCATATGACATGATTTATAATAATGTCTCATCGATTATTAAACTCTACTTTGGACGAAACCTATAACTCGCCACAATGAATATCAAAATCAAGCAATGAAATGAGAGAATTTGACAATCCAAATTATAATAAATTGAAAGATGAAAACACAAACAAAAAACCTACTACAATATAACATTTCTGACTTGATTAAAGCTACAAAGCCATGATTGTTCTCAAATAGAAGAATGAATATGAATAAGTTGAGATGAAGGCGAGAGATGCGAACTTTCTTGAGTTTTTGGAAGATGGGGAGACAGACTAACGGAGAGAAACGGCGTCATCACGCAGGCGGAGGCGGATGACTTCGCAAGTGGTGCGAAGGACGTGGAGGAGAGCGGCGACGCTTCGCTCAACAAGATATCCGCTTCATCTCCAAACCGACGAAGTGTTTATCTAACGATTCTTGAGTGCAATCCTCACTTCAATGGGATTTTGAGTGCTCTGTTGCCAAGACACCATCGAGAGGTCCATCAATGCTCTGTTGCAGAAATTTTTGGGAGTCGTTGTGTTAATCTTAAAGTTAAAAGAAGTAAAACCCTAATAAAAGTTATTGAACCACGAGGATAGCCACCAACCTTTACGAAATCGCCGTCTTCAAAATGACATCTAAAGGAGAGCCTGGCGTGATTTCTCGGTGTTCAAATGAAATCGCCGTCTTGAAACCAACCTTGATGGAGTTTTTACTTCTTTTATAAAGAAAGGGTTTTTTTTTTTTTTGAGAGAAATGTTAGCAACCTTAGATGAATACTACCAAAGAATATCACAACAAAAGAAAGCGGAAGAAAACCCTAACACAATGAGCAAGCTTCACATGCGCTATCGGGAATGAGGAAACGGGATTTGGAAAAACAATTCAATTAGGTTGACTAAAAAATAGGCGACGGTTATTTCTCCGAGAAAGAGCATTTAAATCCCATTGAATTAAAAATATAAATTTAATATCATATTGGCCTCAGGAGCAACGTTTTTTCAAGCCTCCGAAAATTAGGCGTTGCGGAATAGTCATAATGTTGTAGTGTTAATTTGATTTGTGAAATCTATACTAATGGAATTGTTCCTCAAATTCACTTCAAAAATTATTATACTAATAAAACTATATGAACTAAATTATGTACTTATATGATAGAACATACCGAATGAGAGACGGAGGCGAAAAGCAGAGAAAAGAACTCTTACATTACTGGCGACTAGTAAGGTTTAGAATCCCAAGATATAGTATCCTAGAAGTTCGACCAAGCAATCTCTGTAAGAAAAAGAACATTCCTTCAAGTGAGTCTCAAACTAATAATAAAGCTTTTGATACAATTGAAACAAATGCTAAGACTAACTAGGAAAACCAATTAATGTCATAAGAACATCATAAGAATCATGTTGGTTACATATTTACGCAATCAGTGAAAATAAGGAATCAAGAAAATCAACGAAAAGAGGAAGAAAAAGCACCAAGGCACGTGCAAGCACAAGTGATAACAACACGGCTATAACGGTTCTAATCTAGTTATAAGCTGTACTAATAATGATGAAAAGAAAGTGGATCTTAAATTCAAATTTGTAGCTTAATTATATTTCTATTTACATTAAGCTAGTTTAATCTGCACCTTACGGTTGCGATTATAAGCATAGATTTAGGGAGCCAAGTTTACTTTAAGTGTGTAATTCCATCATGAATAATCGAGAGAAGAATTGAATCGGTTTCTTTATTTTCAATTTAACGTCTTCCCAACTTCTTAGGAGCCCCCTTTTGCTCAAGAAGGGTTATTTATACATAACCTTGAGAATGCCATCACGCTCATTTAAGTTATTTATACATTTTCATGGTCCATCAACTAATTACGTGTGGTAATTAAAATATGTGATGTAATACAAGTTCCTTTCATCAAAACCAAAATAAATGCATGTTTAAGTTCATTATTACCACCGATCCGATTTCACACGAGAATATGCAAATTGTTTTACATTAATGCGATCTAGTAGGAAAAAACAGTTGTGGGTATGTACTCTATCCGGCTGATCTACAATCGGACACAAATGGTAAAGTAATCACAATATAATACTAAGAGGATTGCAAAACAAGTGAAGGGAAGAGAAACTCCACTATATACCTAAGCTTCCAAGTAACACTATACCACCCCTTGAAAATTTGTTGATTCAAAAGATGTGCTTCAATTCAATTTGTCCAAATCACTCATATGGGAGCTCGAGTCAAAGTTACATATCTGTATTAAAAGTCGAGTCGAAAAATAATTATCTATTAAGTGACAAAATTGACCATCCAGGATATTTATATACATTATTAACAAAACTAGCTACTTTTCTTTTTTATACTCAAAGAATAAGATGTGCCTTAGGCTAACGCCAAAAGAGAGTGCAGATATAGAAACCATAGTTACATTGTATGCCAATCCTTAAACAATTCCCTTAAAATGGAAGAGAAAAAAGACCATATCAAATGCAATTTGCAATTACACCAGTAGACAAGTACACACTAAAGAACAGAAAGTCAGAAACCAAAAGAATCTCCTTAACATCAATAATTACATCTTAAATGCTGTTGCAATATGGTACTCACTACTCACAATCACTCGCAAAGAACCGAAACCAAAAAATCTCCCTCGCATCAGTAATTACGCAACTACGCTGATCACCCTAGAAGTCTTTAAAAGGAAAAGAAGAATTACATAAGCTACAATGACACACCACAACAAAAACCCTAATACATAAAATCTACAAAATCAATCCCAAATTAAGTTTTAAAACCTCATAAACCCTAAATCCTCCACCTAAAATTTATACAATCAATAAAAAGTAAATACCGCAAAAAAACCCTAGAGATAGAGCAACACAGAGAGATAGAGCAACACAGAGAGATAGAGAAACACAGAGAAAGAGAGAGAGAGAGAGAGAGAGAGAGAGACAGAGAGACAGAGAGATTGCCTGGAAAGAGAGGAGAGAGCGCAAGATGATGAGGGTTGAGAGAGCTTGCACAGGCGCATTGCTTTTTGAGAGAGAGACGATGAGACGTTCGCAAAAGAAGAGCGCGTTTTTGATGAGTTTTGCGTTTTGAGTTTTTTATTTTTAATTGTGAAATACTTTTGAAGTCAAGCTATATATACTATTGGCCTGTCTTAAATTTTTAAAATTTTCCACTTTTGAGGTCACGCGTATTTTACGCTTGACTTAAAAACTACCGAGCCAAAAAAAGTTTTCATGTTTATTTCAACTTACAAGTTTGCCACTGCGTCCATATATCAAGGCAGGCATCTGAGCGCATGACTTTAAATGTCTAATTCTTTTCATGATTTTGCACTAGTGTTCCCCCTACATTGGAAACTTGCGCGCAAATGCGACTGCATCTCAGGTTTAGCGAAATTTGCGACTGCAGATAAGTAATGAAATTGAATTATTAGAAAAAATGAAATGCTAGCAAATTTACTTTTTACTAGTATTTTACCCGTGCATATGCACGGGTGATACTGTATTTGTAATATTTTCTATGAAATTATAAATACATTGAAAGTTGCAATATAATAAATAAAAAAAGGAAAATCGGATCTAGGGTAAAATATGCACCCCCGTTGATAGTAGTTAAAGTTTTTAATGCAATTCTTAGTGATTAAATTGATTTTGATTTTAATACTTTCATTAGAAAGATTATAGTAAATAGTAAATTTTAGATTGAGTAAAAATGAAGAAAAAGAAAAATGAGATTAAAGGTAAAAAAATGCACTCTTGTTGGCGCTCCCGTTGGCACTCCGATTGCCGCTCCCGTTGGCACTCCGATTGCCGCTCCCGTTGCCATTGTCGATCCTAAGCCAGTCTCTCGTTGCCGCTCCCGTTACCATGTTTTTACTCCTTTTTTTCTATATAATTTAATATTAATTTAGTCATATTCATTTAATTATAAAAATGAAATTTTTGTCATTTTTGGTAGTGGTTAATGTTCTTTTTTTACTATTCATAGTGAAAAAATAATTCTATGTTATTTATTATTGAGTATAATATTAAGTTAATAATTTAATTTATTGAAAAAAATAATTTGAAACTTTAGTTTGAAGTATGTACTTTTTTACAATTGGTAATGGTCAAATTGATTAATTTTAGTAGTTTGAGTTGATTATAAAAATAGTTACTTTTTGTAGTTTTGTCTTTTAGTGGTTAAATGACCATTTAACCCTAATATTGTAACTTATGAAAGGAGGGTAAGTTAGTAAATTTGGTGGAGGATTGATTGCTATCATTTAAGTAGAAGTCCAACTATCCACATGACACGTGTTCACTGACACACGCTAACAATTTTTTTTCGAAAACCAAAGAAAATATTTTTTTAACTATTTAATAAAATCTACTAAAACCAATCAATTTAACTACTATCAATTTTCAACAAAAACCATAGTGGTAAAAAAATTTCAAAATATTTTTTTTAATAATTTAATTAAAATAATATTAAATAATCTAGAAAAAACATTAGCAAGTGGCAACCCGAGCGGCAACGGGAACGACAACAGGAGACTAGCAACGGGAGCAACAACGGGAGAGGCAACAGAAGCAACAACAAGAGAGGCAATCTAATATCCAATATGTAATATATAATATCGAATATAATAAAACGAAGTGCTAGCAAATTTATTTTTTAACTCTAACTATCCACATGAAACGTATCCATTTTAAAGGGCAATTAATAAAGCCGCACGTCTGACGCATGCTAACAATTTTTTTTGGAAAACACAAAAAATATATTTTTTAACTATTTACTAAAACTACTAAAATCAATCAATTTAACTTCTATCAATTGTCAACAAAAGTCATAGTCCTAACAAAAAATCCAAAATAACTATTTTTTAATAATTTAATTAAAATCATTAAATTAATATTAAATTATCTAGAAAAAAACAAAACAAGTGGCAACTGGGACCAGCAACGGGAACGACGACGAAAAAGACTAGCAACCGGAGAGGCAATGAGATCAACAACGGGAGAGACAACATGAACTGGCAATAGGAGCAGCAATAGAAGTGCATATCTTATATTAGATCTCTTTTTTTTCTCATTTTTCTCAGTTTTTTAGATTAGAATAAGATATTGACTTTTTTACCTTTCTGCGACACAACTTTTTTTAGCAAGTTGAAATATAACCCTTTTATCAAGTTTTTCCTTTTTATTTTATTAAATTTTACAATTTTCAAAATATTTATAAGTTCATAACAAATTATAACAAATACAGTGTCACCCGTGCGGATGCCCGGGTACTGTATTAGTAATGTAATACTAGTAAATAAATAGAATATTTATATTGATGTGGAAAATTGACTTTTTTTTTTGTACGTATATGGAGTAGTCACTACCACTAAAAACTCACACACAATTGTGAGGTTTCAGATTCGAACTCGGTACATGATATTCAATCTAGCAATTTCAGCATTTGTTAATTGAGCTAGTCCTTATAGATGAAAATTGACTTTATATGGGCAGGCAAGGCATTTCTTTTTTTGAAAGATTCTACGGGCAGGCAGGCATGGGTTTGATGTAATCCTATGATGAAAGACAGGAAACGTCTTTGCCCCTCTGCAGAATTATTATTTTTTTGACCAAAATAAACTTATGGAATTTCATTAAAAATCAAAGTAGCAATACATGGAGAAATACAATCAAAAACTTGAAGGCTAGCATAATTCATTGCCGCTCTAGCGAGAGTGTGAGCCACAAGGTTGACTTGCCTTCTGACGAAACTAACACAGTAGTTTTCTAGACTAGATAAGAGACTCCGACAAGTGCTTAAGATAGAGCCATATTCGGTCTGAAAGTTTAACGAACCCTGAATTCCATCTACTACCGCTTTGCAATCAAGCTCGATGGTGGCGCGAGGAGTGCCTAACTCTCGTAACCAAGTAATAGCTTCCAATAAACCAACAGCTTCAGCCTCCTGTTGGTGAGGGCGACCAATAAACCAAAGTGTCTTTGCTTTCACAAAATTCCCCACATCATCCCGAAGACAAAGGCCAATAGAGTACCAGTCATCATCATAGACGTCTGCGTCAACGTTGCATTTTAGTGATCCTGCTTCCGGACAAGCCCATGGCGTATGGGGTTGTTGAGTGCACGTTGTGCCAGAAGAGTGCACAAGCTTAGACTTCTGCATGCTTTGCCAATCGTGTAGATAGTCACAGGAACACTGCAGTGATATCTGGGTTGGTTTTTCGATTCCATCCCACACCTTCTCATTGTGCCGCGTTCCATAAGCACCATATCAACATAGCAAAACGACATCTCTCATCCTCAGTAAGCGTGGCTAAGATATGAAAGATGCTAGCCTTTAAACCCTTACCATCAATAAACACCGGATGCCCAACATTCCAAAAGTCTGTTGCCCTCCAAATCTCTGTTGCTTTTGGACACTCAAAAAAGAGATGTCACTCGGACTCCACAGCGCTATCACACATTGCGCAAGTGGCTGGGCATTGCACATGTCGACGCCGAAGATTTGCACGGCAAGGGAGAACATCGCGCAAGGAGCGCCAAAGAAGGAGGCGAACCTTGTGAGGATTTTTCAGGTTCTAGACTGAGTTCCAATTACCAGCTATTCTCATATCCATAGTATCTATAAATTCATTCATAGCAACATACTACGCAGACTTGGCCGAATAATACCCATCCCGGCTCTTATTCCACACCAAAGAATCCACACCTTCCCGACATCGGATTGAAGCACTTAGAATCTTCGCCTTGTCCTCTTGAGTGAATAATTGATTGAGCAGGGGGATATTCCACCCGCGACCATCAACGTGAAAAAGGCCACTAACCGTCAAATCCTCGAACCCAAGGGGGTGGGAGAAGTAACCATAGTCGTACCATTCCCTTTCAACCAAGTATCCCGCCAAACATTGATATTGTTGTCGTCACCAATTTTCCATCGAGCTCCGAGTTTAACCAAAACATGTGAAGTGTGGATGTTACGCCAAACATAACTAGGATTATGACTCAAGCGAGCCTCCAGAAAGTTCCCCGTCAGAAAGTATTTAGCTTTGAAGACACGTGAAACTATAGCATCCTGGTTGGTGCACAAGCGCCAACATTGCTTCTCTAGCATTGCAAATTTGAAACCATGGAAGTGGCGAAAGCCCATACCACCAAATTCCTTTCTCATAGTAAACTTGTCCCAACTGAGCCAATTGATACCACGTCTAGCCCCACGATTGGAACCCCACCAAAAGGAGTTAATCATACATTGCATCTCTTCCCCAAGTGTTGTGGGAATTATTATCACATGCTTTTCATTTCATTTATTAAATAAAATATCACATTCCTCTTCTTTACCCAGGGGTTTAAAAACTGAGTTATGACGCGTAAGGCAACAAGAAAGGAAACAATACAACGAAAACCCACCTATACTTTTTTCATGCACTTGCACACAGTGTCACGTTCCTCCTTTTTTTATTTTTTATTTATGACAAAAAAAATATATGCAAAATACACCAAATTGAATAAGAAAGTATTCAAACCTGCACTTTTTTTCCAAATCTTGAATATGTATGCGGCTTGGCATGATTTTCCTATATTTAGCGGGAATAATTTTTTGTTCCATCTCTCGGTTTTTTGTCCATTTCAATACCGCGCCAGCAACGTCATTAGGGCTTATTTTTCTTGGTCACGTGTGTGAAAGATAAATCTCCAGCCAATGAATCATAATAACTGGCGTGTGTGAATCATAATCTCTAGCCACATGATGAATGCAGTTTGTCGCCAAATTGGCAGGAAAAACCTTAGTTTTGTTTTTATTTTTTATTTTTTTACTTTAAAGCAACTTTGGTTTTACCCAAGAGCACTTGGATGAGATTGTAAGGGTCTCTTCCAACTTAACTAAGGTCTTGGGATCGAATCTAGCCTTGGACATGCAACAGTGTTAAATCTCTTGAGGGAGAGTTTTGCCGCCCATTGTGGTCCTACTCGGCTCGAAGGATTAGTCTCTACAGTTGCGCACAGAGGATACCCAGTTTATACAAAAAAAACAACTTTGGTTTTTCTTTCTTTTACTTTATATTTTAAGTAGTGTATCTTTGGTATTTTAGAGATTGCAAAAAAATTTAGATGTTTAAATACGTGAAGTTTGTTTTCTATAGTGGAGAAAAATTAATTTTATGATAAAATACATAAAGTACGCTGCTAGGCAGTGTGTTTTGAAGTACTTTCGACTCCCAAAAAAATTAGATGTTCGAATATGTGAAGTTCGTTCCTCAATAACCGACTTGGTGAAAAAATAAAATTTTTGTGACGAAGAAATATGTAAAGTGTGATGCTACAATGTGTTTTGAGGTACTTTAGAGTCCAATTTTTTTTAAGATGTTCAAATATGTGAAGTTCGTTCCTCAATAAACGATTCTGTTGAAAAAATTAATTTTGTGACAAAATAGGTAAAGTGTGATGCCAAGCGTATGGTGTGAAGTACCTTAGAGTTCAGGAAAAAAATTTGATGTTCAAATTAGTGAAGTCGTTCCTCAATAACCCATTTGGTGTGATTTTGTTTTTTAATTTTGTGCCAAAATATATAAACGCAATGCTAAACAGTGTGTTTTGAGGTACTTTAGAGCCCGAATTTTTTTTAGATATTCAAATATGTGAAGTTTGTTACTCAATAATATGGTTTGGTGGAAAAAAGTTAATTTCGTAACAAAATATGTAAAATGTGGTGCTAATGCTTACCACTTTAAAAATTTGAATGGTTAAAAATTAATTTATGTAAACACCAACTTACCACTTTAAAAAAGTAATTTATTTTTATACTTATTTTCCTTAAATTGCTTCTTAAATTTACTTTAAAAAATTCATTTATTTTTATACTTATTTTCCATTTCATTTATGAACTTTATTATGGTTATTTCGCACCAGCAAATATTAGAAGTATACTTAAATTAGAGTTTGTATTTTTATTTTAGCCTCCCTTATAGTATTTGATTGAAAGTAGAATTTAATGAATATATAAAAGATGACAAATATTATTAAATTTGTGGCTTCTCTGTCATAATTAATTTAAAATTAATTGACCCCATTTTATCAAATTAATTTATTTTTACATTTTTTTTACCGGAAATTTCTATTCTTTATAATTTTTGGAACCATACTTTCTATAATCTTTAAAAAGTTTATTTTGGTCATTTCGCACCAACGAGTATTAAAAACATACTAAAAATTGGTGTTTATGTTTTTATTTTAGTCCCACTTTTTAGTATTTGATTGTAAATAGAAGATGACAAACATTGGTTTCTTTTGTTATGTTTATTTAGTTCAATAAAGTTCGATGCTAAGCAGTGTGTTATAATGTAACTCAGAGTTCGAAAAATATTTTACATGTTCGTTCCTCAATAACCAATTTGATGGAAAAAGATTATGCTAAATAGTGTATTTTGAGGTACTTAAGAGTCTGAATTTTTTTTTTATAAATGTTCAAATTAATACGTAAAGTTTGTTCCTCCATAACACGGTTTGGTAAAAAAAAATTAATTTTGTAATAAAATACATAAAATGCAATGCTCATAATTAAAGAGAGAGTAAGACAAAATAGAGGATACCCAGTTTATACCAAAAAAATGTAGACATAAAAACTTAACTCATAATTAAAGAGAAAGTAAGACAACATAATTAAAAAGCGAAACACGAACGTAGGTCTCATGCAGAGATTGGTTTAAAAGTAAATATCAATTTAATTATGCTTCTAATACTTCTTGATGCGAAATTATCTAAATAAAGAAGAAAATATCAATTTGGACATGTAATTTTTTTCCAAGATTCTAAAGTTCCCCAAAACACACTGCCTAAATCACACTTTATGTATTTTCCCATGAAATTGTTTTTCCATCAAATAGATTATTGACGAACGAAGTATTTGAGTAGTTAATAAAATTTCTGAATCCTAAAGTAACCCAAAACACACTGTCTAACATTTCACGTTACGCGTTTTGCTACAAAATAATTTTGTCCTCATCAAGTACACTAAAGCACACTTTTTAACATCCGACTTTAAAATATAAAAATATTAAAAAAAATGTAGATCAGTCATCGGTAAAACTCATTGGGAGGATATAACCGCACACATCGACAAAACCGAGTACTCGTGGCCAGACAGCTTCCCCGGTGTAGATTAGTCATCGATAAAGCCGATGAAAACTACACACAAATGATATGGTAACAAAAAAAAAAAAAAAAAAAAACCAAAATGAAAAAAAAAACCAATTGGCCAAAAAATTAGAGAATGGAACAAAAAATGTTTCCCTCCTTAATTTGATGCAGCATGTCAAGCCGCTTACATGATAAAGACTAGTCCCATAACCCGTGCGATGCACGGGGTTGGCTAAATTTCATCGTATAATCGAGTAATTAATTTTTTCGAAAGAATAATATCGCATCGTACTTGAAAGAAAATATTGCACTGGTCAACATCGAGCTTGTCAACTGTGATAATCAACAGGCTAAGGAGCACAGGGTTGTCCCCCGTGCCCCAAGGTAGCTTATGCCATTAGGCAAATGATGTTACTTTGCAAAATATAAAATCTAATAACTGTGAATAAAAATTAAATTATAAATATTAATTAAATAACAAATATCATTCCTAGCTCATCTCCAACAGATGATACACCCTCACCAACTATCATTCCTAGCTCATCTCACGCGTACTCTCTTAGTCCCTTGCCTGAATCTCCACCACCTGACACTACCTCCTCTGATCCTCCTACCTCAACTATTTCTCCTACACCTCCTGAACCACCTGAGCCACCCAAACCACCCCTTAGAACATCTTCTAGAATCCGCAATAAACCATCCTATTTACAAAATTTTCATTGTGGCATGCTTTCCATTTCTTCAAGTGATCAAACTTCTTCAGGTACTAGTTATCCTTTATCTGATTACATTTCATATGATGGTTTATCTGCTTCCCATAGATTGTTCATTGCAGCTATTAGCACTCACATTGAACCTAAGTCTTTTGCTCAAGCATCTAAGCAACAATGTTGGCTTGATGCTATGCAACAAGAACTTCAGGCTCTTGATTTGAATTCTACATGGACCATCACTGATCTACCACCTGGAAAACAACCCATTGGTCGCAAATGGGTTTACAAAATTAAGCACAATCTTTGATGGATCCATTGAGAGGTATAAGGCTCGCTTGGTTGCCAAGGGTTTCACTCAACTCGAAGGGGTTGAATACTCTGAAACCTTCTCCCCTGTGATCAAGATGACCACAGTTAGACTTGTCTTAGCCTTGGCTGCCACTCACAATTGGCATCTCTATCAACTTGATGTCAATAATGCTTTTCTTCATGGTGATCTTCAAGAGGAGGTCTACATGAAGATTCCACAAGGCATTCCTTATGCCTCTCCTACTAAGGTTTGCAAGCTTCAAAAGTCCTTGTATGGCTTGAAGCAAGCAAGTCGTCAATGGAATGCCAAACTTATTTCTTTTCTTCTTCCCTTGGGTTTCCTTCAATCCAAGCATGATTATTCTCTCTTGATTAAACACTCTACTTCCTACATTACTGTCCTCCTTATATATGTGGATGATGTTGTTCTCACAGGGAATGATTTGAATGAGATTCACCGAATTAAAAAATTACTTGATGAACAATTCAAAATCAAGGACTTAGGACACTCAAGTTCTTTCTTGGCTTTGAAGTTGCCCGCTCCCCGACTGGTATAGTGTTATCTCAAAGAAAATATACTTTAGAGTTGATTGAGGAAGCAGGTCTCTTGGCTTGTAAGCCTGCTTCTACACCAATGGCTCCCAATTTAAAATTGAGTGCACACTTAGGAGAACCACTGGCTGATCCTACACAGTATAGGCGCCTTCTTGGTCGCCTAATTTACCTTAACAATACACGGCCTGATATGTGTTATGCAGTGAACAAACTCAGTCAGTTCATTGCCAATCCTCTTGTTCCTCACTTGGATGCTGCTCTACATGTGCTAAGATACTTAAAATCATGTCCTGGTCGAGGCCTGTTCTTTGCTACTGCTTCTGATCACAAACTCACAGCTTTTAGTGATGCAGATTGGGCCTCTTGCCCTGATAGTCGTAGATCCACTACAGGTTTTTGTGTCTTCTATGGCTCTTCCCTGATCAGTTGGAAGTCGAAGAAACAAAGGGTGGTGTCACGGTCTTCCTCTGAAGCTCAATACCGTGCACTTGCAGTTACTACTTCTGAGGTTCAATGGTTATTATATGTTTTGCAGGATCTCCATTTGCCTCAAACAGGTGTTGTTTCTATTTTCTGTGACAATAAATCAGCTATTCACATTGCTCAAAATCCTGTTTTCCATGAACGTACAAAGCATATTGAGTTAGATTGTCATCTAGTACGTGATAAGGTTCAAGAGAAAGTTGTTCATCTCATGCTTGTTCTTACAAACGCTCAGCTAGCAGATGTTTATACGAAAGCTCTACACCCCTCCCAGTTTGATTTCTTTATATCCAAGCTCAACATGAAGGACATTCATAGTTTAGCTTGAGGGGGGCTGTTAGATGATATTTATCTTGTATATTCTATTTACATTAGCTAGTTTTAGTTAAGTCAATTTATTATTAGGATAGTCTTTCAATTAGTTTGACTTTCTCCTATTGGTCCAACTACTTGTATAAATACTGACATTGACCAATGAATAAACTGAGATATTTCATTATACCAATTGTAACAATAACATTAAGGGCTAGGATTTCAACTTCTGGAATAGTCGCAGCTAGGGACCATTTTCTATTGCAAAAGGATGCTGCATCAAGGAGCATAACAGATATTAACTACCATGAATTTTGTAGAATAAAACTCAACAGAGTCAGTACATTGTAAATCAATACCCACACTTTCTTTTTTGCTTTCTCCCGTAACCCACTCCCCACTAAAGAATACTTCATCTAGTTAGTGAGTGTTTCCCTTCCTCTTCTACCTTATTTTCTCTAATTTCCATCCTAATTTCTACATCTATTGAGATTACAAGCTTGGGGATGTGCTTTGAGTTGGTATTGGAATTACCCACTCTTGGAACTTTTGTTCTTTGGAACTATTGGAGATGCTTTAGAAAGCAATTTGGTGGTTCCTCTTGAAGGCATTGGAAGAGATTTAACTCATTCTCTGTAGTTATTTGCAGATATCAGAGTAGATTGTCACTGGGGTCTACTGTTCAACCCAGGACTTGTTGCATTTTGGGTAGGTCTCATCTTATTTGATGACTTCAGTATGATGCAACAATAGGAATAAGAACTTTTTGTCTATGGTCAAGTAGAAATTATGTAACTTATGTAGCACCTTTTCCTTTTGAATCATAGTGCAAATATTGTAATTAAGTGATGAAGGCTTTGGTGGTTAGCTCCTGGATTTTTAGATCACAAAGATGCAAGTTTTACTTGTTTATGAAATGTCTGAAAAACAGAGGAGACTCTGCTGAATTTTTTGTAGATATTTATAACCGTAAATGTGAATTAGGCTTGCCAAGTTAGTCTTAGCTTGTGCGCCGGTCGTGGCCTAAGGTTGGGTCGTGACAATAAGTGGTATCAGAGCTTAGGTTAGAAGGTCCTGTAGCTGCATCATTTTGGGATTGATTATAGACTCTTGTTTATAATTTGTGTACCCAGGCGCATCTTACAAGCAAGAAGCTGTGATTGCCCACTATCACACTGAAGTCTGTTATTGCATTCGTTATATTGATCCCTTTTCCTAAATTTAAATTTGTCACCGGTGGAGATGCCACCAAGAATTGCACCTAGTAGAGAGCGTAATAATATTGGCGAGTTATTAACTTCGTGATGTTGCTATAGAGTGGTATGAAAGTAAGTTATTGGCTAGACCATTTGGATTAACTCCTTTGGAGTGGGATGAGTTTGTTAGCCGGTTCTTGCTCATTTCCTCCCTCAGAGTGTTAGAGGTAGCAGAGTACGAGACTTTGAGACTCTTATGCAAACAGAGAATGTGTCAGCGATGGAGTATAATGTTCAGTTTATGCGACTAGCACGATATGCAGCACATCTGGTAAGTAGCGTGTGTGCTTTGACTCATCAGGATGCTCCTCAGCCTTCCAATTTTGTGAAATGTAAGTATTTCTTGAATGGATCTCAATTCTCTTCCTTCTTCTAAACTCTTTGTTTGGTAATCTCTCATCACAGAATTTGCTAAATGTTTTGGCCTAAAACCACCTTGCTTTTTTGTGTTCAAGAGTTGATCATGATACAAATTTTCACAATGACCTTGTTTATGAGACTCAGGATGAAATTTCAAAGCTTAGTTACTGCCCAGATCATCAAAGGTTGGCCGAAACAAACATGTGTGAAAACACATATTCCACTGATTTTTCTTGCAAGAGAGAAGTATTATTTGTGACATCAGTATTGCGAGTCATTGTCAAGAAAAAAAAATTGTATCAGGGGATGAATGGTTTAAGTTTATTAAGGAAAAAAAAATCATAATTATTGAAATCCACTACTGTTCATGATATTGGCTTCAAGGTGAATCAGCATTTCCCTAGAAGGATAGCAAAAATCATCCCTCATTTGAAGACGCATATTCCACTTATTTTTTCTGTCCAAAAATTAAGTGAATCCTATTGCTGTGCTATACATACGGCTGAACGTTGTCAAGAACAAATGTTTTTAACAGGATAAGAGTGGCATGAGTTTGTTAGAGAAAACAACTTGCAAATTGGAGATGTTTTAGAGTTTTCTATTACCAATTTCCCACGATCGTTATATATGCAGATTTTGCATGATTATAAAACATTGTACAAACTTTCTTATACAATTTATAGACATTGATAATTGAACAATAAAATGTGTTTACAACCCAGCCAAAATAAAATCATAATTATTAAAATCCACTACTGTTCATGATATTGGCTTCAAGGTGGATCAGACATAAGCATAGTAAAATTTCGTTCGCAAATTGTATGTATAAGTATAAAAATAATCCGTCATAATTATAAATATCCCAGTTATTTACATCTATTATATATACAAATGAAAATGAAACAAATGGCTTTAAATCTGATTTGTCACTCAACTAGGCTATCCACCTAGGATTTGCGAAAAATAAGGCCACCTAATCAGATTTTTAATTATATGTCATGTACACATGTGTCATGTCATTCAATTTTATTAGGTGTTAATTACAAAAACACAATTAAAGCTATTTATTAGTTATTTCCTATTTTGAGAACAATCTTACACGGGAAGTAATTAGAGTAAAATGCATTTATTTGTATCACCATCAAAACAAAAACAAAAATTCAAACACTATGTGCTGTCAAAAAAACTCAAACACCATGTAAGTTGCAGACACAAATACGAAAAAAACTACAAATCTGTTATACACCTCTATTTATTCAAATAATTGAATAATTAATACAAGAAAAAATAAATAAAAATTCAAGTTGCATACACCGAATTACATGAGCTCATCACCGTATAATATTCAAATATCTATTATATATACAAATGAAATCTATTATATATACAAATGAAAATGAAACAAATGGCTTTAAATATGATTTGTCACTCAACTAGGCTATCCACCTAGGATTTGCGAAAAATAAGGCCACCTAATCAGATTTTTAATTACATGTCATGTACACATGTGTCATGTCATTCAATTTTATTAGGTGTTAATTACAAAAACACAATTAAAGCTATTTATTAGTCATTTCCTATTTTGAGAACAATCTTACACGGAAGTAATTAGAGTAAAATGCATTTATTTGTATCACCATCAAAACAAAAACAAAAATTCAAACACTATGTCTCACAAAAAAACTTAAACACCATGTGAGTTGCGAGACACAAATACTGAAAAAACTACAAATCATTATATACACCTCTATTTATTCAAATAATTGAATAATTACTACAAGAAAAAATAAATAAAAATTCAAGTTGCATACACCGAATTACATGAGCTCATCACCGTATAATATTCAAATATAAAACACAAATCATTATTCCTTTTCAAAATGAATACAATTATTAAATTTAAATACTAAACCTATTGTAAACAATTAAATATCATTGATTAATTTTTTCTATGTTTTTTTTCACCACCAGATAAAAATTCCATAAAACAATATTCAATGTCAAAATTCACATATAAAAACATGACAAAATTCACCACTAGATAAAAATTCACCACTAGATAAAAATTCCATTAAACCTTTTGTTATTTTATAAATCAGACTGGTATTTTATTCAATTAAGTTTTGTCACTAGGTATACAATTTCGCAATGAATCTTATATTCTTGGTCACTTTGTGAGTATTTTTGAAGTTGTTTTCTCTCAAATGTTGTCGTGTGGATGGGATGGATCCTTTTTTGACTCAACCCAAAAGCCAGGATCATATATCAAATGGAAAAATAGGTTTGGTTCTTTTGAACCAAGATTTCCACACAACACAAACAAACACAATACATTATTTCATTCACTTTTCTTTATTTCTTCTAATGTTTGCAGAGACAATAGGTGTTGGATGAAGCTTGATGAGACTCGCCACAAGGGACACAATGATAGAGAGCCATTAGGGAAAGTTGTGTATAATATATTTTACTACCAGCTTCTTCTGAATAGTTGGTTAGGATTACTTATGTCAATTGTTTAATAGTTAGGTAGTTAATTTTCAATCATGATAATAGCATTGTATAACTAGGAGGAAACTAAACAAATTATCTAAAGATTTGTTGGTTAGAACTAGACTAGAGTGTTGAGTTTTGCTAAGTATATCAAAGATTGTTTAATTTAGTTTGTAGTGAAAAGAGAGTTGTAATTCAAAGATTGTATGCTCTATTTTATATGTTTGTTCTTGAGTTTTAAATGAGATGATTTTTATGCATAAATATGTGTGACTGTTAACACCTCTTTGGCGCACCTTTGAATACTTTGTGTGACTATTATTCTTCTATCGATAGTTTTCATTGCAATTTCCAACTAATTATAGTTTAAATGTTGTTCTACTTAATTTGCTGTCAAATTGTTTATTTTTATGTATCTTATGATTTTTTTCTCACAATCACAAAACAATTTCACAAAAAAATCAAGTTATTTCATTATACCAACTCATTTGTTAACTACCATACTAGTGTAGCGCAAAACAAAAGTAATTTGCTATATTTAAATTATGAAAGATACATAGTGTTTTAAATTATAATTCATCACAACCAACTGTCATCTATTGTCAAAAAACATTAAAAATAAATAGTTACAAGTTGCAATATAATTATTTTAATTTTTTGTCGTTAAATTACCGTATTAAATCACTGGTATGACATTAGGAATAGTCTACAAAAACATTAACAAGCTATAAAAAATCGGTATTAATATTGATTTTTTGGCTTACAACATAAACAACAAACCATATTGATTTTAAAATCATTATTTCATACAATATTTAACAATTTACATATAATTAATATTACATTTTTCATTCGGCCATCTATTTATTTTCTCTAGATTTTTTGTTTAATTTTGGTATTTTAAAGCGAATTTGTTCCCCGTGTATCGCACGGGTTACATACTAGTATACTTACATATGATAAAAATATAAAAAGGATTCAGAATCTAAAGGATCCCGTGCATCGCACGGGGCAATTCGACTAGTATAGTACTCTTAAATTATTTCACCTCTAGCTAAAAATTTCTCAAATGCTGTGGAATAAATCAGTGCATTGGTAATCTTTGACCGTTTGAGGTTTTGAGAAGTTCTTATATATATATATATATATATATATATATATATATATATATATATATATATATATATATATATATATATCTTGAATTCAACTTTGTACCAAACTACAGTACTACTACCATTTGAGCATTATATTAGTTTAAATTTAAATCTGACGTAGTATAGTTGGAGAAGCGACAAGACACCTCTTATAACCAAAATACCAAGTGCCATATACATGCATGAAACTAACTTGGAAAATAAAAATCTATTGCTTATGGCAATTGAGAACAGACGAACCCCTTTTATTGAGGCACTAAGAAAACGATTTGCAGACAGTCAAACAAAAGTGGTCTTTGATAACCTAATTCAATGTGTGGATGAGTATGAAAACACTGTTTTACACTTGGCAGCGACATGGCATATCAAATGGTATCGGTTTTGATATAAACATGAATAGTCCCCTCAGTGCTTGTTGCATTGACAATTTCAAATGATATGGAGATCTTTGGTTCTGAAGTGTCATAGTGCGATAGTGTGTACGCGTGGTTGTCTAAGCCGACAAAAAATAAGCATGAGTCCAACTCTAACATGACCATACATGAGGCTCTAGCTTCTACTAGTATACTATGTAGACAGATCTACTTTAACGAATTTGATCACCCTTATCCCTTTCCTGTGATCAAAATGTTCTCACAAATTATCCTTGAAACTGAAAGCTTATATTAGATTAGAATAAGCCATAAACACCTTACATGCATGTCATTGACTCACATGCAGAATCTCCAAAGACTCACGTGCACAATCTTGCTCAAAGTAGCAGCACTCCTTGCTGGTGTTTCCTTTGCTACATCAAGCAAGCACAGACCCAAGTGGTAGTAACAGAACTGAAACAGGTGAACCAATAGAAGGAAAACCTGCATTTGATGCATTTGCTTTGTCTTCAGTAATTGTCCTTTGCTTCTCTTTCACTGCATTCATAGTGTTCCTTTCTATGCTCACTTTGCGAAAAGAAGTTCAAGATTTCAAAATCGATGTGAATAAATCTATCCATATTAGAAGCCACCATAGATCAAAAAAGGTAAAATACCCCTGCTAATCTTGAAGTTCATAGTCAGTAGCATATAGAAAATAAAAATAGAAGGCTATGCACAACTTTGTGAAGACCAAAGCCAAAATTGAAATAAAGTGTTGCACTTGGTAGTAGCATGGGAGGACTGGGAGTATCTCCAATTTCACATACTGAGCATTTCTGCAACATCACACTGGTGCGCCATGAGAGTATCTCCAATGGTCACAAGCTGAGCATTTCTCAACCTTCACACTATTTTCCAACGTACAGAATTCACATGACCAAGTGTTGTGCTTGGTAGTATCGCCTTTCGGCTGTTGCGTGCCACACAATTCACATATAGGGGCTAATGACTGAGTTGATCAAGCACCATTCACATGAAATAGAAAAGGTAGTATGTTACAAGATCATAGGTAATTATATTCTTTAGAAGAGATCAAAGCTACATAACTATTCAAGAGTAGTAAAATTTGAGCTAAAATATTTATGGAACTTCAAAAACAAGAAAAATAAAAATCAAAGTGGTAATTTTGTAACTAGAAAGTAAACACAAAAATAAAAAATAAAATTCACAAACCAAATAGACCCTTATTTAGCATACTTTGAAACAACCCAAAAAGAAAAAGAAAAATGCAAAATAAATGAATGCGGTTTATTTGAATGCTTACTTTGTTAAGCAGAGTGCAAATCGAACACTCCCATTGCGAGTTCTTGAGAATGAGGTGTTCTATTATGATCGATTGAGGCCTATATGAACTGATAAATTTGCGAACTAGATCTTCCATGAGAATTGGAATGAAAATGTGAAATGTTTTCTTGTCCAAAACGTCTTCGTTGAGACCCGCTTTGATCTTCAATGACAGATTCAATTTTTGGTGTATCCATTGTCAAATCAACAAATCTAGATGTCGAATCCTTATCACGACTTCTTTTTCGAGATGTCGGATCCAAATGCAGAGTAGACTTGTCTGCTTGTCTTGAGCTTCCACCACTTTTCTCGCTTATTTTCAAGGTTCTCAGCAGGTCACGATTGACATCTTCATTATCCGAATGTTCACAAGATTGAGAAGCACACCATATGTCATCTTGTAATCTCCTTTCTGCAGCCATTACAAAGCAGGCTTGTGTTGGACTAAGTGCCTTCATTATAACACTATCACCACCGAGACGCTTGGGTCCAGATGGGAGAAGAGATCCCAATCGTGATCTCTTTTCCGCACCGCAAGTGCGCTTTATGTAGAGATGATAGTGGAGGTTGCCGGGAATAACCACCTAAACGCCTTCCTTGGAGGTCAAACCCTCGCTGAGAGACGCTTATCCCCTTAGATATCAACTCTTCGCATTCCCGTGAATGATTAATAACATGAATATATGATTAGTAATATGGATAAAAGAAGAATAACTAAGCAAATCCAATACCTTGCCGAGAAAGGAAAACATAGTTTTATTCTTAGAATTCACGATTTTATACACTGTTTAGAACGATCGAAGCAATGGCGAATCAATGTTTAAGCCATTATCAGAACGAAAAATTGTCCCATCATAAAATATTCATGCGCCAAAACTAAGCAAAATTATTCAAAAGAATGGAGAGGTTACGCAATATCTTGTTTGCAATCTGCACTTCCTAGCAAGACCAACAGTGTGAAGGTGCGTTGCAAGGAAAATAAAGTTCTATCGCCCCTATTATGTTGCTTTGTTAATTTATCATTATTAGTAGTATTTTTAGGAATCTTGGAAAGTACAAAAATGTTTAAAAAACAATAGAACTCGGATGAACTAAAATCAACAATCTTGGAACTTGAGCATTGAATATCTCTATCATAACCAAGTTAATGGTAGTCATAGCTAGAATACTTGATTGTAGCAAAAAGTAGAAACTTAAGGATTAAGATCTAAATCAACAAATAAATTTAATATAAAACTACACAAAATAGGATACATGACAAATAAAGTCGCAATAAAATCCACAAAACAATGGTGCGAAGAAGCAAAGAGTGCATTTGAAAAGGTATCAAAATCTATTTAGAATCATTTAGCACACAATAAGAATATCAAGTGTCAAAAGAGAACCTTTCTAAGTTCATCCCAGAGCTTGTAGAAGTTGCCATTATGAGCACTATGTACATTATGGCAAAGCTCATGAAGCATTGTATCCGAACTTCATGAAATGGGAAAAAATCCATATCATTGCTTGGCCTCCGTAATCGCAACTTAACATTTATACCACCTCCAACATTCACTCCCAGAAGAGCTGGATTGCTTGGGCTACAATCACGTACACAACTTCAGTCATTTTCCACAGGAAATTAAAAATCAAAAATTCATTTCTATTCATTGCCCAAAGGGGAAAGCAAAGTAAAGGCACACAGCTGCATAAACAGACAGTAACCAATGTTTCACGTACAAACTATTTTTCCGAAGTTTGTGATTATGCAATCAACCTATGAATGAACAAGGCAACAAGCTTTACTTTAAGATTTCAAAAAAGGGTAAAATACAATTTCACAAAAACATGCTAATTTTATACTAAAAAATCATCAAGAAAAATAATGCCTTTTTCACTTCAAGTTGAAAGTTTTGCCATCCTAATTCCACTACTTGTTTTTTTTCCTGCACTAGTCATTAATTAAAGGAAGCGAAACAAAACAAAAGAGGAAGTGATGAATTACCAGAATTCAGAGAGAAGCTTAACCCTCCATTTACGTTTGCGCATGATAGGTTTTGCACTTTGTTGGGCGATCTTCTCAATATTTTGGTGGCTTTTTCTTCATCCGGCTTCCTCTTCAAAGCTTTGATTTCCCAAACCTTGTGTAGGTCGCCTAAGTTCATTTCCCCAATCAACACTTTGAAATCCCTAAATCCGAAAAACACAAATATGAATTGAGTGAGAATGGGGATAGAAGAATCAAGATTGCGGTGATGTGATAACTCTATTTTATATAGAGTATTTCATATGTTTAAACTTAGTATTTGCTCTCTTTCAAGTAATAATAAAGAGTTTATATAGTATTTAGTGTGATATATGATATCTTGAGTGATTTGAATGGTTATAGTTATTATTAGACCATTTTGGATATATTGTGGTATGTTTGATGTTTTTGTTCGATGCAGGTCTCAATGCTAATGCATCAATGCTCTGCAGACCGATCCCGCATCAATTCTGCGCTACTTGATGAATAAGCAGTCTGTTTCATATGCATCCACTTGCAAGTGATGACCTCCTGCTTGGTTCTCTGATGCCATCCAACCTTGTATAGTAGGCGCCTACCATTCAAACATAGCCATAGGGTAGCTTTGAAGAGTCATCAACATAGGGACACATGTTCATACATCATGAGACCTCCCTATACACTTGTCAAAGATCTTATCCATGCAAACAACTGCTGGAAAGTTACTACAGCTATCATCCACTCAAGGTTACTTCAACATGAAGGAAGGAAGCACCTCTCTTGAAGGCTATAAAAGGACCTCACATCTTCATTTGGAAATATATCACAATCCATAAGTTAGATCAAAATTTCAATATACATAGTTAGTTTTTATATTTTTAGAGGAAGAGGAAGGAATTGACAAATCCTCCTTTACTCATTTTCATAGTGTTTGTATAGTGCTAAGGAGTAATGCTAGTGCATTGCTAGAAGACTTCATATAAAGGTTTTCAACATTTGTAACTTTACTCTTGTTGTTTCTCTTTAGTGATTTCTATATATATAAACATGGTCTATTCAGTTTATATATATCTTGCAATGTCTCTTGTTAGCTAAACCTTTCTTAGTTGGAATGTTCTAATCATTTAATGAGCTTTTAAGTAAGTATGTTGCAAGTATATATGTTTGTACTTTAGTTCTTGCTTGATAATATTTTTATTACTTATTTTAAACTTGATCACTTAGAATAAGTATGAATTGTAAATGACCAGACATGGCTTACAATTAAGAACTCAAGAACTAATATGGGTGAGTGTTTTACATAAAGAAAACTTTGTGAAAACCATGCTAAGTCCTAGACATAGGATAGTATAGTCCATAGGATAATTGTGGGTACTTACAATACAAGAGTGAATTCACTTAAGCAAAATGAATACTTGTTAGGAGGCAAGATAGGCACTAACACCCCTTTCTTTACTGCATAGAACAAGGATCATAAGAGCTGGTAATGATACTCTGAAGAAAGTGACCGAAAGGCACATAGCTAATGCAACAGCATTCAGTGCAGCTGCATCACATACTGCATCATACACTTTTAAGTAAATTACTTGATGAAGACATTCCAACTAGCTTTTCTCTTTTACACTATCAACATTCTTTCTTAGTTTTCTAACTTAGTTGTGATCATCAACCAAAATCCAAAATTATTTTATTACTTTGTGACTTTACACTTTATTACTTTCTATTTGTTTTAAAAGTGAGTTTTTCAATCTCTGTGAGTTCGATCTTTTTACTACTTGTTTTTGGACAGTGTATACTTGCACTCAAGTGTATGTGGCATATTCCACACACCATGATGCATAGTGGCAGATTCGAGAGCGCTATTGGAGAAGAGAAAATCAAACGACGGCGAAAATCTATTGGGGTTTGATTGTCGCAAGTTCGAAAGAACAAGCCACGTGGGGCAAGCATGTATTTTTTCATACTCCACACCCATCGAACACAAAATCTTCTTCGCTTCATACGTACGACACGACAATGTGTTACCTTCTAGAAGCATTTCTTCAACAACACAAGCAACTTAGTGAAACTCTTATCAGTCCACCCATTTTCGCCTTCAGATTGAACAATTTTATCACCGCAGTCAACCGTGTCATTGTACTTCCCAAATACAAAGGCTCTTCTATATCTTTGCACAATGTATCAAAGGCATGTGCTTTCTTAACAGACTCCGGCCCAATATCACGTATCATGTCCTCCATTCGATCATCCATATTTGCATCTGCGAAATTATCTCTTTCAGACACACTTGGGATATTTAAGTTCTCACCGTGCCATATCCAGGTTGTATAACTACGACAAATCCCATCAACAAGAAGATGATCTTGTATTGTGTCAACCGTTTGTGGTGTCCGGTTCACACATTTAACACAAGGACAATCAAAAATTCCACCACTATTTACAAGCTTTTTTTGAGCAAACTCTAGAAACTCTTCTACTCGTCACTCAACTTACTAGCTTGCATCCAACTACGATCCATAGCTCCACTCAATAAATAATAAATAGTTAGTCCATAGCTACAGGAGTTTTTTCCAAGGACACTGAATGTGTTCACTCTAGCTAATAAGATTCTTTAATTAATTTGATTTGTGAAATCTATACTAATGGAATTGTTCCTCAAATTCACTTCGGAAATTATTATACTAATAAAACTATATGAACTAAATTATGTACTTATATGATAGAACATACCGAATGAGAGACGGAAGCAGAAACAGAGAAAAGAACTCGGTTCTGTTCTACTGACTAGTAAGGTTTAGAATCCCAAGATATAGTATCCTAGAAGTTCTGACCAAGCAATCTCCTGTAAGAAAAAAGAACATTCCTTCAAGTGAGTCTCAAACTAATAATAAAGCTTTTGATACAATTGAAACAATTGCTAAGACTAACTAGGAAAACCAATTAATGTCATAAGAACATCATAAGAATCATGTTGGTTACATATTTCTGCAATCAGCAGAAATAAGGAAGCAAGAAAATCAACAGAAAAGAGGAAGAAAAAGCACCAAGGCACCAGCAAGCACAAGTGATAACAACACAGCTATAACAGTTCTAATCTAGTTATAACTGTACTAATAATGATGAAAAGAAAGTGGATCTTAAATTCAGCTGTAGCTTAATTATATTTCTATTTCTGTTAAGCTAGTTTAATCTGCACCTTACAGTTGCAGTATAAGCATAGATTTAGGGAGCCAAGTTTACTTTAAGTGTGTAAGTCCATCATGAATAATCAGAGAAGAATTGAATCAGTTTCTTTATTTTCAATTTAACTTCTTCCCCAACTTCTTAGGAGCCCCCCTTTGCTCGAGAAGGGTTATTTATACATAACCTTCAAAATGCCATCACACTCATTTAAGTTATTTATACATTTTCATGGTCCAGTCAACTAATTTTGTGTGGTAATTAAAATATGTGATGTAATACAAGTTCATTTCATCAAAACCAAAATAAATGCATGTTTAAGTTCATTATTACCAGCTGATCTGATTTCACACAGAATATGCAGCTTGTTTTACATTAATGCAGTCTAGTAGGAAATAACCAGATTGTGGGTATGTACTCTATCTGGCTAATCTACAACCGGACACAAATGGTAAAGTAACCACTATATACCTAAGCTTCCAAGTAACACTGTACCACCCCTTGAAAATTTGTTGATTCAAAATATGTGCTTCAATTCAAATTTGTCCCAAATCACTCATATGGGAGCTCAGAGTCAGAGTTACATATATTAACAAAACTAGCTACTTTCCTTTTATATACTCAAAGAATAAGATGTGCCCGAGGCTAACACCAAAAGAGAGTGCAAATATAGAAACCATAGTTACATTGTATGCCAATCCTTAAACAATGCCCTTAAAATGGAAGAGAAAAAAGACCATATCAAATGCAATTTGCAATTACACCGATGAACAAGTACACACTAAAGAACAGAAAGTCAGAAACCAAAAGAATCTCCTTAACATCAATAATTACATCTTAAATGCTGTTGCAATATGGTACTCACTACTCACAATCACTCGCAAAGAACCGAAACCAAAAGAATCTCCCTCGCATCAGTAATTACGCAACTACGCTGATCACCCTAGAAGTCTTTAAAAGGCAAAGAAGAATTACATAAGCTACAATGACACACCACAAAAAAACCCTAATACATAAAATCTACAAAATCAATCCCAAATTAAGTTTTAAAACCTCATAAACCCTAAATCCTCCACCTAAAATTTATACAATCAATAAAAAGTAAATACCGCAAAAAAACCCTAGAGATAGAGCAACACAGAGAGATAGAGAAACACAGAGAAAGAGAGAGAGAGAGAGAGAGAGAGACAGAGAGACAGAGAGCTTGCCTGGAAAGAGAGGAGAGAGCGCAAGATGATGAGGGTTGGAGAGAGCTTGCCTGGACTGTTCTGTTTTGCGAGAGAGACGATGAGACGTTTGCAAAAGAAGAGCGCGTTTTTGATGAGTTTTGCGTTTTGAGTTTTTTATTTTTAATTGTGAAATACTTTTGAAGTCAAGCTATATATACTACTGGCCTGTCTTAAATTTTTAAAATTTTCCACTTTTGAGGTCACGCGTATTTTACGCTTGACTTAAAAACTACCGAGCCAAAAAATGTTTTCATGTTTATTTCAACTTACAAGTTTGCCACCGCGTCCATATATCAAGGCAGACATCTGAGCGCATGACTTTAAATGTCTAATTCTTTTCATGATTTTGCACTAGTGTTCCCCCTACATTGGAAACTTGCGCGCAAATGTGACTGCATCTCAGGTTTAGCGAAATTTGCGACTGCAGATAAGTAATGAAATTGAATGATTAGATAAAATGAAATGCTAGCAAATTTACTTTTTACTAGTATTTTACCCGTGCATATGCACGGGTGATACTGTATTTGTAATATTTTCTATGAAATTATAAATACATTGAAAGTTGCAATATAATAAATAAAAAAAAGGAATATCGGATCTAGGGTAAAATATGCACCCCCGTTGATAGTAGTTAAAGTTTTTAATGCAAATCTTAGTGATTAAATTGATTTTGATTTTAATACTTTCATTAGAAAGATTATAGTAAATAGTAAATTTTAGATTGAGTAAAAATGAAGAAAAAGAAAAATGAGATTAAAGGTAAAAAAATGCACTCTTGTTGGCGCTCCCGTTGGCACTCCGATTGCCGCTTCCGTTGGCACTCTGATTGCCGCTCCCGTTGCCATTGTCGATCCTAAGCCAGTCTCTCGTTGCCGCTCCTGTTACCATGTTTTTACTCCTTTTTTTCTATATAATTTAATATTAATTTAGTCATATTCATTTAATTATAAAAATGATATTTTGTCATTTTTGGTAGTGGTTAATGTTCTTTTTTTACTATTCATAGTGAAAAAATAATTCTATGTTATTTATTATTGAGTATAATATTAAGTTAATAATTTAGTTTATTGAAAAAAATAATTTGAAACTTTAGTTAGAAGTATGTACTTTTTTACAATTGGTAATGGTCAAATTGATTAATTTTAGTAGTTTGAGTTGATTATAAAAATAGTTACTTTTTGTAGTTTTGTCTTTTAGTGGTTAAATGACCATTTAACCCTAATATTGTAACTTATGAAAGGAGGGTAAGTTAGTAAATTTGGTGGAGGATTGATTGCTATCATTTAAGTAGAAGTCCAACTATCCACATGACACGTGTTCACTGACACACGCTAACAATTTTTTTTCGAAAACCAAAGAAAATATTTTTTTTACTATTTAATAAAATCTACTAAAACCAATCAATTTAACTACTATCAATTGTCAACAAAAACCATAGTGCTAAAAAAATTTCAAAATATTTTTTTTAATAATTTAATTAAAATAATATTAAATCATCTAGAAAAAACATTAGCAAGTGGCAACCCGAGCTGCAACGGGAACGACAACAAGAGACTAGCAACGGGAGCAACAACGGGAGAGGCAACAGAAGCAACAACAAGAGAGGCAATCTAATATCCAATATGTAATATATAATATATAATATCTAATATAATAAAACGAAGTGCTAGCAAATTTATTTTTTAACTCTAACTATCCACATGAAACGTATCCATTTTAAAGGGCAATTAATAAAGCCGCACGTCTGACGCATGCTGACAATTTTTTTTGGAAAACACAAAAAATATATTTTTTAATTATTTACTAAAACTACTAAAATCAATCAATTTAACTTCTATCAATTGTCAACAAAAGTCATAGTCCTAACAAAAAATCCAAAATAACTATTTTTTAATAATTTAATTAAAATCATTAAATTAATATTAAATTATCTAGAAAAAAACAAAACAAGTGGCAACTGGGACCAGCAACGGGAACGACGACGAGAGACTAGCAACCGGAGAGGCAATGAGATCAACAACGGGAGAGACAACATGAACTGGCAATAGGAGCAGCAATAGAAGTGCATATCTTATATTAGATCTCTTTTTTATTCTCATTTTTCTCAGTTTTTTAGATTAGAATAAGATATTGACTTTTTTACCTTTCTGCGACACAACTTTTTTTAGCAAGTTGAAATATAACCCTTTTATCAAGTTTTTCCTTTTTATTTTATTAAATTTTACAATTTTCAAAATATTTATAAGTTCATAACAAATTATAACAAATACAGTGTCACCCGTACGGATGCCCGGGTACTGTATTAGTAATGTAATACTAGTAAATAAATAGAATATTTATATTGATGTGGAAAATTGACCTTTTTTTTGTACGCATACGGAGTAGTCACTACCACTAAAAACTCACACACACAATTGTGAGGTTTCAGATTCGAACTCGGTACATGATATTCAATCTAGCAATTTCAGCATTTGTTAATTGAGCTAGTCCTTATAGATGAAAATTGACTTTATATGGGCAGCAAAGGCATTTCTTTTTGAAAGATTCTATGGGCGAAGGGCATGGGTTTGATGTAATCCTATGATGAAAGACAGAAACGTCTTTGCCTACTCGCGAATTATTATTTTTTTGACCAAAATAAACTTATGGAATTTCATTAAAAATCAAAGTAGCAATACATGGAGAAATACAATCAAAAACTTGAAGGCTAGCATAATTCATTGCCGCTCTAGCGAGAGTGTGAGCCACAAGGTTGACTTGCCTTCTGACGAAACTAACGCAGTAGTTTTCTAGACTAGATAAGAGACTCCGACAAGTGCTTAAGATAGAGCCATATTCGGTCTGAAAGTTTAACGAACCCTGAATTCCATCTACTACCGCTTTGCAATCAAGCTCGATGGTGGCGCGAGGAGTGCCTAACTCTCGTAACCAAGTAATAGCTTCCAATATGGGGTTGTTGAGTGCACGCTGTGCCAGAAGAGTGCACAAGCTTAGACTTCTGCGCATGCTGCCAACTGTGTAGATAGTCACAGGAACACTGCAGTGATATCTGGGTTGGTTTTTCGATTCCATCCCACACCTTCTCATTGTGCCGCGTTCCATAAGCACCATATCAACATAGCAAAACGACATCTCTCATCCTCAGTAAGCGTGGCTAAGATATGAAAGATGCTAGCCTTTAAACCCTTACCATCAATAAACACCGGATGCCCAACATTCCAAAAGTCTGTTGCCCTCCAAATCTCTGTTGCTTTTGGACACTCAAAAAAGAGATGTCACTCGGACTCCACAGCGCTATCACACATTGCGCAAGTGGCTGGACATTGCACATGTCGACGCCGAAGATTTGCACGGCAAGGGAGAACATCGCGCAAGGAGCACCAAAGAAGGAGGCGAACATTGTGAGGAATTTTCAGGTTCTAGACTGAGTTCCAATTACCAGCTATTCTCATATCCATAGTATCTATAAATTCATTCATAGCAACATAGTACGCAGACTTGGCCGAATAATACCCATCCCGGCTCTTATTCCACACCAAAGAATCCACACCTTCCCGACATCGGATTGAAACACTTAGAATCTTCGCCTTGTCCTCTAGAGTGAATAATTGATTGAGTAGGGGGATATTCCACCCGGGACCATCAACGTGAAAAAGGCCACTAACCGTCAAATCCTCGAACCCAAGGGGGTGGGAGAAGTAACCATAGTCGTAACATTCCCTTTCAACCAAGGATCCCGCCAAACATTGATATTGTTGCCGTCACCAATTTTCCATCGAGCTCCAAATTTAACCAAAACATGTGAAGTGTGGATGTTACGCCAAACATAACTAGGATTATGACTCAAGCGACCCTCCAGAAAGTTCCCCGTCAGAAATTATTTAGCTTTGAAGACACGTGAAACTAAGCATCCTGGTTGGTGCACAAGCGCCAACCTTGCTTCATTAGCATTGCAAATTTGAAACCATGGAAGTGGCGAAAGCCCATACCACCAAATTCCTTTCTCATAGTAAACTTGTCCCAACTGAGCCAATTGATACCACGTCTAGCCCCACGATTGGAACCCCACCAAAAGGAGTTAATCATACATTGCATCTCTTCCCCAAGTATTGTGGGAATTATTATCACATGCTTTTCATTTCTTTTATTAAATAAAATATCACATTCCTCTTCTTTACCCAGGGGTTTAAAAACTGAGTTATGACGCGTAAGGCAACAAGAAAGGAAACAATACAACGAAAACCCACCTATACTTTTTTCATGCACTTGCACACAGTGTCACATTCCTCCTTTTTTTATTTTTTATTTATGACCAAAAAAATATATGCAAAATACACCAAATTGAATAAGAAAGTATTCAAACCCGTAGTTTTTTTCCAAATCTTGAATATGTATGCGGCTTGGCATGATTTTCCAATGTTTAGCGGGAATAATTTTTTGTTCCATCTCTCGGTTTTTTGTCCATTTCAATACCGCGCCAGCAACGTCATTAGGGCTTATTTTTCTTGGTCGCGTGTGTTAAAGATAAATCTCCAGCCAATGAATCATAATAACTGGCGTGTGTGAATCATAATCTCTAGCCACATGATGAATGCAGTTTGTCGCCAAATTGGCAGGAAAAACCTTAGTTTTGTTTTTATTTTTTATTTTTTTACTTTAAAGCAACTTTGGTTTTACCCAAGAGCACTTGGATGAGATTGTAATGGTCTCTTTCAACTTAGCTAAGGTCCTGGGATCGAATCTAGCATTGGGCATGCAACAGTGTTAAATCTCTTGAGGGAGAGTTTTGCCGCCCATTGTGGCTCGAAGGATTAGTCTCTACAGTTGCGCACAGAGGATACCCAGTTTATACAAAAAAAACAACTTTGGTTTTGCTTTCTTTTACTTTATATTTTAAGTAGTGTATCTTTGGTATTTTAGAGATTGCAAAAAAATTTAGATGTTTAAATACGTGAAGTTTGTTTTCTATAGTGGAGAGAAATTAATTTTATGATAAAATACATAAAGTACGCTGCTAGGCAGTGTGTTTTGAAGTACTTTCGACTCCAAAAAAAATTAGATGTTCGAATATGTGAAGTTCGTTCCTCAATAACCGACTTGGTGAAAAAATAATAATTTTGTGACGAAGAAATATGTAAAGTGTGATGCTACAATGTGTTTTGAGGTACTTTAGAGTCCAATTTATTTTAAGATGTTCAAATATTAATTCTGTTGAAAAAATTAATTTTGTGACAAAATAGGTAAAGTGTGATGCCAAGCGTATGGTGTGAAGTACCTTAGAGTTCAGGAAAAAAATTTGATGTTCAAATTAGTGAAGTCGTTCCTCAATAACCCATTTGGTGTGATTTTGTTTTTTAATTTTGTGCCAAAATATATAAACGCAATGCTAAACAGTGTGTTTTGAGGTACTTTAGAGCCCGAATTTTTTTTAGATATTCAAATATGTGAAGTTTGTTACTCAATAATATGGTTTGGTGGAAAAAAGTTAATTTCGTAACAAAATATGTAAAATGTGGTGCTAATGCTTACCACTTTAAAAATTTGAATGGTTAAAAATTAATTTATGTAAACACCAACTTACCACATTAAAAAAGTAATTTATTTTTATACTTATTTTCCTTAAATTGCTTCTTAAATTTACTTTAAAAAATTCATTTATTTTTATACTTATTTTCCATTTCATTTATGAACTTTATTGTGGTTATTTCGCACCAGCAAATATTAGAAGTATACTTAAATTGGAGTTTGTATTTTTATTTTAGCCTCTCTTATAGTATTTGATTGAAAGTAGAATTTAATGAATATATAAAAGATGACAAATATTATTAAATTTGTGGCTTCTCTGTCATAATTAATTTAAAATTAATTGACACCATTTTATCAAATTAATTTATTTTTACATTTTTTTACTGGAAATTTCTATTCTTTATAATTTTTGGAACCATACTTTCTATAATCTTTAAAAAGTTTATTTTGGTCATTTCGCACCAACGAGTATTAAAAACATACTAAAAATTGGTGTTTATGTTTTTATTTTAGTCCCACTTTTTAGTATTTGATTGTAAATAGAAGATGACAAACATTGGTTTCTTTTGTTATGTTTATTTAGTTCAATAAAGTTCGATGCTAAGCAGTGTGTTATAATGTAACTCAGAGTTCGAAAAATATTTTACATGTTCGTTCCTCAATAACCAATTTGATGGAAAAAGATTATGCTAAATAGTGTATTTTGAGGTACTTAAGAATCTGAATTTTTTTTTTTATAAATGTTCAAATTAATACGTAAAGTTTGTTCCTCCATAACACGGTTTGGTTAAAAAAAATTAATTTTGTAACAAAATACATAAAACGCAATGCTCATAATTAAAGATAAGACAAAATAGAGGATACCCAGTTCATACCAAAAAAATGTAGACATAAAAACTTAACTCATAATTAAAGAGAAAGTAAGACAACATAATTAAAAAGCGAAACACGAACGTAGGTCTCATGCAGAAATTGATTTAAAAGTAAATATCAATTTAATTATACTTCTAATACTTCTTGATGCGAAATTATCTAAATAAAGAAGAAAATACCAATTTGGACATGTAATTTTTTTCCAAGATTCTAAAGTTCCCCAAAACACACTGCCTAAATCACACTTTATGTATTTTCCAATGAAATTGTTTTTCCATCAAATAGATTATTGACGAACGAAGTATTTGAGTAGTTAATAAAATTTCTGAATCCTAAAGTAACCCAAAACACACTGTCTAACATTTCACGTTACGCGTTTTGCTACAAAATAATTTTGTCCTCATCAAGTACACTAAAGCACACTTTTTAACATCCGACTTTAAAATATAAAAATATTAAAAAATGTAGATCAATCATCGGTAAAACTCATTGGGAGGATATAACCGCACACATCGACAAAACCGAATACTCGTGGCGACACTTCCCGGTGTAGATTAGTCATCGATAAAGCCGATGAAAACTACACACAAATGATATGGTAACAAAAAAAAAGAGAAAAAAAAACCAAAATGAAAAAAAAAACCAATTGGCCAAAAAATTAGAGAATGGAACAAAAAATGTTTCCCTCCTTAATTTGATGTAGCATGTCAAGCCGCTTACATGATAAAGACTAGCCTCATAAACCGTGCGATGCACGGGGTTGGCTAAATTTCATCGTATAATCGAGTAATTAATTTTTTCGATAGAATAATATCGCATCGTACTTGAAAGAAAATATTGCACTGGTCAACATCGAGCTTGTCAACTGTGATAATCAACAGGCTATGGAGCACAGGGTTGTCCCCCGTGCCCCAAGGTAGCTTATGCCATTAGGCAAATGATGTTACTTTGCAAAATATAAAATCTAATAACTGTGAATAAAAATTAAATTATAAATATTAATTAAATAACAAATATCATTCCTAGCTCATCTCCAACACATGATACACCCTCACCAACTATCATTCCTAGCTCATCTCACGCGTACTCTCTTAGTCCCCTGCCTGAATCTCCACCACCTGACACTACCTCCTCTGATCCTCCTACCTCAACTATTTCTCCTACACCTCCCGAACCACAGGCCACCCAAACCACCCCTTAGAACATCTTCTAGAATCCGCAATAAACCATCCTATTTACAAAATTTTCATTGTGGCATGCTTTCCATTTCTTCAAGTGATCAATCTTCTTCAGGTACTAGTTATCCTTTATCTGATTACATTTCATATGATGGTTTATCTGCTTCCCATAGATTGTTCATTGTAGCTATTAGCACTCACATTGAACCTAAGTCTTTTGCTCAAGCATCTAAGCAACAATGTTGGCTTGATGCTATGCAACAAGAACTTCAGGCTCTTGATTTGAATTCTACATGGACCATCACTGATCTACCACCTGGAAAACAACCCATTGGCTGCAAATGGGTTTACAAAATTAAGCACAATGCTGATGGATCCATTGAGAGGTATAAGGCTCGCTTGGTTGCCAAGGGTTTCACTCAACTCGAAGGGGTTGACTACTCTGAAACCTTCTCCCCTGTGGTCAAGATGACCACAGTTAGACTTGTCTTAGCCTTGGCTGCCACTCACAATTGGCATCTCTATCAACTTGGTGTCAATAATGCTTTTCTTCATGGTGATCTTCAAGAGGAGGTCTACATGAAGATTCCACAAGGCATTCCTTCCGCCTCTCCTACTAAGGTTTGCAAGCTTCAAAAGTCCTTGTATGGCTTGAAGCAAGCAAGTCGTCAATGGAATGCCAAACTTATTTCTTTTCTTCTTCCCTTGGGTTTCCTTCAATCCAAGCATGATTATTCTCTCTTGATTAAACACTCTACTTCCTCCATTACTGTCCTCCTTATATATGTGGATGATGTTGTTCTCACAGGGAATGATTTGAATGAGATTCACCGAATTAAACAATTACTTGATGAACAATTCAAAATCAAAGACTTAGGACACTCAAGTTCTTTCTTGGCTTTGAAGTTGCCCGCTCCCCGACTGGTATAGTGTTATCTCAAAGAAAATATACTTTAGAGTTGATTGAGGAAGCAGGTCTCTTGGCTTGTAAGCCTGCTTCTATACCAATGACTCCCAATTTAAAATTGAGTGCACACTTAGGAGAACCACTGGCTGATCCTACACAGTATAGGCGCCTTCTTGGTCGCCTAATTTACCTTAACAATACACGGCCTGATATGTGTTATGTAGTGAACAAACTCAGTCAGTTCATTGCCAATCCTCTTGTTCCTCACTTGGATGCTGCTCTACATGTGCTAAGATACTTAAAATCTGTCCCAGTGAGAGGCCTGTTTCTTTGCTACTGCTTCTGATCACAAACTCACAGCTTTTAGTGATGCAGATTGGGCCTCTTGCCCTGATAGTCGTAGATCCACTACAGGTTTTTGTGTCTTTTATGGCTCTTCCCTGATCAGTTGGAAGTCGAAGAAACAAAGGGTGGTGTCACGGTCTTCCTCTGAAGCTCAATACCGTGCACTTGCAGTTACTACATCTGAGGTTCAATGGTTATTATATGTTTTGCAGGATCTCCATTTGCCTCAAACAGGTGTTGTTTCTATTTTCTGTGACAATAAATTAGCTATTCACATTGCTCAAAATCCTTTTTTCCATGAACGTACAAAGCATATTGAGTTGGATTGTCATCTAGTACGTGATAAGGTTCAAGAGAAAGTTGTTCATCTCATGCTTGTTCTTACAAAGGCTCAAATAGCGAGATGTTTATACGAAAGCTCTACACCTCCCGCTTGATTTCTTTATATCCAAGCTCAACATGAAGGACATTCATAGTTTAGCTTGAGGAAACTGTTAGATGATATTTATCTTGTATATTCTATTTACATTAGCTAGTTTTAGTTAAGTCAATTTATTATTAGGATAGTCTTTCAGTTAGTTTGACTTTCTCCTATTGGTCCAACTACTTGTATAAATACTGACATTGACCAATGAATAAACTGAGATATTTCATTATACCAATTGTAACAATAACATTAAGGGCTAGGATTTCAACTTCTGGAATAGTCGCAGCTAGGGACCATTTTCTATTGCAAAAGGATGCTGCATCAAGGAGCATAACAGATATTAACTACCATGAATTTAGTAGAATAAAACTCAACAGAGTCAGTACATTGTAAATCAATACCCACGCTTTCTTTTTTGCTTTCTCCCGTAACCCACTCCCCACTAAAGAATACTTCATCTAGTTAGTGAGTGTTTCCCTTCCTCTTCTACCTTATTTTCTCTAATTTCCATCCTAATTTCTACATCTATTGAGATTACAAGCTTGGGGATGTGCTTTGAGTTGGTATTGGAATTACCCACTCTTGGAACTTTTGATCTTTGGAACTATTGGAGATGCTTTAGAAAGCAATTTGGTGGTTCCTCTTGAAGGCATTGGAAGAGATTTAACTCATTCTCCGTAGTTATTTGCAGATATCAGAGTAGATTGTCCCTGGGGTCTACTGTTCAACCCAGGACTTGTTGCATTTTGGGTAGGTCTCATCTTATTTGATGACTTCAGTATGATGCAACAATAGGAATAAGAACTTTTTGTCTATGGTCAAGTAGAAATTATGTAACTTATGTAGCACCTTTTCCTTTTGAATCATAGTGCAAATATTGTAATTAAGTGATGAAGGCTTTGGTGGTTAGCTCCTGGATTTTTAGATCACAAAGATGCAGGTTTTACTTGTTTATGAAATGTCTGAAAAACAGAGGAGACTCTGCTGAATTTTTTGTAGATATTTATAACCGTAAATGTGAATTAGGCTTGCCAAGTTAGTCTTAGCTTGTGCGCTGGTCGTGGCCTAAGGTTGGGTCGTGACAATAAGTGGTATCAGAGCTTAGGTTAGAAGGTGCTGTAGCTGCATCATTTTGGGATTGATTATAGACTCTTGTTTATAATTTGTGTACCCAGCGCATCTTACAAGCAAGAAGTTTGTGATTGCCCACTATCACAATCAAGTCCACATTATTGCATTCGTTATATTGATCCCTTTTCCTAAATTTAAATTTGTCACCGGTGGAGATGCCACCAAGAATTGCACCTAGTAGAGAGCGTAATAATATTGGCGAGTTATTAACTTCGTGATGTTGCTATAGAGTGGTATGAAAGTAAGTTATTGGCTAGACCATAGTCAGTAGCATATAGAAAATAAAAATAGAAGGCTATGCACAACTTTGTGAAGACCAAAGCCAAAATTGAAATAAAGTGTTGCACTTGGTAGTAGCATGGGAGGACTGGGAGTATCTCCAATTTCACATACTGAGCATTTCTGCAACATCACACTGGTGCGCCATGAGAGTATCTCCAATGGTCACAAGCTGAGCATTTCTCAACCTTCACACTATTTTCCAACGTACAGAATTCACATGACCAAGTGTTGTGCTTGGTAGTTGATAACTCATATTTATATGAGTTATTTATACTCACTCAAGAATAAATCATGCAAGTTCTCTAGCAATACAAGGTTAATTTAAGTAGTTTTATGTTAGTTTCGTATTTCTGAGTGAGTGAAAGGTTAAATTGATAAATCTGTGCATTTTGGCACCAAGTGGTGCCCTTGAGAGCGTTTTGATGCTTCTTGTGCTTGTGCAGCAAAAATAGTGTTGAACGATACCACGTCCTTCACCACGTCTATAGAAGTGCAGTAGAGAAAGGGTGAAAGATCTCCATTTTGGCGCGCTAGAAATGATGGTCAAAGATATAAAAAGTCAGAAGATCTTCTATTCCCCATGAGCTGACACGCAGATACACTGTAGCACTGAACAGTGTTAGGCAGAAGAGAGGAAACAGACCTGGTAAGTGGGCAAGTGACATCAGCAACACGTGAGCAAGGGGCTATTTAATGAAGGCTCAACTCTCTCAAAGGACATCACTCATACACTGATACACCTTCATACACTCACTCCAGTTCATCACCCACCTTCATCCACTTGAAAGTGCATTAAAGAAGATCCGGAAAGCAGACTTACATTCCTTTTTACCTTTCTGAACTTTGTTTTATTTTCTTCATAACTCACTGCTGTGAGGCTCAGACGTTGTAACGTCTCTACAGCGTACATGCTGAAGAGCTACTTAGGTGTATCTTTTGCACTTAGTTTCTTTTCTGTTTTGTATGGTATTTGGATTCTAAATCCTCAACATTCTGTAAAGATGCTCAGCATGAGCTAAACACTTTGTAGTTGAGTTGTTGTTTTGCTTGTAATGAATTTCTAGTTAATGTTATGAAGTATTGACGTTGCATGTTTTAAATCTTTGTGTGAAAATATTTCCAAACTTGTTTTGAGGTTGGCCTCTTAAAATAGGTAGATTCATAGGTACAGACATGGTCTATGAAAAGAAATCAAAGATTTATATGAATGAACAATGTACTAAAGACATTTAGGCATCTTTATCTAAGTCTAGACATAGAATGGATAATAGTTCATAGAACATTGCTTGTGGGTGCTTAAAATACGAGAGTGGGCCTATTTAGAACCTAGACATAGGACCTCTTATACTTGAAACTTTGACGTTTTGTCTTTGAAAAGCATAGCTCTTTTGCAACAGCGTTCAAACGTGGCCACGTCTATACAGAATAACACTTGTACGTAATAACGTGTAGACGTTATAACGTCTGACTAGAAAGGATTTATTTTGCTTGCAACAACTCAGCTCATCTCTCATCCATAATCACAACCAACATTTGTTTACTTGTTTTATTTACATCCTTAGCATTAAAGTCAACCCCTATTGCCGATTTGTCACTTGATTCTCTTGTGTTTTGAAACTTGAACTTTGAAAAGTATACCAATCCTCGTGGGAACGATCTCTTACTTAAAACCACTCTATTACTTGTACGACGTATATACTTGCACTATATTTGCGAATACCACAGTAATTTACACGCAACAAGTTTTTGGCGCCGTTGTCAGGGATTGTAGTAACTTTTATTGTTCAAAAGTATTAGAACACAAGCTGAAAGAATTTTACTGTGTTGTTTGTTGTTTCTGTGTTTGAAGAGGTAGACGTTACAGCGTATGCTTAGTTCCAACTCAAGCTCTAGTTCAACTGAACCAAGGAGTGAATCTACACCTGAGTTTGATCCAGAACCTGAGAGAACCTTCAGGCAACTAAGGAGACAGCAAAGGTTAAGGAGGCAACAACAACAGCAACAACACCCCACCATGTCTGATCATAACACTGGTTCTAGAGATGGACATACACCAAGAGGAGGTAGAGGACATGGTCGTGGACCACAAACTCATACAGAGACAATAGTTGTAGATGATGAACACTGGCAAAGGCAAGGAACTCATCAATGCAGGACACAAGACATGGTCAATGACAGGGGACAGCCTATGCGTGACTATGCCGTGCTCAACCCTTGCTCGTCTACAAACAGGCATTGCAAGACCAACCCTTCATACTGGTCACTTTGAGTTCAAGCCAATGATGTTCCAAATGCTTTGCAAATGCGATGCAATTTGGAGGTTTCCCTCGAAGATCCATATTCTCACCTAAGGCAATTTCTGGATGTGTGCGAAGAACTTTATCATCCCCGAGTCTCAGAGGATGCTTTTAGATTAAAGCTCTTCCCATACTCACTCAAGGATAAGGCCAAAAATTGGTTGAACTCCTTGGAGCCAAATTCAATTCACACTTGGGATGAGCTAGCAGAGAAGTTCCTTGCAAAGTACTTCCCTCCCAACAAGAATGCTAAGTTGAGAAATGATATCACTTCCTTCAAACAAAGGGAAGGGGAATCGTTATTTGAAGCTTGGGAGAGGTGGAAGGAGTTACTGAGAATGTGCCCGCACCATGGCATTCCTGTGGTGATCCAAATGGAGACTTTCTATAACGGTCTAGATCAACCTACTAGGTTGATACTTGATGCTTCATCAGGTGGTGTCATTCTAAACATGTCCTTTTCTGAGGCATGCAAGCTTATTGATGACATAGCCACCCACAACTCTCATTGGCCATCTGATAGATTTACTCCTGGAAAGAAGGCAGGTGTCCATGAAATAAGTGAAGTGACTGCTCTTTCTGCTCAAGTGGCTACCTTGACCAACATGATCAAAACTTTGAGCACACCAAACGTGGCCACGTCTGAGAAGCAGACTGCTGCAGCAGTAGAACCTACCCACTCTGGGGGAGTAGTGTGTGTTTATTGTGAAGAAGGGCATGTGTATGAGGAGTGCCCCTACAACCCTCAGTCTGTAAACTTTGTATCTCAGAACAAAGGAAACGGTCCCTATTCCAACTCCTACAATTCAAATTGGAGAAATCATCCAAATTTCAGTTGGAGAAACAACAATGCACTGAATACCAGCAATACTGCTCCTGCAATACCTCCAGGATTTCCCTCTCAACAACAACAACAGAGGCAGTATGTGCAGAATAACAACAATAGCAGCTTGGAAGCCATGATGAAAAACTTCATAAGTGATTGTAAGACAACTCTGCAAACTCATGAGTCTTCAATCAAAACTCTGGAAAATCAAATTGGACAGATAGCTTCAGCTCTCACTCAAAGACAGAATGGAACTCTTCCTTCTACAACTGAAACACCATCATCATCATCCAACCCTAATGGTAATAATAGGGGAAATGGACAGGTAAATGCAATTTCTTTAAGAAGTGGTAATGAATATCCTGAACCACCTATGCCTGTGGAAGAAGAAGTACCAGAAAAGGAGAAAGAGGTATCAGAGAAAGAGAAAAGGAAAGGGAAAGAGGCAAGCTCAAGTGGTGTGAAAGAGACTCCAGACATTGTAATGTCTAATCCAGACGTTACGACGTCTAATTTTGAACCAGGAATCAAGACTGTGCCTAGGCTTGTACCTGAGTATCCTCCTCCACCATACCCTCAAAGATTGAAGAAGGCTCATGAAGATAAGCAGTTCAGCAAGTTCATGGAGATGTTAAAGCAGCTACACATCAACCTTCCTTTGGTTGAAGCTTTACAACAGATGCCTAACTATGCCAAGTTCTTAAAAGACATCATCACCAAAAGGAGAAGGCTAGGGGAGTTTGAAACTGTTGCTTTAACTGAAGAATGTAGTTTAATTATGCAGAATAAGCTTCCTAGAAAACTCAAGGATCCTGGCAGTTTTACTATACCATGCTCCGTTGGAGATTTTTACATTGGAAAAGCTTTGTGTGACTTGGGAGCAAGCATCAACTTGATGCCCAAGTCCATTTATGATAAACTTGGTATAGGAACTGCCAGACCTACTTCTTTAAGCCTAACTTTAGCTGATAAAAGTAGAGTTTATCCTGAAGGAATATTAGAAGATGTGTTGATTAAAGTTGACAAGTTTGTGTTTCCAGTGGATTTTGTTATTTTAGATTTTGATGCAGATAAAGAAGTTCCCATCATTCTAGGGAGACCATTCTTAGCTACTGGAAGGACAATCATTGATGTGCAGAAAGGAGAATTAATCATGAGAGTCAATGACCAAGAAGTCAAGTTCAACGTCCTCAATGCACTCAAATATCCAGATCCAAACACAGAGGAATGTTCGTATGTGGTTGCCATTGATCATATGGTTCAAAAGTAGTTTAACAAAGATAATGATCATTTGGAGAAGATTCTGGGCAATAATGAAATACAAGAGTTGTTAGCAGAAGAAGTTGTTCCTCTAGACGTTGTAACGTCTGTTGCAGACGTGGCCACGTCTGAGCCCCCTGCACCAAAGTCATGGACAAAGAGGTATGAATCTTTAGGGCAAGAGGAGTCAAATCTTAAGAAGAATGTGCCTTCCATTAAAGAGCCACCCACCTTGGAACTAAAGGTGTTACCTGATCATTTAAAGTATGTCTTCTTAGGGGAAAATGATTCCTTACCAGTGATCATTTCTTCCAAGCTCACCCAAGAGCAAGAAAATGATCTCATTACTACCCTGAAGAGACATAAAAAGGCAATTGGTTGGCAAATGGCAGACATCAAAGGTATCAGTCCCACAATCTGCATGCATAGAATTGTCTTGGAGGAAAATGCCAAGAATAGCATTGAAGGGCAGAGGAGATTAAACCCCATAATGAAGGAGGTGGTTAAGAAAGAGATCATCAAGTGGTTGGATGCAGGAATCATCTACCCTATTAGTGATAGCTCGTGGGTGAGTCCAGTACAGTGTGTGCCAAAGAAAGGTGGAGTTACTGTGGTAACAAATGATAAAAATGAGCTAATTCCAACAAGCACAGTAACAGGATGGAGGATATGCATGGATTATAGAAAGCTAAACAAAGCAACTAAGAAGGATCATTTCCCTCTTCCATTCATTGATCAAATGCTAGACAGGCTTGCAGGCAAGGATTTCTACTGTTTTCTTGATGGTTATTCAGGTTACAACCAGATAGCCATAGCACCTGAAGATCAAGAAAAGACAACATTCACTTGTCCCTATGGTACCTTTGCTTTCAGAAGGATGCCATTTGGGCTGTGCAATGCTCCTGCAACATTTCAAAGGTGCATGATGGCCTTATTTTCTGATTTTATTGAAAATTCCATGGAAGTCTTTATGGACGATTTCTCAGTCTATGGAGATTCATATAAATCATGCCTCGATAATTTGGAAGGAGTTCTGATAAGGTGTGAAGAAACCAACCTAGTGCTCAATTGGGAAAAATGCCATTTCATAGTACAAGAAGGAATAGTGTTGGGGCACAGAATATCAAAGAAAGGGTTAGAGGTAGACAAAGCAAAGATTGATGTTATTGACAAGCTACCTCCACCAACAACCATCAAAGCAGTCAGAAGTTTCTTAGGACATGCAGGGTTTTACAGAAGATTTATCAAGGATTTCTCAAAGATTTCAAAACCCCTGTGTCTGTTGTTGCAACGTGACAACGTCTTCAAATTTGATGAACAATGTCATGAGGCTTTCAACAAACTGAAGATTGCCTTGGTGACTGCTCCAGTAATAGTCACTCCAGATTGGTCTAAGCCATTTGAGTTGATGTGTGATGCAAGTGATTATGCTGTAGGAGCTGTATTGGGGCAAAGGTATGGAAAATTTTTTCATTCTATTTATTATGCTAGTAAAACCTTAGATGATGCCCAATTGAATTATACTGTGACTGAAAAAGAGCTTTTGGCTGTCGTATTTGCTTTTGATAAGTTTAGATCTTACTTAGTGGGTGCAAAAGTTATTGTTTTTACTGATCATTCAGCCAATAAGTACTTAATCTCTAAAAAAGATGCAAAGCCAAGGCTTATTAGATGGGTTCTCCTCCTCCAAGAATTTGATTTGGAAATTCGTGATAAAAAGGGGGTGGAGAACCAAGTTGCTGATCATCTTTCTAGGCTTGAGAATGTTGATGCAGGTACAGGTAAAGAGGAGATAAAAGAAAAATTTCCTGATGAGAGACTGTTATCAGTAGCCACAGTAGTTGAAGACGTTACCACGTCTATGACACCTGCGTCAAACGTTATAACGTCTGACATTACTACACCATGGTATGCTGACATAGTTAATTTTCTTGTTAGCAAGATTGTGCCTGTAGGATTCAACTACCAACAAAAGACGAGGTTCTTCCACACTATAAAGCAATATTTCTGGGATGAGCCATACTTGTACAAATTGTGTCCAGATCAGTTACTAAGAAGGTGTCTAGCTGAGGAAGAACAACTCCATGTGCTGCAACAATGTCATTCAGCACCTTATGGTGGACATTTTGGAGGTACCAGAACAGCTGCAAAGGTCCTACAATCAGGCTACTATTGGCCTACTCTATTCAGGGATGCACATGAGCTAGTCAAGAGATGTGATAAATGCCAAAGGACAGGTAATATATCAAGCAAGCAGGAGATGCCACTCACAAACATTCTGGAAGTTGAATTGTTTGATGTATGGGGAATGGATTTCATGGGACCATTTCCTATGTCTCATGGAAATCTATATATTCTGGTAGCTGTGGATTACGTATCAAAGTGGGTTGAAGCTGTGGCATTACCCAACAATGAAGCCAAATCAGTTAGCAAGTTCCTTAAAAAGAATATATTCACAAGATTTGGTACTCCAAGAGCCATAATCAGTGATGAAGGCTCTCATTTCTACAATAAGTTAATTGAGAACCTCTTGGCTAAGTATGGAGTGAAACACAAAATTGCTACAACTTATCACCCCCAAACCAGTGGCCAAGCAAAGATATCCAACAGAGAGATCAAAAGAATACTTGAGAAGATGGTTGGTCCCAACAGAAAGGAATGGTCATTACACTTAGATGATGCACTGTGGGCTTACAGAACAACATACAAAACACCATTGGGCATGTCTCCTTACAAGCTAGTCTATGGTAAGGCTTGTCACCTACCAATTGAACTCCAACACAAGGCTTATTGGGCATTGAAGCAATTAAACTTGGATCATGCAAAGGCTGGTGAGGCAAGGTTATTGCAATTAAATGAGCTAGAAGAGTTCAGACACCATGCTTATGAAAACTCAGCAATATACAAGGAAAAGACCAAGAAATGGCATGACCAAAGAATCCAAAGAAGAGAACTGGCAGAAGGACAGCAGGTGTTGTTATTCAATTCAAGGCTAAAGTTGTTCCCAGGAAAGTTAAAGTCAAGGTGGTCAGGTCCTTTCAAATTAATGAAAATCTATCCTCATGGAGCTGTGGTCTTATTTGATGAAAAGACCAATACCATGTTCAAAGTTAATGGCCAACGTGTGAAGCAGTATCATGGAGAGCATGTGGAAAGGGATAAGATCCAAATGTCCTTCCACAATTCTTGAATTAAAAGGGCAAAAGTCTGGCTGAAGACTCTTAAAGCAAGCGCTCTTGGGAGGCAACCCAATGATTTTTAATTAACCAACAATTTTTGCGTCTTTTTAATTTTTGTTTTGCAGGAATAAATGTTGAAGAGAGGAGAAAGTAAAAGGTGATAGACGTCGTAACGTCTCAGTATGCACTAGACGTGGGCACGTCTGGGCAGTCAGGGCAGATTTAAATTAAGTTAAAGGCGTAAGTGATGACGTGTCAGAAATGATTTCCCTCTGCAACACGAACGTGGTAACTGACCACGACGTCATCTCCTTTCCCTAACTTGTCTAATCAACGATTACTTTTCTCCATTACTCCACTCTTCCATTTCTCAACTCCCCATAACCACTTCCCCATAAAAATCTAACCATTCACCATTATCCCACCACCTGCAACCTCTCGCTAATCTCTCTCTGAAACCACAATCTTTCCTCTCTTTCTCAGAAAACCTAAAATTTCCAAAAATCCCCCATTCCCTTCCAAGCAATTTCTGCGCAATCACCATGACAAAAGTGAAGCAATCTGCAGCCAAATCCTCTAGAAAAGGGAAGAATACTGACCTAAGTTCATCCTCAGTCCCTATCCCTGAAACACCCAACCCATCCAAAAAGAAAGCCCTACTTCCAGAAAGGGGTTTTAGTCAAGAAAGCCCCAATCCTGATTTCCTTGCAACCGTCGCGGCGTTGGGTTGGCAAAAATTCGTTGTGCACAGAAAGGAGTACATTGCTACTTTGGTTCACGATTTCTACAAGGGAATCGTTGAGAGACCTGAAGGAGAGCCTTCCATCGTGTCAAATGTGCGAGGAGAGGAAGTGAAGTTTGGGGTAAGAGTGATCAATGACTATTTTGGGCTAGGGTATTATGGAAAGGTTGTGGAGACCAAGCAAAAGACCTATGGATTGGCTGAAATGGAAGCAATCAAGAACAGGATTTGTGTAGAAGGTGCTGTCTGGGAGAGAAGTGGTGAGCATGGGAGTGAGTTCAAAATCATGAAGAGGTACCTTTGTGATGAAGCCAACACTTGGTTTCATTTCATAAGGCATTGCCTAATTCCCACCTCCCACACCTCCTGGGTAGACAAAGAAAGACTGATTGTGATTGATGCAATCATGTTAAGAGACAAGGTGGAGGTTGGAAAGTTGATCAACCGTGAACTCAACAAGTGGAAGAATAGGAAGGATGGCTACTTGTATTTTCCTTGCATGATTACTGATTTGTGCATGGAAGTTGGGGTAGAGATTGAAGCTTCTGAACTAAGGGAACAACCTCAAGGTCCCTTTTCAACAAAATTCAAGCCTAGGGTGAAATCTGCAGGAACTTCAAGCTCTGTTGATGCGCAGACGTTGCAACGTCTGGAGGAGAGGCAGAACGCCCTGGCAAAGTTTGTCAAAGAGCAATTTGAGTGGCAAAAGAATGTATTTGCCCAAGTATCTAAAGGAAAGAAGGTGATTGAGGAACTTGTGTTGCCTGACTGGATGCAGGAAGAAAATGATGATGATGTTCCCTTATCAACAATCCAAAGAAGAGCTGTGAAGAAAGAAAGAGCAAAGCGAGCAAGAAGCCCACCAAAAAGGAAGAGCCCAGCAAAGAAACAGAAAAAGGTAAGTAGTGAAGAGGAATTTAATTCTACTGACCTAGATGATATTTCTGATTTTGATGCAGATGAGTCAAGGAAGGTAAGCATGGAGGCAATCAGTGAGGAGGAAAAAGAAGAAAGTCAGGAGGAAAGAGGAAGTTCGTGTGAGAAGACAGTGAGTGATTCCCCAGAAAACCCAACAATCAAAGAACCAGCCCAAACAAAATCCAAAACACCATCCCCACAAGCCACACAACCACCACCTTCACCACAAGAACCCTCCACCCATGACCAAAACACTCCCAAGACCCCACAGTCCAAAGCCCAAGACCAACCAATCCCACAACCACCCCTACCCCAACCTGAACCTGAAAAGCAACCATCACCCCGAAGTGCAGGGGAACCCGGGCGTGGCGGCGTGCGAGGCAACCACACGACAGAAGCAACCTGATTCCCAACCCATTTCTGTAACACCCCCTTCTACCATAACTACTATTTAATTAATTTTGAAAATCAGAGTAGTTGAAAAACTTCAGTGCGACCACACGAGGGTGCCACATTTAAACAAAACACCTTTCAAAACTCCAAAATGATTAAGTAAAATAAACTCCAAAATATAGGATACATAGCACCAAATAATATCCGGGAAAAGTATTACACTAGTGGAAAAATAACAACTTAAACAATAGTTCGAAATGTAAAAGAAATAACAAATAAACATCCCCTGTGCTACGTATCGAGCGACTCTCGACCATACTAGGAGAAGGGGTCTCTAGTCACCTTCATCCACCAGTCACACTGCGGAGTTGCGACATACGAGGCAACACGACGCAGTAGGGTGAGTCTTAATACATAGATAATAATAAATAAAGCGAGAAACACGGAGAAACAGGCACACCAGAGAACAATAAATTTGAATACACTATTAAGACAGTTACACATATTGCAATCACACCAGAAACAGTTACACCAGAACATGTATGCAATGCAACCCAAAACTCCACTGGGCATATGCATGTGGATCCATCACCAAAAATTGCCTTGTGGGCATTCACCAAACACCAAAATATTTTAAGAGGCCGAAGCCTATTCACCAAAATGCATATGATTATGCGACGCCATGACTATGCACCAAAAACACCAAAACACCAAAATATAGCAATAACGTGCTCACCAATAATTATATGTAAGTTCACCAAGGAGAGTCATAGACCCCTCATCACCAATATACTCACCATTTATTTTATAACACCTTAATTAGTACACCTACGGGGATTAAAGGACACCAACAAGTATTTCCACACCAAAGGACTAAAGTCATCTTAAGGACTAAAGTCAACACCCGGAACTAACTCACACCTAAGAACCAAACAATAATCAACTACAACTCAGAACCGAATATTCATGCTTATGAGACAAAAGTTTCACGATCCTGGAAGTTCCTTGTTAGGTTAATTCTGCAACTTGCAAGACCCAATTTTAACAATTCCTTTTAGCACATCCTTCAAAGAGCTTCTCAAGAGAAAATCCTTCTTACTTCAGATCGTAAGGTAAACCAACTAAAACTCAATATCCTAAAAGCATAATCATTTCAATAATTGGGGTATTATTTAAGTGTATATCTATATCCATCATGTATATCCTGAAATTTATATGATATAGTTGTTTTCCTTCTCATACTTTTGAAGAGGAAACAGATCTCACTAATACATAACTTCAAGCTTGGCCTTGAAAGTTTGATATTTTCAAACTCCTCGCAATCAACAAACATGGATAAAAGTTAAAAATAACTATCTGTTTCTGACATCGTAGAGTGACATGGCTACAATTCGATTGCATAGCTTCTTTACCTACTAGTAATTAACAATTAACAAATAACAAGCACAAACAATTACTTGATAGGAGATTCCATTGTATCGAACCTTTTTGGTATAAAATCGATGGTGATATGATTAGACAGTAGAGTTCATTTAAAAAGTAAATTGTTAAACACATACTCCTAACACCTAATCCTTAATCTCTATGATTTCAAGAGTTATATATTATTAACTATGATTAGAGAGCCCCATACCTTGTTAAAATTGAAGAAGAAGACCAAAGCTCTCAAGAACACCTCCCAAGACACCAACAATCCACGCCTTTCTTCTTCCTTCTTGATTCTTCACGCAATCACTCCCTTTTTCAAGCCCTAGCCGTCAGACTCTTCTCACTCTCCTCTCCTTTTCTAATTTTTGCAAATTTTGTTTCTAATGAGGGTTTCTCCTAAGACCCTTATGTTTTTATTAGTTGGGTTTGGGTCACTTAACTCCCATGGGCCCTAATTGCACCTCCTAATTACTTTCTCACATCCTCCCTATTTAACTAAAATACTCCCCATTTAATTACTACACCCCACTCCTTAATTAAATTAATTACCTTATTATTATGTTAATATTGCCAACTAAAATATTATTTAATTAAATCACTTAAATAATCACTTACTAAATTTTGGGGCGTGACAACTCTCCCCCACTTAGAATATTTTCGTCCTCGAAAATTTAAATATTATAGACACTGCACAACTCAAACACTCACCACACAAACAATAGATTCTAGAGAACACTCTTAACGAAACACATACCTCTAAATGTGCCCATCACTCCTCCGTAGGCTCCGTACCTGCCAGGACAAACACCCTCCCGCTAGACCTCTCCTTCTTTGGCTTTGGACACCTGGTACTAATGTGTCCCATTTCCCACACAGCCAGCAAGACCACATCTTGCTTCTCACACTTAGCAGCTACATGACCCTCTTTCCCACACTTGAAGCACTTGTTGACCATGCAATCTGGACTCTTATGTCCCGGCTTTCCACACTTGTGACACACAATACCCGCAGCAGCTTCTCCCCCACTTAACTTCTTGCCCGAACTCTCCTCTCCCTTACCCTTACCACCTGAAACCTCATAGGGCTTCCCACGAAACTGAGAATTCCTCTTTTCCTTCACAGCCTTGTAAGCAGCAGAACTATCTTCTTCATAGATCCTACACTTATCAACCAATCTAGCAAAATCCTGAATCTCTTGATACCCAATTGCCTTCTTTATATCCGGGCGCAGACCACTCTCAAATTTGACACACTTGGAGAACTCCGAATCGGCATCATTAGCATAGTAAGGACAGAATTTGGCCAACTCCTCAAATTTGGCGGCGTACTCAGCTACCGTCTTGTTTCCCTGCTTTAGCTCTAGAAATTCCACTTCCTTCTTAGCTCGCACATCCTCCGGATAGTACTTTCTCTTGAACTCTCTTGTGAAAACCTCCCAAGTAACTCCCTCACCAGCATTTTCTAACCTTCGTGACATTCCCAACCACCAATCATCCGCCTCTTCAGCTAGCATATGCGTACCAAACCTCACTTTCTGTGCAGGCGTACAATCCATAACCCGAAAAATTCTCTCGATCTCCTTCAACCATGCCAAAGCTCCATCAGGATCATATCGACCTTTGAAAGTGGGCGGATTCTCCCTTTGGAACGTGGCCAACTTACGGTTTTCAGCATCCTCTCCACCATTCCGCTGGTTCCCCATCGCCTGAGCAATAGCTTGCAAAGCTTCAGCAATAGCAGCATCAACCCTCCGAGCCATCTCAACCTAACACTGCAGCATTAACACCATTTCAGAACCAGACTAACACTACCTAGTTGTCATATACACTATGACAGACAGACACACTTGGCCGGACAGACCGAACTTATGCTCTGATACCACTAATGTAACACCCCCTTCTACCATAACTACTATTTAATTAATTTTGAAAATCAGAGTAGTTGAAAAACTTCAGTGCGACCACACGAGGGTGCCACATTTAAACAAAACACCTTTCAAAACTCCAAAATGATTAAGTAAAATAAACTCCAAAATATAGGATACATAGCACCAAATAATATCCGGGAAAAGTATTACACTAGTGGAAAAATAACAACTTAAACAATAGTTCGAAATGTAAAAGAAATAACAAATAAACATCCCCCCGGTGCTACGTATCAGAGCGACTCGACCATACTAGGAGAAGGGTCTCTAGTCACCTTCAGTCACCGTCACCTGCAGGTTGCCGACATACGAGGCAACACGACGCAGTAGGGTGAGTCTCAATACATAGATAATAATAAATAAAGCGAGAAACACGGAGAAACAGGCACACCAGAGAACAATAAATTTGAATACACTATTAAGACAGTTACACATATTGCAATCACACCAGAAACAGTTACACCAGAACATGTATGCAATGCAACCCAAAACTCCACTGGGCATATGCATGTGGATCCATCACCAAAAATTGCCTTGTGGGCATTCACCAAACACCAAAATATTTTAAGAGGCCGAAGCCTATTCACCAAAATGCATATGATTATGCGACGCCATGACTATGCACCAAAAACACCAAAACACCAAAATATAGCAATAACGTGCTCACCAATAATTATATGTAAGTTCACCAAGGAGAGTCATAGACCCCTCATCACCAATATACTCACCATTTATTTTATAACACCTTAATTAGTACACCTACGGGGATTAAAGGACACCAACAAGTATTTCCACACCAAAGGACTAAAGTCATCTTAAGGACTAAAGTCAACACCCTAACTAACTCACACCTAGGAACCAAACAATAATCAACTACAACTCGAGAACCGAATATTCATGCTTATGAGACAAAAGTTTCACGATCCTGGAAGTTCCTTGTTAGGTTAATTCACGAACTTGCAAGACCCAATTTTAACAATTCCTTTTAGCACATCCTTCAAAGTAGCTTCTCAAGAGAAAATCCTTCTTACTTCAGATCGTAAGGTAAACCAACTAAAACTCAATATCCGAAAAGCATAATCATTTCAATAATTGGGGTATTATTTAAGTGTATATCTATATCCATCATGTATATCTGAAATTTATATGATATAGTTGTTTTCCTTCTCATACTTTTGAAGAGGAAACAGATCTCACTAATACATAACTTCAAGCTTGGCCTTGAAAGTTTGATATTTTCAAACTCCTCGCAATCAACAAACATGGATAAAAGTTAAAAATAACTATCTCTGCTTTCTTGACATCGAGTGACATGGCTACAATTCAGTGCATAGCTTCTTTACCTACTAGTAATTAACAATTAACAAATAACAAGCACAAACAATTACTGATAGGAGGTTCCATTGTATCGAACCTTTTTTGGTATAAAACTGATGGTGATATGATTAGACAGGTAGAGTTCAGATTTAAAAAGTAAATTGTTAAACACATACTCCTAACACCTAATCCTTAATCTCTATGATTTCAAGAGTTATATATTATTAACTATGATTAGAGAGCCCCCATACCTTGTTAAAATTGAAGAAGAAGACCAAAGCTCTCAAGAACACCTCCCAAGACACCAACAATCCACGCCTTTCTTCTTCCTTCTTGATTCTTCACGCAATCACTCCCTTTTTCAAGCCCTAGCCGTCGCACTCTTCTCACTCTCCTCTCCTTTCTAATTTTTGCAAATTTTGTTTCTAATGAGGGTTTCTCCTAAGACCCTTATGTTTTTATTAGTTGGGTTTGGGTCACTTAACTCCCATGGGCCCTAATTGCACCTCCTAATTACTTTCTCACATCCTCCCTATTTAACTAAAATACTCCCCATTTAATTACTACACCCCACTCCTTAATTAAATTAATTACCTTATTATTATGTTAATATTGCCAACTAAAATATTATTTAATTAAATCACTTAAATAATCACTTACTAAATTTTGGGGCGTTACAATTTCCCCACCCAAGAAAACACGAGTGAAAAGTGCACTCACATATAACCCTTTTGGAAGGAAGAAGAGACAGGAGCTAGCTGCTGAATCAAAGCAAGCCCAAGTGAGTGAAGAAAAAGAGGAAGTTGTAGCTCCCACAACACTAAGGCAAAAGCTCCCAGTGAAGAGAAAAGGCCAGAGTGCTGCAGGGAAACCTGCTACTGCTACTAGTGCAGCATTTGTTGCTACTAGTGTTTCTGCAGAAGCCATTCCTGCTATTGCTGAAGAACTGCCTGCAGACGTCATAACGTCTGCTGAAAAAGAGGCCGCAGCCAAACTTGCAGAAATGCAAGTTACGAATGAACGTGAAGCTGCTTTGGAAAAGATAAGGCAGCAAGCAATGGAAGAGGCCACTCAGAAATTAGCAGAGCACCTTTTGAAGCAGGCCCAGGTTAAAGTTGCTGACATTGGAGGATCATCAACAGACGTGGCAACGTCTAAAGAGCCAGAGGTGGAAAAAGGCCAGATGAACCCCAACGAAGTAATGAATGTAAACCCTGCTGAATTAGCAATGAAGATGTGGGAGGAAGCCAAAAAGAGGGTTGCTGCAGCTTCAAGTGCTGCTGGTGCTAGCATGGGTGAAAAAGGGTCTGATGAAACAACAACAACCACCACAACTGAGCAAGGAGGAGTGAGAGTGAAGAAGGAGAAGAAGGAAAAGAAAAAAGGAGAAGGTCAGTCAAGAATCCCCACCAGACAAAGCGGAAGGCTCAGGTCTGGTGCTGCAAACAAGTAAGTCCCCCATTAATTTCATCAGTAGTTGTAGTTTTTATTTTTAGTTTTAATTTTAGTTTTAGTAGTTTATGTTTAAATGTTCTGTTTAATTAATACCCCTAAAAATAAATAAATAAATAAATAAATAAATAAATAAATAAAAAACCATGTTTTAATCTTTGAGCGAAGATGATGACACATTTCGGCTTTAAGTGTGGGGGTAATCTTGATGTTTTAATTTTTTTTTTTGTTCTGTTTTGTACATGAAATCAAATGCAAAAGCAGTTTTTGTTCTTACCCTGTCAAGCAGTAAAAAAATAATTCTCTTTGGGCTGAAGTTAGTGATTAAATGTGTGTGTGTGAGTAGCTAATGTATGATTAAATGAAAAGAATTGATTGTTGCTCCTACACAAACTCTGTTTTAAGAAAGAATCTAGCTAGCTAGGGAATATTTTGTGCTGAAGCTAGTTTTGGTAAACTATGGTGAGAATAAAACTTGATTAAAAACCTAGAATAGCAGTAGAAACTAAGTTTGGTGAGTGCAACGTTGTAACGTCTACCCATAACGTTATAACGTATGCCGTGTGTGTTGTGTTGTGTGTTCAGACGTTACAACGTCTCACCCATAAACGTTGTAACGTCTACTCCCAAAAAGACCAAAAAGAGTGTGTTGTTACAAATAAGTGGAAAATCCACATGTATTCTGTGTTCCCTGTAATACCCTGAAACAAATGCTGAGCACTCCAAATAAATGAAATGAAAAAAAAAAGAAAAAAAAAGAAGAGAACTCCAAAATGGAGCAAATAAAAGAGAGTTGCTCAGTAATAAGGGGGTTACAGTCTTTTGCGTGTGTGAGTCAGTAAATTAGTTGCACTAACCTAGTCCTAGCACCCAATTAAGACCCTTTGTCATGCTTCAATTGAACCCCCATTTCTTATGTGAAAATGTTAGCCTATTCTTTATTTTGAAAGATGTTTTACTGTCACCATTTGGAAACCACTCTTTCATAGGCTAAAGTAGTTTCTGAACTAGCTAGAGGAAGAATTAATGCAGAGATCACACACTCACTTTGAGCTTTAATGAATCTGGAATTTAATTATGCATTGGTGTGTGAGTGCGTGAAGAATCAGCCCCTTGAGAATGAATTTTTTTGATCTGTTGGTTGAGTAGAACATGACCTGCTAGTGTAGTTGATTTCATGCTTTTTGTTATTTGTGTGTTGTCTTGATTGCTTGAGGACAAGCAATGATTTAAGTTTGGGGGTGTGATAACTCATATTTATATGAGTTATTTATACTCACTCAAGAATAAATCATGCAAGTTCTCTAGCAATACAAGGTTAATTTAAGTAGTTTTATGTTAGTTTCGTATTTCTGAGTGAGTGAAAGGTTAAATTGATAAATCTGTGCATTTTGGCACCAAGTGGTGCCCTTGAGAGCGTTTTGATGCTTCTTGTGCTTGTGCAGGAAAAATAGTGTTGAACGTTACCACGTCCTTCACCACGTCTATAGAAGTGCAGCAGAGAAAGGGTGAAAGATCTCCATTTTGGCGCGCTAGCAATGATGGTCAAAGATATAAAAAGTCAGAAGATCTTCTATTCCCCATGAGCTGACACGCAGATACACTGTAGCACTGAACAGTGTTAGGCAGAAGAGAGGAAACAGACCTGGTAGGTGGGCAAGTGACATCAGCAACACGTGAGCAAGGGGCTATTTAATGAAGGCTCAACTCTCTCAAAGGACATCACTCATACACTGATACACCTTCATACACTCACTCCAGTTCATCACCCACCTTCATCCACTTCAGAAAGTGCATTAAAGAAGATCTGGAAACAGACTTCTGTTCCTTTTTACCTTTCTGAACTTTGTTTTATTTTCTGCATAACTCACTGCTGTGAGGCTCAGACGTTGTAACGTCTCTACAACGTACATGCTGAAGAGCTACTTAGGAGTATCTTTTGCACTTAGTTTCTTTTCTGTTATGTATGGTATTTGGATTCTAAATCCTCAACATTCTGTAAAGATGCTCAGCATGAGCTAAACACTTTGTAGTTGAGTTGTTGTTTTGCTTGTAATGAATTTCTAGTTAATGTTATGAAGTATTGACGTTGCATGTTTTAAATCTTTGTGTGAAAATATTTCCAAACTTGTTTTGAGGTTGGCCTCTTAAAATAGGTAGATTCATAGGTACAGACATGGTCTATGAAAAGAAATCAAAGATTTATATGAATGAACAATGTACTAAAGACATTTAGGCATCTTTATCTAAGTCTAGACATAGAATGGATAATAGTTCATAGAACATTGCTGTGGGTGCTTAAAATACAGGAGTGGGCCTATTTAGAACCTAGACATAGGACCTCTTATACTTGAAACTTTGACGTTTTGTGCTGAAAAGCATAGCTCTTTTGCAACAGCGTTCAAACGTGGCCACGTCTATACAGAATAACACTTGTACGTAATAACGTGTAGACGTTATAACGTCTGACTAGAAATGATTTATTTTGCATGCAACAACTCAGCTCATCTCTCATCCATAATCACAACCAACATTTGTTTACTTGTTTTATTTACATCCTTAGCATTAAAGTCAACCCCTATTGCCGATTTGTCACTTGATTTTTTTGTGTTTTGAAACTTGAACTTTGAAAAGTATACCAATCCTCGTGGGAACGATCTCTTACTTAAAACCACTCTATTACTTGTACGACGTGTATACTTGCACTATATTTGTGAATACCACAGTAATTTACACACAACAGTAGTATCGCCTTTCGGCTGTTGCGTGCCACACAATTCACATATAGGGGCTAATGACTGAGTTGATCAAGCACCATTCACATGCAATAGAAAAGGTAGTATGTTACAAGATCATAGGTAATTATATTCTTTAGAAGAGATCAAAGCTACATAACTATTCAAGAGTAGTAAAATTTGAGCTAAAATATTTATGGAACTTCAAAAACAAGAAAAATAAAAATCAAAGTGGTAATTTTGTAACTAGAAAGTAAACACAAAAAAAAAAAAAATTCACAAACCAAATAGACCCTTATTTAGCATACTTTGAAACAACCCAAAAAAGAAAAAGAAAAATGCAAAATAAATGAATGCGGTTTATTTGAATGCTTACTTTGTTCAACAGAGTGCAAATCGAACACTCCCACATTGCGGGTTCTTGAGAATGAGGTGTTCTATTATGATCAGATTGAGGCCTATATGAACTCGATAAATTTGCGAACTAGATCTTCCATGAGAATTGGAATGAAAATGTGAAATGTTTTCTTGTCCAAAACGTCTTCGTTGAGACCAGTTTGATCTTCAATGACAGATTCAATTTTTGGTGTATCCATTGTCAAATCAACAAATCTAGATGTCTAATCCTTATCACGACTTCTTTTTCGAGATGTCGGATCCAAAGCGCGAAGTAGACTTGTCTGCTTGTCTTGAGCTTCCACCACTTTTCTCGCTTATTTTCAAGGTTCTCAGCAGGTCACAGATTGACATCTTCATTATCCGAATGTTCACAAGATTGAGAAGCACACCATATGTCATCTTGTAATCTCCTTCGCAGCCATTACACAGACTTGTCTTTGGACTAAGTGCCTTCATTATAACACTATCACCACCGAGACGCTTGGTCCAGATGGGAGAAGAGATCCCAATCGTGATCTCTTTTCCCGCACTGCAAGTGCGCTTTTATGTAGAGATGATAGTGGAGGTTGCGAATAACCACCTAAACGCCTTCCTTGGAGGTCAAACCCCTCGCAGAGCCGCTTATCCCCTTAGATATCAACTCTTCGCATTCCCGTGAATGATTAGTAACATGAATAGATGATTAGTAATATGGATAAAAGAAGAATAACTAAGCAAATCCAATACCTTCTTTGAGAAAGGAAAACATAGTTTTATGCTTAGAATTCACGATTTTATACACTGCTTAGAAACGATCGAAGCAATGGCGAATCAATGTTTAAGCCATTATCAGAATGAAAATTGTCCCATCATAAAATATTATGTCACCAAAACTAAGTAAAATTATTCAAAAGAATGGAGAGGGTTACGCAATATCTTGTTTGCAATCTGCACTTCCTAGCAAGACCAAAGGGTGTGAAGGTACGTTGCAAGGAAAATAAAGTTCTATACGCCCCTATTATGTTGCTTTGTTAATTTATCATTATTATTAGTATTTTTAGGAATCTTGGCAAGTACAAAAATGTTTAAAAACAAAAGAACTCCGGATGAACTAAAATCAACAATCTTGGAACTTGAGCATTGAATATCTCTATCATAACCAAGTTAATGGTAGTCATAGCTAGAATACTTGAAAGGTAGCAAAAAGTAGAAACTTAAGGATTAAGATCTAAATCAGCAAATAAATTTAATATAAAACTACACAAAATAGGATACATGACAAATAAAGCTGCAATAAAATCCACAAAACAATGGTCTGAAGAAGCAAAGAGTGCATTTGAAAAGGTATCAAAATCTATTTAGAATCATTTAGCACGATCAATAAGAATATCAAGTGTCAAAGAGAACCTTTCTAAGTTCATCCCGGAGCTTGTAGAAGTTGCCATTATGAGCACTATGTACATTATGGCAAAGCTCATGAAGCATTGTATCCGAACTTCATGAAATGGGAAAATCCATATCATTTGCTTGGCCTCCGTAATCGCAACTTAACATTTATACCACCTCCAACATTCACTCCCAGAAGAGCTGGATTGCTTGGGCTACAATCACGTACACAACTTCAGTCATTTTCCACAGGAAATTAAAAATCAAAAATTCATTTCTATTCATTGCCCAAAGGGGAAAGCAAAGTAAAGGCACACAGCTGCATAAACAGACAGTAACCAATGTTTCTGTGCAAACTATTTTTCTGAAGTTGTGATTGTCTGAATCAGCCTATGAATGAACAAGGCAACAAGCTTTACTTTAAGATTTCAAAAAAGGGTAAAATACAATTTCACAAAAACATGCTAATTTTATACTAAAAAATCATCAAGAAAAATAATGCCTTTTTCACTTCAAGTTGAAAGTTTTGCCATCCTAATTCCACTACATGTTTTTTTTCCTGCACTAGTCATTAATTAAAGGAAGCGAAACAAAACAAAAGAGGAAGTGATGAATTACCAGAATTCAGAGAGAAGCTTAACCCTCCATTTACGTTTGCGCATGATAGGTTTTGCACTTTGTTGGCGATCTTCTCTAATATTTTGGTGGCTTTTTCTTCATCCGCTTCCTCTTCAAAGCTTTGATTTCCCAAACCTTGTGTAGGTCGCCTAAGTTCATTTCCCCAATCAACACCAAATCCCTTAATCCAGAAAACACAAATATGAATTGAGTGAGAATGGGGATAGAAGAATCTGAAGATTGCGGTGATGAATAGTGGCAGATTCGAGAGCGCTATTGGAGAAGAGAAAATCAAACGACGGCGAAAATCTATTGGGGTTTGATTGTCGCAAGTTCGAAAGAACGAGCCACGTGGGGCAAGCATGTATTTTTTCATACTCCACACCCATCGAACACAAAATCTTCTTCGCTTCATACGTACGACACGACAATGTGTTACCTTCTGGAAGAATTTCTTTCAACAACACAAGTGTTGCACCCCGAAAAATCCGGTTTTGGGTTTCTCGATTTACAACGTGGAAAATTTTTGAAGCCGCCACCAATATTTTAATTTTAAGACCAAAACATTGAAAAATTGTCTTTTGAACAAGGCAGATGGTCTTTTGAAAAAAAAACTAGAGATATAGGTTCGGGGGTCGATTACGTGTGAGGAAGGTATTAGCACCGCACACGTCCTTTCTACCGAAAGGGAACCTTTAACTAAGTGTGTGGTTTTACGTTTGATTTGAAAAATATCTAGCCTATTTATTTCTTATTTTTGGCGCTTGACGAGAGATGGCCTCTCGCTCCTACGTATCTCCGGGTGCGATGGAGAATTCAAAGCTACGTAGTTCTTGGTTGTCATGAAAAGGTTTTTTTGTTTTTTATCTTTTTAGTGAATTTTAGAAATAAGACGAGTATTCAGCGAATGATTAAACTAACAAAGGTTATGGGTAATCACCGCTAAGTACTCTTGAAAAATGGGAGTCACTGCCACTAGTCAGACGAACAAAGGTTCTGATTGACCATTAGTAGCGACTCGTTTTTTATTTGATCTTTTGAAAATGGTTTTCGAAATAGATTAATTGGCACGAATGGTCAAACTAACCAAAGTTATGGGTGACCACCGCTTATTGTTCTTTGGAAAAGGCATTGCTACCAATGGCTAGGCGAACAAAGGTTACGATTAGCCACTAGCAACAATGGGTTTAAAAATGATTCTTTTGTTATGTAAAATGCTAATGTTTATGGTTGTGAAAAGAATTTTTATTTGTTGCGCTTGACGAGAACGTGACTCGCTCCTACGTATCCCAAATGGGAATCAAAGCGACGTAGTTCTAAGTGGAAGGGGGATACTAGTAAAAATGGGGTGCTAGTTAGCTGCTAGATGGTGGTGTATGAAAACAGGGGAGAGTGGTGCCACCTCTACCGGGGAGAGTGGTGCCATCTCGGGTGGTAGGCGAGCCACCTCGGTGGGGAGAGTGGTGCCACCTCGGTGGGGGAGAGTGGTGCCATCTCGGTGGGTAGGCGAGCCACCCCTCGGCTAGGAGAATGGTGTCACCCCGACTGGGGCGAGTGGTGCCACCTCGGCTGGGGGAGAGTGGTGCCACCTCGGCTGGTAGGCAGGCCACCTCAGTCAGGGAGAATGGTGTCACCTCGGTGGGGAGAGTGGTGCCACTGGGGAGAGTGGTGCCACCTCGGTGGGAGAGTGGTACCACCTCGGTGTGGGAGAGAGTGGTGCCACACGGGAGAGTGGTGTCACCTCGGCTGGTAGGCAGGCCACCTCAGCTAGGGAGAATGGTGTCACCTCGGCTGGGGGAGAGTGGTGCCACCTGGGGGAGAGTGGTGCCACCTCAGCTGGGGAGAGTGGTACCACCTCGGCTGTGGGAGAGTGGTGCCACCTGGGGGAGAGTGGTGCCACCTCAGCTGGGGAGAGTGGTACCACCTCGGCTGGTAGGTCACCACCTCGGCTAGGGAGAATGGTATCACCTCGGCTGGTAGGCAACAGATTACGTTTTTATAAGGTATTACTTTAAATCTTTCTTACCACACCCAAGATACCACCTCGGCTGGGTATTACATTTTTATAAGGGATTACGTCGCAGCTAGTAGAGGTGGAGGGGTGCCACCTCGGCTAGGGAGAGAGTGGTACCACCTCTACCGGTGAGAGGGGTTCCACCTCGGCTAGTAAGTAGGCCACCTCGGCTGGGGGAGGGGCGCCACAGAATCACAAGCGCGCCTTCCTCTCTCACGCGTCTCTCCCTCTAACTTTTATTTTTTTCAAATAACTTTGCAAGTGACACAGATTTAGTAATAGAAATTGGGGTATGCAAAGATAACATCACGCCTTAACTCATCTTTTAAGCCACTAACAAAACAATCTATCAATGCATCATTACTAAGACCATATAATCGACCTCTCCAATTTTATTTTGTCGAAGATATGATAAAAAACTTAAGACAATCATAAAATAAATAAGGCATGATTTATGGAAAAATGGATATGAGATAAAAATAAAATTATACCTAATGCGTTTGTACAATGAATCACGTTTCCAGATCTCACAAGAACTCACCAACAAGAATAACAAAGAAAAAAACTATGAAAATTTCGAGAAGAAGAAAGAGAAACAAAAATTTGAAACTCCCATTCACTCAAACAACTCAAACATCTCAAGAACAGATTTTTGCTTCTGGACCTCCACAAAATTTCGACCTCTTTCCCTCTTCCTCTCTCCAAAAAAAGAATCCTCCTCTTCCCCAAAACCGTAACCCCTATTTATACTAAAAAAACTCGATCTCGCAGTGATGCTTCTTCCTCTTCATTTTATTCACTTAGCCTTGCGCTAACACTTGAAAATCTGTGTAAATCGCTTCGTCTTCGACTTGAACCGAGCAGAAAAACGATAATCCAACAATCTTCTGAGAGACCAATGGCTCTTTGAATGTTGGTATCAAAAATGGGGGTTGCGTGTGGTTATGAAAGAACGAGGTGAACAAAAATGGTGATTTCGTGTGAGAGAAGAGAAAAGAGAGGCGTGGGAAAGAGACTTGGTAATTTGGATGTTTGTTGGGAAGTGATGTTTCAGTTCTGATGGAAATGAGGCAGCTAGGGTTAGAAGGAGAGGTGAGTGATATGCCATCCGGGTCAGGCTGAAACATGGGCCTCTAACGGCCCAAAATAGGTTACAACACCAAATTAAAAAAAAAAGAACTGCTTACACCCCTTTGTTTTAATAAATCGCCACCCTCTCTCTTTTTTGTCTTTCTTTTTTTTGCTTCTTCTTTTTTTTTTTATGCCACTAAATATATATACTAACTAAATAGGAAATAAGGTATAACCTGAAAATAACTATATTTTTCAACTTCCACAAAATAAGATATATAACTACAAATAAAATAAAAAAGTCATTATTATTTTTGATCGGACAAAATTGGGGTATGACAGCTGCCCCTCTTTATTTGGATTTTAGTCAAGAAATATGAATTGGCCGAGACATATTTCGAAGATAAAATAGAAATAAAGAATTCAGAAATTATACCGATTTTGTCCGCTTGGGGAAATCCGAATTTTCGAATGGGTGTCAGCCTTCGGCCAACAAAAGCAGAAAATAAGCTTGGTACCAACCCTCAGTAAGCTGGCGAAAACGATAAAGAAAGCGGGAAATCAATTGGTGCTAGCCCTCAGGCAGCAAAAGCAGGAAATAAATTGGTGCTAGCCCTCGGGCCGCAAAGGCAGGAAATAAAGCAGTAAAGAAAGCGATAAAGAAAGGTGCCGACCCTCAGTAAGCCGATACTGGAGGCTGCCTAAAACCTTTTAACGAACCACGAACGGTCCGAGTTTGCACTTGGGCATGGTGGTCTTCAAGAGCGACCAGAGGGGGACCGTATCAAGTCTAGATCTCGATACTTCCCTAGGACTGCACCATGTCTTAGGCCAACACAGCTATCCTTTTCGACTGGACCCAATGGGGTCGAAGGACTTACCCGCAGCTCGAATACGAGGTGAAGTCTGCTTTGTGAAGGGACGCTTGGGCCCTGAAGGGATTCACGAATCCTGTTGACTGATTGATTGAAATAGCCAATGTTGTCGCATTGGATTGAGTTACCTGCATACGTCAGTTGATGCAAGGAATGATGCATGGAATATGGGTGCATGCTATGCAAGGGCATGTTATGCAAGGGCGTGTTATGCAAGTGCATGCAATGCTATGATTTTGGTGTAATGATGAATGTGGTGGAATGCTCCTGAAATTCCCCTTTTGATCTATTTATTGTTTTTCTCTTGATCGGCTTTCTTTTTCTGACCCCTTGTTTTTCTTTGTTTGTTTTTCTTGAATGATCTTGATCAGTTTTCATTTTTTTTTTTGGGCTTATTTTCTTTTGCTGGTTCGACCACCCGCGGCGAGACTGAGGAACCGATTAGCATTGTGGTGGCATATACGCCAAGTGCCGGTTGTTTTGTGCTTTGCCATCTGAAATGGCCTATGAGTGCAATTATTTCCTTGCAACCTTAATTTGCTCTGAGAAGTTGCTTCCTTCCCATGACTTTTAGAAATTTCGCCATGATTGTGATGCTCTATGATTTATGCACATGTTTTACTGATCAGTGTTACCATCATCATAAAACGTTTATTTGAGCAGAAAAAGCAGGGAAATAGAAAAACAAATAGATATGAGAAAGAGTGAACTTTATTGATGTGAAAATCGGTCGTACAGAAAGTTACGCCGATTGTTCGATACATTTGAAAGTTTAAACTACAAAAAGACACGAAAAAAAAAGAGGAGCTAATTTCTGACTGTCCATCTCTGTGGGACAGTGCCAACCATTTATGTCCTTAACCTTGATCACCCCTTCATCCAAACCTTCGGGGAAGTTGTATGCCTTTTCTTACTTTTCATGCCCCAGTTTTCTGACCCTAATTTTTGCCTGGATCGCCCTTTGCGGGTTTTCAATCCACCGGGTCGCTCTGATTTTGCCTAGGCCGCCCTTTGCGGGTTTTCAACCTAGCGAGCTAAGTCTTACGTGGCGTATCTTTCTCTTTTTTTTATCTATTTCTTTCAGGCATAATACTTCTTCACTTGATCGGAATTGACTGGGTTCCTTAAATCTTCTCCGTCCATGTTTGTGAGTATCAGCGCTCCTCCAGAAAAGACTTTCTTGACTACATATGGGCCGTCATAGGTGGGAGTCCATTTTCCACGGGGATCGCTTTGAATAGGCAGGATCTTCTTGAGCACTAGGTCTCCCTCGTTGAATTCTTGGGGACGAACCTTCTTGTCGAAAGCGGTTTTCATCCTTTGCTGGTATAGCTGCCCATGACACAAGGCTGTGATTCTCTTCTCCTCGATGAGATTTAGTTGATCTAGGCGAGCTTGTACCCACTCTGCTTCTTCCAGCTTAGCTTCCATTAGTACCCGCAGGGAGGGTATTTCAACCTCGATAGGGAGCACTGCTTCTGACCCATACACCAAAGAGAAAGGAGTTGCCCCAGTTTATTTGGCATACTTTGAAACAACCCAAAAAAGAAAAAGAAAAATGCAAAATAAATGAATGCGGTTTATTCGAATGCTTACTTTGTTCAACAGAGTGCAAATCGAACACTCCCACATTGCGAGTTCTTGAGAATGAGGTGTTCTATTATGATCAGATTGAGGCCTATATGAACTGATAAATTTGCGAAACTAGATCTTCCATGAGAATTGGAATGAAAATGTGAAATGTTTTCTTGTCCAAAACGTCTTCGTTGAGACCAGATTTGATCTTCAATGACAGATTCAATTTTTGGTGTATCCATTGTCAAATCAACAAATCTAGATGTCGAATCCTTATCACGACTTCTTTTTGAGATGTCGGATCCAAAGCGAGTAGACTTGTCTGTTTGTCTTGAGCTTCCACCACTTTTCTCGCTTATTTTCAAGGTTCTCAAAGCAGGTCACGATTGACATCTTCATTATCCGAATGTTCACAAGATTGAGAAGCACACCATATGTCATCTTGTAATCTCCTTTCTGCAGCCATTACAGCACTTGTCTTTGGACTAAGTGCCTTCATTATAACACTATCACCACCGAGACGCTTGGGTCCGGATGGGAGAAGAGATTCCAATCGTGATCTCTTTTCGCAGCTGCAAGTGCGATTTTATGTAGAGATGATAGTGGAGGTTGCCGGAATAACCACCTAAACGCCTTCCTTGGAGGTCAAACCCTCGCGAGCCGTTATCCCCTTAGATATCAACTCTTCGCATTCCCGTGTGAATGATTAGTAACATGAATAGATGATTAGTAATATGGATAAAAGAAGAATAACTAAGCAAATCCAATACCTTGCTTTGAGAAAAGAAAACATAGTTTTATGCTTAGAATTCACGATTTTATACACTGCTTTAGAAACGATCGAAGCAATGGCGAATCAATGTTTAAGCCATTATCAGAACGAAAATTGTCCCATCATAAAATATTCTCACACCAAAACTAAGCAAAATTATTCAAAAGAATGGAGAGGGTTCTGCAATATCTTGTTTGCAATCTGCACTTCCTAGCAAGACCAACAGGTGTGAAGGTACGTTGCAAGGAAAATAAAGTTCTATACGCCCCCCCCCCCCCTATTATGTTGCTTTGTTAATTTTTCATTATTATTAGTATTTTTAGGAATCTTGGCAAGTACAAAAATGTTTAAAAACAATAGAACTCGGATGAACTAAAATCAACAATCTTGGAACTTGAGCATTGAATATCTCTATCATAACCAAGTTAATGGTAGTCATAGCTAGAATACTTCAGTGTAGCAAAAAAGTAGAAACTTAAGGATTAAGATCTAAATCAACAAATAAATTTAATATAAAACTACACAAAATAGGATACATGACAAATAAAGCTGCAATAAAATCCACAAAACAATGGTCTGAAGAAGCAAAGAGTGCATTTGAAAAGGTATCAAAATCTATTTAGAATCATTTAGCACAGTCAATAAGAATATCAAGTGTCAAAAGAGAACCTTTCTAAGTTCATCCCAGAGCTTGTAGAAGTTGCCATTATGAGCACTATGTACATTATGGCAAAGCTCATGAAGCATTGTATCCAGAACTTCATGAAATGGGAAAAAATCCATATCGTTGTTTGGCCTCCGTAATCGCAACTTAACATTTATACCACCTCCAACATTCACTCCCAGAAGAGCTGGATTGCTTGGGCTACAATCACGTACACAACTTCAGTCATTTTCCACAGGAAATTAAAAATCAAAAATTCATTTCTATTCATTGCCCAAAGGGGAAAGCAAAGTAAAGGCAAGAACCCAGCTATACTATAAAACAATTGATACAGTTTGATCCCTTAACTCAATGAAGGGTACCTTCACAGCTGCATAAACAGACAGTAACCAATGTTTCTGTGCAAACTATTTTTCTGAAGTTGTGATTGTCTGAATCAGCCTATGAATGAACAAGGCAACAAGCTTTACTTTAAGATTTCAAAAAAGGGTAAAATACAATTTCACAAAAACATGCTAATTTTATACTAAAAAATCATCAAGAAAAATAATGCATTTTTCACTTCAAGTTGAAAGTTTTGCCATCCGAATTCCACTACTTGTTTTTTTTCCTGCACTAGTCATTAATTAAAGGAAGCGAAACAAAACAAAAGAGGAAGTGATGAATTACCAGAATTCAGAGAGAAGCTTAACCCTCCATTTACGTTTGCGCATGATAGGTTTACTTTTGGGCGATCTTCTCTAATATTTTGGTGGCTTTTTCTTCATCGGCTTTCTCTTCAAAGCTTTGATTTCCCAAACCTTGTGTAGGTCGCCTAAGTTCATTTCCCCCAATCAACACTGAAATCCCTAAATCAAGAAAACACAAATATGAATTGAGTGAGAATGGGGATAGAAGAATCTGAAGATTGCGGTGATAAATAGTGGCAGATTCGAGAGCGCTATTGGAGAAGAGAAAATCAAACGACGGCGAAAATCTATTGGGGTTTGATTGTCGCAAGTTCGAAAGAACGAGCCACGTGGGGCAAGCATGTATTTTTTCATACTCCACACCCATCGAACACAAAATCTTCATCGCTTCATACGCATGCGACCGACGACAATGTGTTACCTTCTGGAAGCATTTCTTTCAACAACACAAGTGTTGCACCCCGAAAAATCCGGTTTTGGGTTTCTCGATTTACAACGTGGAAAATTTTTGAAGCCGCCACCAATATTTTAATTTTAAGACCAAAACATTGAAAAATTGTCTTTTGAACAAGGCAGATGGTCTTTTGAAAAAAAAACTAGAGATATAGGTTCGGGGTCGATTACGTGTGAGGAAGGTATTAGCATAGCATCAAGACACGTCCTTTCTACCGAAAGGGAACCTTTAACTAAGTGTGTGGTTTTACGTTTGATTTGAAAAATATCTAGCCTATTTATTTCTTATTTAAAGATAAATGGGAAAACTTAATGAAAATTTTTATTTTTGGCGCTTGACGAGAGATGGCCTCTTGCTCCTACGTATCTCCGGGTGCGATGGAGAATTCAAAGCTACGTAGTTCTTGGTTGTCATGAAAAGGTTTTTTTGTTTTTTTATCTTTTTAGTGAATTTTCGAAATAAGACGAGTATTCAGCGAATGATTAAACTAACAAAGGTTATGGGTAATCACCGCTAAGTACTCTTGAAAAATGGGAGTCACTACCACTAGTCAGACGAACAAAGGTTCTGATTGACCATTAGTAGCGACTGCGTTTTTATTTGATCTTTTGAAAATGGTTTTCAAAAGATTAATTGTACGAATGGTCAAACTAACCAAAGTTATGGGTGACCACCGCTTATTGTTCTTTGGAAAAGGCATTGCTACCAATGGCTAGACGAACAAAGGTTACGATTAGCCACTAGCAACAATGAGTTTAAAAATGATTCTTTTTGTTATGTAAAATGCTAATGTTTATGGTTGTGAAAAGAATTTTTATTTGTTGCGCTTGACGAGAACGTGACTCGCTCCTACGTATCCCAAATGGGAATCAAAGCGACGTAGTTCTAAGTGGAAGGGGGATACTAGTAAAAATGGGGTGCTAGTTAGCTGCTAGATGGTGGTGTATGAAAACAGGGGGAGAGTGGAGCCACCTCGGCTGGGGGGAGAGTGGTGTCATCTCGGCTGGTAGGCAGGCCACCTCGGCTGGGGGAGAGTGGGGCCACCTCGGCTAGGGAGAGTGGTGTCATCTCGGCTGGTAGGCAGTCCACCTCGGCTGGGGGAGAGTGGTGCCACCTCAGCTGGGGGAGAGTGGTACCACCTCGGCTGGTAGGCAGGCCACCTCGGCTAGGGAGAATGGTGTCACCCCGGCTGGGGGCGAGTGGTGCCACCTCGGCTGGGGGAGAGTGGTGTAACCTCGACTGGGGGAGAACGGTGCCACCTCAGCTGGGGAGAGTGGTACCACCTCGGCTGTGGGAGAGTGGTGCCACCTGGGTGAGAGTGGTGTCACCTCGGTGTGGCGGAGCCACCTCAGCTAGGGAGAATGGTGTCACCTCGGCTGGGGGAGAGTGGTGCCACCTGGGGGAGAGTGGTGCCACCTCAGCTGGGGAGAGTGGTACCACCTCGGCTGTGGGAGTGTGGTGCCACCTGGGGGAGAGTGGTGCCACCTTAGCTAAGGAGAGTGGTACCACCTCGGCTGGTAGGCTGGCCACCTCGGCTAGGGAGAATGGTATCACCTCGGCTGGTAGGCAACAGATTACGTTTTTATAAGGTATTACTTTAAATCTTTCTTACCACACCCAAGATACCACCTCGGCTGGGTATTACATTTTTATAAGGGATTACGTCGCGACTAGTAGAGGTGGAGGGTGCCACCTCGGCTAGGAAAGAGTGGTACCACCTCGGTGAGGAGGGGGTTCCACCTCGGCTAGTAAGTAGGCCACCTCGGCGGGGGGCCCACGAGAATCACAAGCGCCTTCCTCTCTCACGCGTCTCCTCTAACTTTTATTTTTTCAAATAACTTTGCAAGTGACACAGTTTAGTAATAGAAATTGGGGTATGCAAAGATAACATCACGCCTTAACTCATCTTTTAAGCCACTAACAAAACAATCTATCAATGCATCATTACTAAGACCATATAATCGACCTCTCCAATTTTATTTTGTCAAAGATATGATAAAAAACTTAAGACAATCATAAAATAAATAAGGCATGATTTATGGAAAAATGGATATGAGATAAAAATAAAATTATTCAAAAGAATGGAGAGGGTTACGCAATATCTTGTTTGCAATCTGCACTTCCTAGCAAGACCAGCAGGTGTGAAGGTACGTTGCAATACGCCCCTATTATGTTGCTTTGTTAATTTATCATTATTATTAGTATTTTTTAGGAATCTTGGCAAGTACAAAAATGTTTAAAAAACAATAGAACTCCAGATGAACTAAAATCAACAATCTTGGAACTTGAGCATTGAATATCTCTATCATAACCAAGTTAATGGTAGTCATAGCTAGAATACTTCAGTGTAGCAAAAAAGTAGAAACTTAAGGATTAAGATCTAAATCGAAGAAATAAATTTAATATAAAACTACACAAAATAGGATACATGACAAATAAAGCTGCAATAAAATCCACAAAACAATGGTCTGAAGAAGCAAAGAGTGCATTTGAAAAGGTATCAAAATCTATTTAGAATCATTTAGCACAGTCAATAAGAATATCAAGTGTCAAAAGAGAACCTTTCTAAGTTCATCCCAGAGCTTGTAGAAGTTGCCATTATGAGCACTATGTACATTATGGCAAAGCTCATGAAGCATTGTATCCAGAACTTCATGAAATGGGAAAAAATCCATATCGTTATTTGGCCTCCGTAATCGCAACTTAACATTTATACCACCTCCAACATTCACTCCCAGAAGAGCTGGATTGCTTGGGCTACAATCACGTACACAACTTCAGTCATTTTCCACAGGAAATTAAAAATCAAAAATTCATTTCTATTCATTGCCCAAAGGGGAAAGCAAAGTAAAGGCACACAGCTGCATAAACAGACAGTAACCAATGTTTCTGTGCAAACTATTTTTCTGAAGTTGTGATTGTCTGAATCAGCCTATGAATGAACAAGGCAACAAGCTTTACTTTAAGATTTCAAAAAAGGGTAAAATACAATTTCACAAAAACATGCTAATTTTATACTAAAAAATCATCAAGAAAAATAATGCCTTTTTCACTTCAAGTTGAAAGTTTTGCCATCCGAATTCCACTACTTGTTTTTTTTCCTGCACTAGTCATTAATTAAAGGAAGCGAAACAAAACAAAAGAGGAAGTGATGAATTACGAGTAATTCGAGAGAAAGCTTAACCCTCCATTTACGTTTGCGCATGATAGGCTCACTTTTGTTGGCGATCTTCTCTAATATTTTGGTGGCTTTTTCTTCATCTGGCTTCCTCTTCAAAGCTTTGATTTCCCAAACCTTGTGTAGGTCGCCTAAGTTCATTTCCCCAATCAACACTTTGAAATCCCTAAATCCAGAAAAACACAAATATGAATTGAGTGAGAATGGGGATAGAAGAATCAAGATTGCGGTGATAAATAGTGGCAGATTCGAGAGCGCTATTGGAGAAGAGAAAATCAAACGACGGCGAAAATCTATTGGGGTTTGATTGTCGCAAGTTCGAAAGAACGAGCCACGTGGGGCAAGCATGTATTTTTTCATACTCCACACCCATCGAACACAAAATCTTCATCGCTTCATACGTACGACACGACAATGTGTTACCTTCTGGAAGCATTTCTTTCAACAACACAAGTGTTGCACCCCGAAAAATCCAGTTTTGGGTTTCTCGATTTACAACGTGGAAAATTTTTGAAGCCGCCACCAATATTTTAATTTTAAGACCAAAACATTGAAAAATTGTCTTTTGAACAAGGCAGATGGTCTTTTGAAAAAAAACTAGAGATATATGTTCGGGGGTCGATTACGTGTGAGGAAGGTATTAGCACCGCACACGTCCTTTCTACCGAAAGGGAACCTTTAACTAAGTGTGTGGTTTTACGTTTGATTTGAAAAATATCTAGCCTATTTATTTCTTATTTAAAGATAAATGGGAAAACTTAATGAAAATTTTTATTTTTGGCGCTTGACGAGAGATGGCCTCTCGCTCCTACGTATCTCCGGGTGCGATGGAGAATTCAAAGCTACGTAGTTCTTGGTTGTCATGAAAAGGTTTTTTTGTTTTTTATCTTTTTAGTGAATTTTCGAAATAAGACGAGTATTCAGCGAATGATTAAACTAACAAAGGTTATGGGTAATCACCGCTAAGTACTCTTGAAAAATGGGAGTCACTGCCACTAGTCAGACGAACAAAGGTTTTGATTGACCATTAGTAGCGACTCGTTTTTTATTTGATCTTTTGAAATGGTTTTCGAAAAAGATTAATTGGCACGAATGGTCAAACTAACCAAAGTTATGGGTGACCACCGCTTATTGTTCTTTGGAAAAAGGCATTGCTACCAATGGCTAGACGAACAAAGGTTCTGATTAGCCACTAGCAACAATGAGTTTAAAAATGATTCTTTTTGTTATGTAAAATGCTAATGTTTATGGTTGTGAAAAGAATTTTTATTTGTTGCGCTTGACGAGAACGTGACTCGCTCCTACGTATCCCAAATGGGAATCAAAGCGACGTAGTTCTAAGTGGAAGGGGGATACTAGTAAAAATGGGGTGCTAGTTAGCTGCTAGATGGTGGTGTATGAAAACAGGGGGAGAGTGGTGCCACCTCGGCTGGGGGGAGAGTGGTGCCATCTCGGCTGGTAGGCAGGCCACCTCGGCTGGGGGAGAGTGGGGCCACCTCGGCTGGGGAGAGTGGTGTCATCTCGGCTGGTAGGCAGGCCACCTCGGCTGGGGGAGAGTGGTGCCACCTCAGCTGGGGGAGAGTGGTACCACCTCGGCTGGTAGGCAGGCCACCTCGGCTAGGGAGAATGGTGTCACCCCGGCTGGGGGCGAGTGGTAGGCAGGCCACCTCAGCTGGGGAGAGTGGTACCACCTCGGCTGTGGGAGAGTGGTGCCACCTGGGTGAGAGTGGTGTCACCTCGGCTGTAGGCAGTCCACCTCAGCTAGGGAGAATGGTGTCACCTCGGCTGGGGGAGAGTGGTGCCACCTCAGCTGGGGAGAGTGGTACCACCTCGGCTGTGGGAGTGTGGTGCCACCTGGGGGAGTGTGGTGCCACCTCAGCTGGGGAGAGTGGTACCACCTCGGCTGGTAGGCTGGCCACCTCGGCTAGGGAGAATGGTATCACCTCGGCTGGTAGGCAACAGATTACGTTTTTATAAGGTATTACTTTAAATCTTTCTTACCACACCCAAGATACCACCTCACTGGGTATTACATTTTTATAAGGGATTACGTCGCAGACTAGTAGAGGTGGAGGGTGCCACCTCGGCTAGGGAGAGAGTGGTACCACCTCGGTGAGGAGGGGGTTCCACCTCGGCTAGTAAGTAGGCCACCTCGGCCGGGAGGCGCCACGAGAAATCACAAGCGCCTTCCTCTCTCACGCGTCTCTCCTCTAACTTTTATTTTTTCAAATAACTTTGCAAGTGACACAGTTTTAGTAATAGAAATTGGGGTATGCGACATAACATCACGCCTTAACTCATCTTTTAAGCCACTAACAAAACAATCTATCAATGCATCATTACTAAGACCATATAATCGACCTCTCCAATTTTATTTTGTCGAAGATATGATAAAAAACTTAAGACAATCATAAAATAAATAAGGCATGATTTATGGAAAAATGGATATGAGATAAAAATAAAATTATTCAAAAGAATGGAGAGGGTTACGCAATATCTTGTTTGCAATCTGCACTTCCTAGCAAGACCGGCGGAGTGTGAAGGTACGTTGCAAGGAAAATAAAGTTCTATACGCCCCCCATTATTATGTTGCTTTGTTAATTTATCATTATTATTAGTATTTTTAGGAATCTTGGCAAGTACAAAAATGTTTAAAAACAATAGAACTCGGATGAACTAAAATCAACAATCTTGGAACTTGAGCATTGAATATCTCTATCATAACCAAGTTAATGGTAGTCATAGCTAGAATACTTGATTGTAGCAAAAAGTAGAAACTTAAGGATTAAGATCTAAATCAACAAATAAATTTAATATAAAACTACACAAAATAGGATACATGACAAATAAAGTCAAATAAAATCTACAAAACAATGGTCCGAAGAAGCAAAGAGTGCATTTGAAAAGGTATCAAAATCTATTTAGAATCATTTAGCACAGTCAATAAGAATATCAAGTGTCAAAAGAGAACCTTTCTAAGTTCATCCCAGAGCTTGTAGAAGTTGCCATTATGAGCACTATGTACATTATGGCAAAGCTCATGAAGCATTGTATCCGAACTTCATGAAATGGGAAAAATCCATATCGTTGTTTGGCCTCCGTAATCGCAACTTAACATTTATACCACCTCCAACATTCACTCCCGGAAGAGCTTTGGATTGCTTGGGCTACAATCACGTACACAACTTCAGTCATTTTCCACAGGAAATTAAAAATCAAAAATTCATTTCTATTCATTGCCCAAAGGGGAAAGCAAAGTAAAGGCACACAGCTGCATAAACAGACAGTAACCAATGTTTCTGTGCACACTATTTTTCTGAAGTTGTGATTGTCTGAATCAGCCTATGAATGAACAAGGCAACAAGCTTTACTTTAAGATTTCAAAAAAGGGTAAAATACAATTTCACAAAAACATGCTAATTTTATACTAAAAAATCATCAAGAAAAATAATGCCTTTTTCACTTCAAGTTGAAAGTTTTGCCATCCGAATTCCACTACTTGTGGTTTTTCCTGCACTAGTCATTAATTAAAGGAAGCGAAACAAAACAAAAGAGGAAGTGATGAATTACCAGAATTCAGAGAGAAGCTTAACCCTCCATTTACGTTTGCGCTTTGATAGATAGCACTGTTGGGCGATCTTCTCTAATATTTTGGTGGCTTTTTCTTCATCGCTTCCTCTTCAAAGCTTTGATTTCCCAAACCTTGTGTAGGTCGCCTAAGTTCATTTCCCCCAATCAACACTGAAATCCCTAAATCCAGAAAACACAAATATGAATTGAGTGAGAATGGGGATAGAAGAATCTGAAGATTGCAGTGATAAATAGTGGCAGATTCGAGAGCGCTATTGGAGAAGAGAAAATCAAACGACGGCGAAAATCTATTGGGGTTTGATTGTCGCAAGTTCGAAAGAACGAGCCACGTAGGGCAAGCATGTATTTTTCATACTCCACACCCATCGAACACAAAATCTTCATCGCTTCATACGTACGACACGACAATGTGTTACCTTCTGGAAGCATTTCTTTCAACAACACAAGTGTTGCACCCCGAAAAATCCGGTTTTGGGTTTCTCGATTTACAACGTGGAAAATTTTTGAAGCCGCCACCAATATTTTAATTTTAAGACCAAAACATTGAAAAATTGTCTTTTGAACAAAATGCGGATGGTCTTTTGAAAAAAAACTAGAGATATAGGTTCGGGGGTCGATTACGTGTGAGGAAGGTATTAGCACCGCACACGTCCTTTCTACCGAAAGGGAACCTTTAACTAAGTGTGTGGTTTTACGTTTGATTTGAAAAATATCTAGCCTATTTATTTCTTATTTAAAGATAAATGGGAAAACTTAATGAAAATTTTTATTTTTGGCGCTTGACGAGAGATGGCCTCTCGCTCCTACGTATCTCCGGGTGCGATGGAGAATTCAAAGCTACGTAGTTCTTGGTTGTCATGAAAAGGTTTTTTTGTTTTTTATCTTTTTAGTGAATTTTCGAAATAAGATTTAGTATTCAAATGATTAAACTAACAAAGGTTATGGGTAATCACCGCTAAGTACTCTTGAAAAATGGGAGTCACTGCCACTAGTCAGACGAACAAAGGTTTTGATTGACCATTAGTAGCGACTCGTTTTTTATTTGATCTTTTGAAATGGTTTTCGAAAAGATTAATTGGCACGAATGGTCAAACTAACCAAAGTTATGGGTGACCACCGCTTATTGTTCTTTGGAAAAAGGCATTGCTACCAATGGCTAGACGAACAAAGGTTCTGATTAGCCACTAGCAACAATGAGTTTAAAAATGATTCTTTTTGTTATGTAAAATGCTAATGTTTATGGTTGTGAAAAGAATTTTTATTTGTTGCGCTTGACGAGAACGTGACTCGCTCCTACGTATCCCAAATGGGAATCAAAGCGACGTAGTTCTAAGTGGAAGGGGGATACTAGTAAAAATGGGGTGCTAGTTAGCTGCTAGATGGTGGTGTATGAAAACAGGGGGAGAGTGGTGCCACCTCGGCTGGGGGGAGAGTGGTGCCATCTCGGCTGGTAGGCAGGCCACCTCGGCTGGGGGAGAGTGGGGCCACCTCGGCTGGGGAGAGTGGTGTCATCTCGGCTGGTAGGCAGGCCACCTCGGCTGGGGGAGAGTGGTGCCACCTCAGCTGGGGGAGAGTGGTACCACCTCGGCTGGTAGGCAGGCCACCTCGGCTAGGGAGAATGGTGTCACCCCGGCTGGGGGCGAGTGGTGCCACCTCGGCTGGGGGAGAGTGGTGTCACCTCGGCAGGGGGAGAGTGGTGCCACATCAGCTGGGGAGAGTGGTACCACCTCGGCTGTGAGAGAGTGGTGCCACCTGGGTGAGAGTGGTGTCACCTCGGCTGTAGGCAGGCCACCTCAGCTAGGGAGAATGGTGTCACCTCGGCTGGGGGAGAGTGGTGCCACCTCAGCTGGGGAGAGTGGTACCACCTCTACGTGGGAGTGTGGTGCCACCGGGGAGAGTGGTGCCACCTCACTGGGAGAGTGGTACCCTCCTCGGTGGTGAGGTGGCCACCTCGGCTAGGAGAATGGTATCACCTCACTGGTAGGCAACAGACACGTTTTTATAAGGTATTACTTTAAATCTTTCTTACCACACCCAAGATACCACCTCGGTGGGTATTACATTTTATAAGGGATTACGTCGCAGCTAGTAGAGGTGGAGGGTGCCACCTCGGCTGGGAGAGAAGTGGTACCACCTCGGCTGAGGAGGGGTTCCACCTCGGCTAGTAAGTAGGCCACCTCGGCCGGGGGAGGGGCGCCACAGAATCACAAGCGCGCCTTCCTCTCTCACGGGTCTCTCCCTCTAACTTTTATTTTTTTCAAATAACTTTGCAAGTGACACAGATTTAGTAATAGAAATTGGGGTATGCAGCATAACATCACGCCTTAACTCATCTTTTAAGCCACTAACAAAACAATCTATCAATGCATCATTACTAAGACCATATAATCGACCTCTCCAATTTTATTTTGTCAGCATATGATAAAAAACTTAAGACAATCATAAAATAAATAAGGCATGATTTATGGAAAAATGGATATGAGATAAAAATAAAATTATTCAAAAGAATGGAGAGGGTTCTGCAATATCTTGTTTGCAATCTGCACTTCCTAGCAAGACCAGCAGGTGTGAAGGTACGTTGCAAGGAAAATAAAGTTCTATACGCCCCTATTATTATGTTGCTTTGTTAATTTATCATTATTATTAGTATTTTTTAGGAATCTTGGCAAGTACAAAAATGTTTAAAAAACAATAGAACTCCAGATGAACTAAAATCAACAATCTTGGAACTTGAGCATTGAATATCTCTATCATAACCAAGTTAATGGTAGTCATAGCTAGAATACTTCAGTGTAGCAAAAAAGTAGAAACTTAAGGATTAAGATCTAAATCAGCAAATAAATTTAATATAAAACTACACAAAATAGGATACATGACAAATAAAGCTGCAATAAAATCTACAAAACAATGGTCTGAAGAAGCAAAGAGTGCATTTGAAAAGGTATCAAAATCTATTTAGAATCATTTAGCACAGTCAATAAGAATATCAAGTGTCAAAAGAGAACCTTTCTAAGTTCATCCCAGAGCTTGTAGAAGTTGCCATTATGAGCACTATGTACATTATGGCAAAGCTCATGAAGCATTGTATCCAGAACTTCATGAAATGGGAAAAAATCCATATCGTTGTTTGGCCTCCGTAATCGCAACTTAACATTTATACCACCTCCAACATTCACTCCCAGAAGAGCTGGATTGCTTGGGCTACAATCACGTACACAACTTCAGTCATTTTCCACAGGAAATTAAAAATCAAAAATTCATTTCTATTTATTGCCCAAAGGGGAAAGCAAAGTAAAGGCACACAGCTGCATAAGCAGACGAAGAACCAATGTTTCTGTGCACACTATTTTTCTGAAGTTGTGATTGTCTGAATCAGCCTATGAATGAACAAGGCAACAAGCTTTACTTTAAGATTTCAAAAAAGGGTAAAATACAATTTCACAAAAACATGCTAATTTTATACTAAAAAATCATCAAGAAAAATAATGCCTTTTTCACTTCAAGTTGAAAGTTTTGCCATCGGAATTCCACTACTTGTTTTTTTTCCTGCACTAGTCATTAATTAAAGGAAGCGAAACAAAACAAAAGAGGAAGTGATGAATTACGAGTCGGAGAAAGCTTAACCCTCGATTTACGTTTATGCATGATAGGTCGCACTGTTGTTGGGCGATCTTCTCTAATATTTTGGTGGCTTTTTCTTCATCTGGCTTCCTCTTCAAAGCTTTGATTTCCCAAACCTTGTGTAGGTCGCCTAAGTTCATTTCCCCCAATCAATACTGAAATCCCTAAATCCAGAAAACACAAATATGAATTGAGTGAGAATGGGGATAGAAGAATCTGAAGATTGCGGTGATAAATAGTGGCAGATTCGAGAGCGCTATTGGAGAAGAGAAAATCAAACGACGGCGAAAATCTATTGGGGTTTGATTGTCGCAAGTTCGAAAGAACGAGCCACGTGGGGCAAGCATGTATTTTTTCATACTCCACACCCATCGAACACAAAATCTTCATCGCTTCATACGTACGACACGACAATGTGTTACCTTCTGGAAGCATTTCTTTCAACAACACAAGTGTTGCACCCCGAAAAATCCGGTTTTGGGTTTCTCGATTTACAACGTGGAAAATTTTTGAAGCCGCCACCAATATTTTAATTTTAAGACCAAAACATTGAAAAATTGTCTTTTGAACAAGGCAGATGGTCTTTTGAAAAAAAAACTAGAGATATAGGTTCGGGGGTCGATTACGTGTGAGGAAGGTATTAGCACACTTTGCGTCCTTTCTACCGAAGGGAACCTTTAACTAAGTGTGTGGTTTTACGTTTGATTTGAAAAATATCTAGCCTATTTATTTCTTATTTAAAGATAAATGGGAAAACTTAATGAAAATTTTTATTTTTGGCGCTTGACGAGAGATGGCCTCTCGCTCCTACGTATCTCCGGGTGCGATGGAGAATTCAAAGCTACGTAGTTCTTGGTTGTCATGAAAAGGTTTTTTTGTTTTTTATCTTTTTAGTGAATTTTCGAAATAAGATTTGAGTATTCAAATGAATGATTAAACTAACAAAGGTTATGGGTAATCACCGCTAAGTACTCTTGAAAAATGGGAGTCACCGCCACTAGTCGGGACGAACAAAGGTTACGATTGACCATTAGTAGTGACTCGTTTTTATTTGATCTTTTGAAAATGGTTTTGAAAAGATTAATTGCACGAATGGTCAAACTAACCAAAGTTATGGGTGACCACCGCTTATTGTTCTTTGGAAAAAGGCATTGCTACCAATGGCTAGGCGAACAAAGGTTCTGATTAGCCACTAGCAACAATGAGTTTAAAAATGATTCTTTTTGTTATGTAAAATGCTAATGTTTATGGTTGTGAAAAGAATTTTTATTTGTTGCGCTTGACGAGAACGTGACTCGCTCCTACGTATCCCAAATGGGAATCAAAGCGACGTAGTTCTAAGTGGAAGGGGGATACTAGTAAAAATGGGGTGCTAGTTAGCTGCTAGATGGTGGTGTATGAAAACAGGGAGAGTGGTGCCACCTCTACCTGGGGAGAGTGGTGCCATCTCGGTGGTGAGGCGAGCCACCTCGGTGGGGAGAGTGGTGTCATCTCGGTGGTAGCGGGCCACCTCGGTGGGGAGAGTGGTGCCACCTCGGTGGGGAGAGTGGTACCACCTCGGTGGTGGCGAGCCACCTCGGCTAGGGAGAATGGTGTCACCCCGTCTGGGGGCGAGTGGTGCCACCTCGGTTGGGGGAGAGTGGTGCCACCTCAGCTGGGGAGAGTGGTACCACCTCGGCTGTGGGAGAGTGGTGCCACCTGGGTGAGAGTGGTGTCACCTCGGTGTGGGCGGGCCACACCTCGGCTAGGGAGAATGGTGTCACCTCGGTGGGGAGAGTGGTGCCACTGGGAGAGAGTGGTGCCACCTCGGTGGGGAGTGGTACCACCTCGGCTGTGGGAGTGTGGTGCCACCTGGGGGAGAGTGGTGCCACCTCAGCTGGGGAGAGTGGTACCACCTCGGTGGTAGGAGGTGGCCACCTCGGCTAGGAGAATGGTATCACCTCGGTTTGGTAGGCAACAAATTACGTTTTATAAGGTATTACTTTAAATCTTTCTTACCACACCCAAGATACCACCTCGGCTGGGTATTACATTTTTATAAGGGATTACGTCGCAGCTAGTAGAGGTGGAGGGGTGCCACCTCGGCTAGGGAGAGAGTGGTACCACCTCGGCTGAGGAGGGGTTCCACCTCGGCTAGTAAGTAGGCCACCTCGGCCGGGGGAGGGGCGCCACAGAATCACAAGCGCGCCTTCCTCTCTCACGCGTCTCTCCCTCTAACTTTTATTTTTTTCAAATAACTTTGCAAGTGACACAGATTTAATAATAGAAATTGGGGTATGCAGCATAACATCACGCCTTAACTCATCTTTTAAGCCACTAACAAAACAATCTATCAATGCATCATTACTAAGACCATATAATCGACCTCTCCAATTTTATTTTGTCAGCATATGATAAAAAACTTAAGACAATCATAAAATAAATAAGGCATGATTTATGGAAAAATGGATATGAGATAAAAATAAAATTATTCAAAAGAATGGAGAGGGTTCTGCAATATCTTGTTTGCAATCTGCACTTCCTAGCAAGACCAGCAGGTGTGAAGGTACGTTGCAAGGAAAATAAAGTTCTATACGCCCCTATTATGTTGCTTTGTTAATCTATCATTATTATTAGTATTTTTTAGGAATCTTGGCAAGTACAAAAATGTTTAAAAACAATAGAACTCGGATGAACTAAAATCAACAATCTTGGAACTTGAGCATTGAATATCTCTATCATAACCAAGTTAATGGTAGTCATAGCTAGAATACTTGATTAGTAGCAAAAAGTAGAAACTTAAGGATTAAGATCTAAACAAGCAAATAAATTTAATATAAAACTACACAAAATAGGATACATGACAAATAAAGCTGCAATAAAATCCACAAAACAATGGTCTGAAGAAGCAAAGAGTGCATTTGAAAAGGTATCAAAATCTATTTAGAATCATTTAGCACAGATCAATAAGAATATCAAGTGTCAAAAGAGAACCTTTCTAAGTTCATCCCAGAGCTTGTAGAAGTTGCCATTATGAGCACTATGTACATTATGGCAAAGCTCATGAAGCATTGTATCCAGAACTTCATGAAATGGGAAAAAATCCATATCGTTGTTTGGCCTCCGTAATCGCAACTTAACATTTATACCACCTCCAACATTCACTCCCAGAAGAGCTGGATTGCTTGGGCTACAATCACGTACACAACTTCAGTCATTTTCCACAGGAAATTAAAAATCAAAAATTCATTTCTATTCATTGCCCAAAGGAAAGCAAAGTAAAGGCACACAATTGCATAAGCAGAAGAAACCAATGTTTCACGTGCAAACTATTTTTCTGAAGTTGTGATTGTCTGAATCAGCCTATGAATGAACAAGGCAACAAGCTAATTTTATACAATTTCACAAAAAAGGGTAAAATACAATTTCACAAAAACATGCTAATTTTATACTAAAAAATCATCAAGAAAAATAATGCCTTTTTCACTTCAAGTTGAAAGTTTTGCCATCCGAATTCCACTACTTGTTTTTTTTCCTGCACTAGTCATTAATTAAAGGAAGCGAAACAAAACAAAAGAGGAAGTGATGAATTACCAGAATTCAGAGAGAAGCTTAACCCTCCATTTACGTTTGCGCATGATATAGTCGCACTTTTTGTTGGGCGATCTTCTCTAATATTTTGGTGGCTTTTTCTTCATCTGGCTTTCTCTTCAAAGCTTTGATTTCCCAAACCTTGTGTAGGTCGCCTAAGTTCATTTCCCCCAATCAACACTGAAATCCCTAAATCAAGAAAACACAAATATGAATTGAGTGAGAATGGGGATAGAAGAATCTGAAGATTGCGGTGATAAATAGTGGCAGATTCGAGAGCGCTATTGGAGAAGAGAAAATCAAACGACGGCGAAAATCTATTGGGGTTTGATTGTCGCAAGTTCGAAAGAACGAGCCACGTGGGGCAAGCATGTATTTTTCATACTCCACACCCATCGAACACAAAATCTTCATCGCTTCATACGTGCGACCGCGACAATGTGTTACCTTACGGAAGCATTTCTTTCAACAACACAAGTGTTGCACCCCGAAAAATCCGGTTTTGGGTTTCTCGATTTACAACGTGGAAAATTTTTGAAGCCGCCACCAATATTTTAATTTTAAGACCAAAAACTAGAGATATAGGTTCGGGGGTCGATTACGTGTGAGGAAGGTATTAGCACAAGCACACGCCCTTTCTACCGAGAAGGGAACCTTTAACTAAGTGTGTGGTTTTACGTTTGATTTGAAAAATATCAAGCCTATTTATTTCTTATTTAAAGATAAATGGGAAAACTTAATGAAAATTTTTATTTTTGGCGCTTGACGAGATGGCCTCTCGCTCCCTACGTATCTCGGTGCGATGGAGAATTCAAAGCTACGTAGTTCTTGGTTGTCATGAAAAGGTTTTTTGTTTTTATCTTTTTAGTGAATTTTCGAAATAAGACGAGTATTCAGCGAATGATTAAACTAACAAAGGTTATGGGTAATCACCGCTAAGTACTCTTGAAAAATGGGAGTCACTGCCACTAGTCGACGAACAAAGGTTACGATTGACCATTAGTAGCGACTTCGTTTTTATTTGATCTTTTGAAAATGGTTTTGAAAGAGATTAATTGCACGAATGGTCAAACTAACCAAAGTTATGGGTGACCACCGCTTATTGTTCTTTGGAAAAGGCATTGCTACCAATGGCTAGGCGAACAAAGGTTACGATTAGCCACTAGCAACAATGAGTTTAAAAATGATTCTTTTTGTTATGTAAAATGCTAATGTTTATGGTTGTGAAAAGAATTTTTATTTGTTGCGCTTGACGAGAACGTGACTCGCTCCTACGTATCCCAAATGGGAATCAAAGCGACGTAGTTCTAAGTGGAAGGGGGATACTAGTAAAAATGGGGTGCTAGTTAGCTGCTAGATGGTGGTGTATGAAAACAGGGGGAGAGTGGTGCCACCTCGGCTGGGGGGAGAGTGGTGCCATCTCGGCTGGTAGGCAGGCCACCTCGGCTGGGGAGAGTGGTGTCATCTCGGCTGGTAGGCAGGCCACCTCGGCTGGGGGAGAGTGGTGCCACCTCAGCTGGGGGAGAGTGGTACCACCTCGGTGGTGGCGAGCCACCTCGGCTAGGGAGAATGGTGTCACCCCGGCTGGGGGCGAGTGGTGCCACCTCGGCTGGGGGAGAGTGGTGCCACCTCGGCTGGGGGAGAGTGTTGCCACCTCAGCAGGGGAGAGTGGTACCACCTCGGCTGTGGGAGAGTGGTGCCACCTGGGTGAGAGTGGTGTCACCTCGGCTGTAGGCAGGCCACCTCAGCTAGGGAGAATGGTGTCACCTCGGCTGGGGGAGAGTGGTGCCACCTGTAACACCTCAATAATTTAATTAAATAATGGATTAAATTATTTGAAGTGTTGCACTAAATTTAATTACATTGAGTTAATATGTGGTAATTATTTTATTGTGCTAGGGAGTGGTGGAAGCGCTGGAAGGGGGGTGTAAAAAGGGCCCAAACCGTTTGAGCCCAATATATAAATAGACCAAGGTTAGTTGCATCAGAAGGAAAAGAAAAACAAAACAACGAGAGAGAAAAAACATAGGGTTTGCGCCAGTGGAGAAGAGAGGAAGGAGAAGAGAGAAATTTCTCAAGTTTGCTCAAGGTAAGGGTTTTGGTCCTTTCTTTCTCAATTTTTTCCTTTTTTCATTTGTAGTGATTTTCAATCACTCATTGCTTGTTGTTGTGGTTATGAAGTTGCTCAAGAAGGAGCACCCATCGTTGATTTCGAAGGAGAGGAAGGAAAGCTTGCGATTTGGGTGATTTTGGTGTTGGTGGAGTCCTCCGATTTAATTTAAGGTAAGGGTGAGCGTTTCATCTAACATAATGGGATATATGATGGGTTTTGTTGGGTTTGGGTGTCGTATGATGTATTGTTGTTGTTATCACGTGATTAAAATTATGGGATGGTGAATTGAGTTTGAATTGTGTGAGTTGATGGGGTTAAAATCGATTCCCATGTTGTTGTTGATTAAATTGTTGCTGTTTGCCTTGTTTAATTAGGCGTGGTGGTTGTTTTAATTGGGTATAGTGCTGATTTTCTTGAAAATACAAGGTGCTGTTTTTGGTGAATTAAAATTGTTGCTGTTTGCTTTGTTAAATCATGTGTTAATGTTGTTTTTAAGTGGAATATAGTTGCTGTTTTTCAGAAAAAATATAAGGTCTTTGTTTTGATTATTAAATTGTTGCTGTTTGTTAACAAATAATGGATGTTTTTATGAAAATATATATAGTGCAGATTTTTCTAATTGAGTATAGTTGCTTTTTTTATGAAAATATATAGTGCAGATTTTTATAATTGGGTATAGTTGCTGTTTTTATGAAAATATATATAGTGCAGATTTTTCTAATTGAGTATAGTTGCTTTTTTTATGAAAATATATATAGTGCAGATTTTTATAATTGAGTATAGTTCTTGTTTTTATGAAAATATATAGTGCAGATTTTCAAAATTATAAGTTCTTTGTTTTGTCACTAAAATCAATGCTATTTTACTGAAATATATAGTGCAGATTTTCAAAAATATAAAAATTCTTTGTTGGTTATTAAATTGATCTTTGTTTTATGAACACAAGTTCTTTGTTTTTAGAGAATAGGAGCCTCTGTTGTCTCTAATTTTGTTGTTGGTCAAGGACCGAATTTTACGAGCTTGTTTTATGATTGAATGGCGTAGAGAGGTTATACTACTAGTGAACTCCTTGACTATGGCTAGACCGTGGTTTACCACTAAGGCGAAATTTCTTTCATTTGTGTATTTACAAAGGCATCACCGAGAGCCTTGCAAATGTGGCCAATGCCTCTTGCGAGTAGTACCGATTACACGAGTAATCCCATAGTCAATCGGTTTACTATTTTATAACCCACAAAACTAAAAGATAAGTGATCGATGATGATGTGTTATTTAATGATTGTGATGTGAATGACGAATGCACTCTACGAGTGTTTTATGATGATGTGTTGTTTAATGAGTGTGATGTGAATGACGAGTACACTCTACGAGTGTTTTATGATGACATACCTTGAGTGGTTATTTATTTTATGATGATGATGGTAAGTACCCCGAGTGGGTGTTGGTTGAATTGCACATGTGTTATAGGATTTCATGGCATGTGCATACTATGACTTATATTGATGATGTTATGCCTTGAGTGGTTCTCTTCTATAATGAAGATATGCCTTGAGTGGTCTTTAAATATGATATGGTACCATCATGCATATGCCCGCGTGTGGGTTGCATCTTCATACATAAACATAATTGTGAGTGGTGCTGTTGTGATTTGAGCTAGTGTTGTGTAATTATGATGTGGTGATGATACCTTGTGATTGTCCCTTCTTATTACTCTATTGTGTATCTGATTATGTTCCTTTGAAATTCTCACCCCTTCTGCTTGGAATGTTGCTCCATTGTGGCAACGCTGCAGGTACCCACGAGTGAAGGACTTGCTGCCTTACTCTTTAGTTTTAGGAAGTATTGTTGTGTCGCTCTCGACGTCTTGTAACACCTAGGGCGTGGAGTTGGATAATTTATTAGTAGTTGTATGCTGAATTTTTATTTGTTATATTGAGGCGTGTTTGAGAGTATTTGGTGAGTCGGTGTTTAGGCATTTGCGATTGTGTTTTATGAGAATGGGATTTCCATAACTTGATGTTTGATTGCACAAATTGAAGAGTGCATTATTTGATGAGTTTTTAATGAAGTGTAGCATTTCTTTTCTATCAAATAACGAAAATTTATTTTTAAGAAAAAGGAATCACTCTGATAAATGACACGTAATATAAGGGTAGAAAAGGGGTGTTACATTAGTGGTATCGAGGCGATTCGATGCTGTCCCGTGGGTGGTTGAGTCATCAAGTTGAGTAACATTTGAGCTTTGTTACACGCTTTACGATTTTTGTTTTTACATTGCGGTACTAGAATGGCGGGGCCGGAACGATCTTTGCACTTGCTGCCGCTGCGGAGCTATTCTTTGGGGTTGTGGGTAATGCTACGGGTGATGGAACGCGTAGTCTGGCCACGTTCGAGCGTGAGAACCCTCCTACTTTTGAAGGCGGGTATAATCCTGATGGTGCCCTTGAGTGGCTAAGTGAGATGGAGCGGATATTCCGTGTCATGGATTGCACCGATGCTCAGATGGTTCGCTATGGCACACACATGTTGAAGAAAGAGGCTTATGATTGGTGGAAACTTGGCTAGTCGGGGTTGACGATCGATGAGGCGATCACGTGGGCGATGTTGAGAGGAGTTCGGGAGGAAATACTATCCTAAGATGTCCGTGGAAAGAAAGAGGTGGAGTTTTTGAGACTTGAGCAAGGTAGCATGGTATGAATCGAGTATCTTTGCAAAATTTACTGAATTGTCCAAGTTTTATCCACACTATGATGGAGAGGGTCTTTGAGTTCTCCAAATCGTCAAGTTTGAGAACGGGTTGCGTCTTGATATTAAGAGAGCCATAGGGTATCAATGAGATCCGAGTATTTCCGTTGTTGGTTAATAGTGCGAGAATCTTTGAAGAGGACAATAATGCTTTCTCTAGAGCTATGAAGGAAAAGCAAAAGTATTTTTCTGGTCGGGAAAGCCATATGAGGTGCATCTTTGGTAAGGGCAAAGGGAAGTCTGTTGGTAAATTTGTTGGTGGGCCTAAGCGAAGTGGGGAGATCTTTGCGGCCAGGTGTTACTTGTTACACGTGTGGAAAGCGCGAGCCATAAGAGTCCGCATTGTCCAAATAATGAGAAAAAGAGATGTTACAGTGTGGAAAAGAGGGACACATGGCTTCCAACCGTGATAGGAAGGAGGTGTTGTGCTTCAATTGTGGGGAGAGAGTGGTCACATCGATACCACGGTGTCCAAAGCCAAAGAAAGAGAAGTCCACCGGGAGAGTTTTTGCCTTTGGCAGTTCGGAGGGACCCAATGCGATTAAAGGTACATGCTTCATCTATGGTACACCTTTAATTGCTATTGTTGACACAGGTGCTACGCACTCTTTTATTATACATTTTGTCTTTGAAAAGTTGAAATTAGTGTTATGCATTTATGGAGAGAGGATGGTTATCGACACTCCACTAAAGTCCGGTAACTACTTCTCGATGTGTGCTAGGTGTCCTCTGTCGGTCTTGGCGAGATTTTTCTAGTTGATCCGATTTGTTTGCCTTTGGGTGGGTTAGATGTGATTACGGGCATGGGTGGTTAGTAGATAACCATGTGCACATCAACCGCCCTAGTAAGTCTGTTAGTTTTCTTCTTCCGAGGAGGAAGAGTGCGCTTTCTTTGTCTGTCACGAGCAATTGCGCGGGGGTAATGAAAGAGGGTGGTCGGTTGTTTGCTTTGATGGCGTCCATGTCTGCCACGAGAACCAAGCCGTGGTTGATGGGTTGCGGTGGTGTGTGAGTTCCACTGAAGTGTTTCTGATGAGATTCCTAGTGTGCCCCCGCAGAGAGAAGTTGAGTTCGGGATTGAGCTTGTGCACAGTACTAGGCACATGTCTATGTGCACGTCTGGGATGTCGGCTTTCGAGGTTATGCGAATTGAAGAAGCGATTAGAAGAGCTTCTTGAGAAGAAATTTGTGAGGCCTAGTGTGTCACCATGGGGAGCTCCAGTTCTATTAGTAAAGAAGAAGGATGGGAGTATGCGTCTGTGCGTGGACTACAGACAGTTGAATAAAGTGACTATCAAGAATAAGTATCCTCTCCCGAGGATAGATGATCTGATGGATCAGCTGGTGGGTGCTAAAGTGTTTAGCAAGATTGACTTGAGGTCCGGGTATCACCAGATTAAGGTGAAGGATGAGGATATCCAGAAGACAGCATTCAGAACAAGGTATGGGCATTATGAGTACTCTGTAATGCCGTTTGGTGTCACAAATGCACCAGGGGTGTTTATGGAGTACATGAACCGAATTTTCCATAGCTATCTGGATCGGTTTGTGGTGGTCTTCATTGATGATATTTTGGTGTACTCAAAATCTGAGGAAGAGCATGCACGAGCACTTGAGGTTGGTGCTAGAGGTCTTGAAAGAGAGGAAGTTGTATGCCAAGTTGTCAAAGTGTGAGTTACGCTAAAAGAGGTAAGCTTCTTGGGTCACATTATCTCTGGTGATGGTATAGCTGTGGACCCAGCAAAGGTTGATGCAGTGTTGCAGTGGGAGAGCCCAAAGTCTGTGACTGAGATCAGGAGTTTCTTGGGGTTGGCTGGTTATTACAGGAGGTTCATTGAAGGGTTCTCTAAGCTAGCCCTTCCATTGACTCGATTGACTGTAAGGAAAGGCATTTGTGTGGGGCGCAAAGTGTGAAGAGAGCTTCCAAGAGCTAAAGAGGAGGTTGACAACATCTCGAGTGCTAGTCTTTTTATCTTAGGATCGACCTTTTGTTGTGTCTTGTGATGCTTCCAAGATGGGTTTGGGAGGTGTATTGATGCGAGGATGGGAAGGTAGTTGCTTATGCGTCCCGAGCGATTGAGGACCCATGAGAAGAACTATCCTACTCATGACTTAGAGTTGGCTGCGATTGTGTTTGTGTTGAAGATTTGGAGGCACTATCTCTATGGTACTAGATTCGAAGTGTTCAGTGATCACAAGAGTCTGAAGTACTTGTTTGACCAGAAGGAGCTGAATATGAGACAGAGACGTTGGTTAGAGCTGTTGAAGGACTATGATTTCGGCTTGAACTATCACCCCGGCAAAGCTAATGTCGTGGCTGATGCTTTGAGTCGGAAAACTTTGCATATGTCAGCTATGATGGTGAGGGAGTTGGAGTTGATTGAGCAATTCCGCGACTTGAGTCTGGTTTGTGAGGTGACACCCCAGAGTGTCAGATTGGGTATGCTAAGGATTGGGAATGACTTCTTGGTTAGTATCAGAGACGCCCAGAAGTTAGATGTGAAGTTGGTAGATTTGTTGGTTGCTGGTGAGCAAGCTGTTGATGGGGATTACAGGTTGGATTCCCAGGGTGTGTTGAGGTTCGAGGGCACTTTGTGTTCGGATGATCTTGAGTTAAAGAAGATGATACTTGAGGAGAGCCATAGGAGTAAGTTGAGCATTCATCCGGTGCTACTAAGATGTACCATGATCTGAAAGAAACTATTTTGGTGGCACAGTATGAAGAGGATGTTGCGCGGTTTGTATATGCATGTTTGACTTGCCGTAAGTCAAAGATTGAGCACCGTGGCGGCGGGGTTGATCTGCAACCTTTAGAGATTCGGAATGGAAGTGGGACAAGCATTTCCATGGATTTCGTGGATCGGTTGCCAAATCTTTGTGAGAGAGTCGACCTTATTTGGGTGATTGTGGATAGGTTGACCAAATCACGCTCACTTTATTCCTATCAACATCACCTTTCGGTGCCAAAGTTGGCTAGGATTTACATTCGGTGATTGTGAAGCTTCATGGGGTCCCGAAGAGCATTGTGTCGGATAGAGACCCGCGGTTTACATCGAGTTTTGGGGAGCTTGCGGGAGGCTTTGGGGTCTAAGGCGAGGTTGAGCTCGACTTATCATCCTCGAGTGATGGTCGGGCAGAGAGAGAACCATCCGGTCTCTGGAGGATCTTACGAGAGCTTGTGTCTTTGGAGCGAGCGAGGAGGTGCGTGGGATACACACCTTCCACCGATTGAGTTCACTTATAATAACACTATCACTCGAGCATTGGGATGGCTCCTTTTGAGGCGTATTTGTATGGGCGGAGGTGCGTAACTCCTTTGTGTTGGCATGAGTCCGGTGAGAGTGTTGTTCTTGGACCGGAGTTGGTTAGGAGACAGATCGAGAAGGTGAAAATGATCGAGAGAAGATGAAAGAGTCCCGGCCGGAAAAAGTTATCATGATAAGAGGAGGAAGGACTTGGAGTTTGTTTGGTGAGCATGTGTTCTTGAGGTCACGCCTATGGTAGGTGTTGGGCGTGCTCTGAAGGCAAAGAAGTTGACTCCAAGGTTTATTGGACCGTACCAGATCACTGAGAGGGTTGGAAAGGTTGCTTATAGGGTGGCCTTGCCACCCAATCTTTCGAACTTGCACGATGTTTTTCACGTGTCACAGCTTCGGAAGTATATTCCAGACCCGTCTCATGTGATTCACATGGATGATGTGGAGGTACGTGAAAACCTCACTGTGGAGACTATGCCAGTGAGGATTGATGATAGAGAAGTGAAGGTGTTGAGAGGGAAAGACATTGCCTTGGTCAAGGTAGTGTGGCTGGGAGCTGCTGGTGAGAGTATGACTTGGGAGCTAGAGAGCGGGGATGAGGAGTCCTATCCGAACTATTTGACTCGGTGTATGAATTTCGAGGACGAAATTTCCTAAGTGGGGGAGAGTTGTAACACCTCAATAATTTAATTAAATAATGGATTAAATTATTTGAAGTGTTGCACTAAATTTAATTACATTGAGTTAATATGTGGTAATTATTTTATTGTGCTAGGGAGTGGTGGAAGCGCTGGAAGGGGGGTGTAAAAAGGGCCCAAACCGTTTGAGCCCAATATATAAATAGACCAAGGTTAGTTGCATCAGAAGGAAAAGAAAAACAAAACAACAGAAGAGAAAAAACATAGGGTTTGCGCCGTGGGAGAAGAGAGGAAGGAGAAGAGAGAAATTTCTCAAGTTTGCTCAAGGTAAGGGTTTTTGGTCCTTTCTTTCTCAATTTTTTCCTTTTTACATTGCGGTGATTTTCAATCACTCATTGCTTGTTGTTGTGGTTCGCAAGTTGCTCAAGAAGGAGCACCCATCGTTGATTTCGAAGGAGAGGAAGGGAAAGCTTGCGATTTGGGTGATTTTTGGTGTTGGTGGAGTCCTCCGATTTAATTTAAGGTAAGGGTGAGCGTTTCATCTAACATAATGGGATATATGATGGGTTTTGTTGGGTTTGGGTGTCGTATGATGTATTGTTGTTGTTATCACGTGATTAAAATTATGGGATGGTGAATTGAGTTTTAAATTGTGTGAGTTGATGGGGTTAAAATCGATTCCCATGTTGTTGTTGATTAAATTGTTGCTGTTTGCCTTGTTTAATTAGGCGTGGTGGTTGTTTTAATTGGGTATAGTGCTGATTTTCTTGAAAATACAAGGTGCTGTTTTTGGTGAATTAAAATTGTTGCTGTTTGCTTTGTTAAATCATGTGTTAATGTTGTTTTTAAGTGGAATATAGTTGCTGTTTTTCAGAAAAATATAAGGTGCTGTTTTGATTATTAAATTGTTGCTGTTTGTTAACAAATAATGGATGTTTTTATGAAAATATATATAGTGCAGATTTTTCTAATTGAGTATAGTTGCTGTTTTTTTATGAAAATATATAGTGCAGATTTTTATAATTGGGTATAGTTGCTGTTTTTATGAAAATATATATAGTGCAGATTTTTCTAATTGAGTATAGTTGCTGTTTTTATGAAAATATACATAGTGCAGATTTTTCTAATTGAGTATAGTTGCTGTTTTTATGAAAATATATAGTGCAGATTTTTATAATTGGGTATAGTTGCTGTTTTTATGAAAATATATATAGTGCAGATTTTTATAATTGAGTATAGTTGCTGTTTTTATGAAAATATATAGTGCAGATTTTCAAAAATTATAAGTTGCTGTTTTGTCACTAAAATCAATGCTATTTTACGAAATATATAGTGCAGATTTTCAAAAATATAAGCTGCTGTTGGTTATTAAATTGATCTTTGTTTTATGAACACAAGTTCTTTGTTTTTAGAGAATAGGAGCCTCTGTTGTCTCTAATTTTGTTGTTGGTCAAGGACCGAATTTTACGAGCTTGTTTTATGATTGAATGGCGTAGAGGTTATACTACTAGTGAACTCCTTGACTATGGCTAGACCGTGGTTTACCACTAAGGCGAAATTTCTTTCACTGGGTGTATTTACAAAGGCATCACCGAGAGCCTTGCAAATGTGGCCAATGCCTCTTGCGAGTAGTACCGATTACAGAGTAATCCCATAGTCAATCGGTTTACTATTTTATAACCCACAAAACTAAAAGATAAGTGATCGATGATGATGTGTTATTTAATGATTGTGATGTGAATGATTTAATGCACTCTACGAGTGTTTTATGATGATGTGTTGTTTAATGAGTGTGATGTGAATGGCGAGTACACTCTACGAGTGTTTTATGATGACATACCTTGAGTGGTTATTTATTTTATGATGATGATGGTAAGTACCCAGAGTGGGTGTTGGTTGAATTGCACATGTGTTATAGGATTTCATGGCATGTGCATACTATGACTTATATTGATGATGTTATGCCTTGAGTGGTTCTCTTCTATAATGAAGATATGCCTTGAGTGGTCTTTAAATATGATATGGTACCATCATGCATATGCCCGCGTGTGGGTTGCATCTTCATACATAAACATAATTGTGAGTGGTGCTGTTGTGATTTGAGCTAGTGTTGTGTAATTATGATGTGGTGATGATACCTTGTGATTGTCCCTTCTTATTACTCTATTGTGTATCTGATTATGTTCCTTTGAAATTCTCACCCTTCTTTTGGAATGTTGCTCCATTGTGGCAACGCCAGCTGCAGTACCACAGTGAAGGACTTGCTTTGCGCCTTACTCTTTAGTTTTAGGAAGTATTGTTGTGTCGCTCTCTGATACTGTAACACCTAGGGGCGTGGAGTTGGATAATTTATTAGTAGTTGTATGCTGAATTTTTATTTGTTATATTGAGACGTGTTTGAGAGTATTTGGTGAGTCGGTGTTTAGGCCGCTGCGATTGTGTTTTATGAGAATGGGATTTCCCATAACTTGATGTTTGATTGCACAAATTGAAGAGTGCATTATTTGATGAGTTTTTAATGAAGTGTAGCATTTCTTTTCTATCAAATAACGAAAATTTATTTTTAAGAAAAAGGAATCACTCTGATAAATGACACGTAATATAAGGGTAGAAAAGGGGTGTTACACCACCTCAGCTGGGGAGAGTGGGACCACCTCGGCTGTGGGAGTGTGGTGCCACCTGGGGAGAGTGGTGCCACCTCAACTGGGGAGAGTGGTACCACCTCGGCTGGTAGGCTGGCCACCTCGGCTAGGGAGAATGGTATCACCTCGGCTGGTAGGCAACAGATTACGTTTTTATAAGGTATTACTTTAAATCTTTCTTACCACACCCAAGATACTACCTCGGCTGGGTATTACATTTTTATAAGGGATTACGTCACAGCTAGTAGAGGTGGAGGGGTGCCACCTCGGCTAGGGAGAGAGTGGTACCACCTCGGCTGAGGAGGGGTTCCACCTCGGCTAGTAAGTAGGCCACCTCGGCCGGGGGAGGGGCGCCACAGAATCACAAGCGCGCCTTCCTCTCTCACGCGTCTCTCCCTCTAACTTTTATTTTTTTCAAATAACTTTGCAAGTGACACAGATTTAGTAATAGAAATTGGGGTATGCAGCATAACATCACGCCTTAACTCATCTTTTAAGCCACTAACAAAACAATCTATCAATGCATCATTACTAAGACCATATAATCGACCTCTCCAATTTTATTTTGTCAGCATATGATAAAAAACTTAAGACAATCATAAAATAAATAAGGCATGATTTATGGAAAAATGGATATGAGATAAAAATAAAATTATTCAAAAGAATGGAGAGGGTTACGCTGTAATATCTTGTTTGCAATCTTCACTTCCTAGCAAGACCAAAGGTGTGAAGGTGCGTTGCAAGGAAAATAAAGTTCTATCGCCCCTATTATGTTGCTTTGTTAATTTATCAATATTATTAGTATTTTTTAGGAATCTTGGCAAGTACAAAAATGTTTAAAAAACAATAGAACTCGAGATGAACTAAAATCAACAATCTTGGAACTTGAGCATTGAATATCTCTATCATAACCAAGTTAATGGTAGTCATAGCTAGAATACTTGATGTAGCAAAAAGTAGAAACTTAAGGATTAAGATGTAAATCAACAAATAAATTTAATATAAAACTACACAAAATAGGATACATGACAAATAAAGCTGCAATAAAATCCACAAAACAATGGTCTGAAGAAGCAAAGAGTGCATTTGAAAAGGTATCAAAATCTATTTAGAATCATTTAGCACAGTCAATAAGAATATCAAGTGTCAAAAGAGAACCTTTCTAAGTTCATCCCAGAGCTTGTAGAAGTTGCCATTATGAGCACTATGTACATTATGGCAAAGCTCATGAAGCATTGTATCCAGAACTTCATGAAATGGGAAAAAATCCATATCGTTGTTTGGCCTCCGTAATCGCAACTTAACATTTATACCACCTCCAACATTCACTCCCGGAAGAATTTGGATTGCTTGGGCTACAATCACGTACACAACTTCAGTCATTTTCCACGAGAAATTAAAAATCAAAAATTCATTTCTATTCATTGCCCAAAGGGAAAGCAAAGTAAAGGCACACAATTTGCATAAATGACGAAGAACCAATGTTTCTGTGCAAACTATTTTTACAAGTTGTGATTATGCAATCGACCTATGAATGAACAAGGCAACAAGCTTTATTTTAAGATTTCAAAAAAGGGTAAAATACAATTTCACAAAAACATGCTAATTTTATACTAAAAAATCATCAAGAAAAATAATGCCTTTTTCACTTCAAGTTGAAAGTTTTGCCATCCTAATTCCACTACTTGTTTTTTTTCCTGCACTAGTCATTAATTAAAGGAAGCGAAACAAAACAAAAGAGGAAGTGATGAATTACCAGAATTCAGAGAGAAGCTTAACCCTCCATTTACGTTTGCGCATGATAGGCTTCACCTGTTGGGCGATCTTCTCTAATATTTTGGTGGCTTTTTCTTCATCTGGCTTCCTCTTCAAAGCTTTGATTTTCCAAACCTTGTGTAGGTCGCCTAAGTTCATTTCCCCCAATCAACACTGAAATCCCTAAATCCAGAAAACACAAATATGAATTGAGTGAGAATGGGGATAGAAGAATCTGAAGATTGTGGTGATAAATAGTGGCAAATTCGAGAGCGCTATTGGAGAAGAGAAAATCAAACGACGGCGAAAATCTATTGGGGTTTGATTGTCGCAAGTTCGAAAGAACGAGCCACGTGGGGCAAGCATGTATTTTTTCATACTCCACACCCATCGAACACAAAATCTTCATCGCTTCATCGTCACGACCGCGACAATGTGTTACCTTCGGAAGCATTTCTTTCAACAACACAAGTGTTGCACCCGAAAAAATCCGGTTTTGGGTTTCTCGATTTACAACGTGGAAAATTTTTGAAGCCGCCACCAATATTTTAATTTTAAGACCAAAACATTGAAAAATTGTCTTTTGAACAAGGCGGATGGTCTTTTGAAAAAAACTAGAGATATAGGTTCGGGGTCGATTACGTGTGAGGAAGGTATTAGCATCACTTTGCGTCCTTTCTACCGAAAGGAACCTTTAACTAAGTGTGTGGTTTACGTTTGATTTGAAAAATATCTAGCCTATTTATTTCTTATTTAAAGATAAATGGGAAAACTTAATGAAAATTTTTATTTTTGGCGCTTGACGAGAGATGGCCTCTCGCTCCCTACGTATCTCGGTGCGATGGAGAATTCAAAGCTACGTAGTTCTTGGTTGTCATGAAAAGGTTTTTTTGTTTTTTATCTTTTTAGTGAATTTTCGAAATAAGACGAGTATTCAGCGAATGATTAAACTAACAAAGGTTATGGGTAATCACCGCTAAGTACTCTTGAAAAATGGGAGTCACTTGCCACTAGTCGATTTAACAAAGGTTACGATTGACCATTAGTAGCGACTCGTTTTTATTTGATCTTTTGAAAATGGTTTTCGAAAGAGATTAATTGCACGAATGGTCAAACTAACCAAAGTTATGGGTGACCACCGCTTATTGTTCTTTGGAAAAGGCATTGCTACCAATGGCTAGGCGAACAAAGGTTACGATTAGCCACTAGCAACAATGAGTTTAAAAATGATTCTTTTTGTTATGTAAAATGCTAATGTTTATGGTTGTGAAAAGAATTTGTATTTGTTGCGCTTGACGAAGAACGTGACTCGCTCCTACGTATCCCAAATGGGAATCAAAGCGACGTAGTTCTAAGTGGAAGGGGGATACTAGTAAAAATGGGGTGCTAGTTAGCTGCTAGATGGTGGTGTATGAAAACAGGGGGAGAGTGGTGCCACCTCGGGCTGGGAGAGTGGTGCCATCTCGACCGTGGGCGAGCCACCTCGGTGGGGAGAGTGGTGCCACCTCTACCGGGAGAGTGGTGTCATCTCACCGATAGCGAGCCACCTCGGTGGGAGAGTGGTGCCACCTCACCGGGGAGAGTGGTACCACCTCGGTGGTAGGCGAGACCACCTCGGCTAGGGAGAATGGTGTCACCCCGGCTGGGGGCGAGTGGTGCCACCTCGGCTGGGGGAGAGTGGTGCCACCTCGGCTGGGGGAGAGTGGTGCCACCTCAGCTGGGGAGAGTGGTACCACCTCGGCTGTGGGAGAGTGGTGCCACCTGGGTGAGAGTGGTGTCACCTCGGCTGTAGGCAGGCCACCTCAGCTAGGGAGAATGGTGTCACCTCGGCTGGGGGAGAGTGGTGCCACCTGGGGGAGAGTGGTGCCACCTCAGCTGGGGAGAGTGGTACCACCTCGGCTGTGGGAGTGTGGTGCCACCTGGGGGAGAGTGGTTGTAACACCCCGGAAATAATTTAATTAAATTGTTTAATTGAATTATTAAGTTCATTAGAGATGTGATTGATCGAGAAAAATAAATGTGTTATTCAGGAGATGGATCGAGTAATAGAAGGGGTGTTGGCGTGGAGGGCCCAGTGGTCACTGAGCCCACTGCTTAAACCCTAGGAGTCTAGCACAACTCTCTCATTTGTGCAAAAATTTGAGAGAGCTGCGAATTGAGAGAGAGAAAGGAAACTGAAATCAGAATTGAGAGAGAAGAAGGAGAAGCGCTACGCTAAGAAGGGAGAAAGAAGAGGAATCATCTCAAGTTTCGCTTGGTAAGAGTTCTATGCCGTTGCTTTTCTTTTCCATTGTGTTGTATCATTCGATCCTTACTCCATTGTATTGATTCCTCGTTGATCAAGAAGGTGGCGAGATTACGGTTTCGAAGGAGGAAGGAGACGTTCGTTCGGGGTTCTTTGGGTTCTTGCACGTGATTCTCTTAACCTTTGCTTCCTAACATCGAAATTCTCAAGGTAAGGGAGTATTTCGGTTTAACATAATAGTTTATGTAGGAGAATAGGGCTATGTTGTTGATTGAGTATGTGACGATATCAATTGATGATTTTGATTGTTTTGAGATGATTGAGTGTGTGATGATATCAATTGATGATCTTGATTGTTTTTGAGATGATTGAGTAGGTGATGAACACGGATGATGTCGATGAATTTTGATGATGTTTGTAATGCATGATTCTTTGTGTGTTTTGTTGTAAAGCGTAAGGTTGCTCATTGTGTGTGTCTTAGGAATCGATTGCTTGCTCTTAAAACATATAGAAGAATCGATTGCTTGCTCTTAAAACATATAGAAGAATCGATTGCTTGCTTTTAAAACATATAGAAGAATCGATTGCTTGCTTTTAAAACATATAGAAGAATCGATTGCTTGCTTTTAAAACATATAGAGGAATCGATTGCTTGCTTTTAAAACATATAGAAGAATCGATTGCTTGCTTTTAAAACATATAGAAGAATCGATTGCTTGCGTTTAAAACATATAGAGGAATCGATTGCTTGCTTTCAAATTATAGAGGAATCGATTACTTGCTTTCAAAATGTAGAGTCAATAATCAATTACTTGCTTTCATAATCGATCACTGTTTCTTCACGTTTTTGAAAAATTCATATCTTGAGAACCGGGAACCCGATTGAGGTGTTCTAAGATGCGTTGGAAAGCTTATTCAGAGGCCTAACTGAATATTCTACTTTTAAGGCAAAAATAAACTGTTTTGTGGTAACTGATGTAAGAATGAAATGTTATACTATTAGTGTGCAGATTGACTATGGCTAGATTGTGGTTTACCACTAAGGCCAGAATTTCTTTCACTGGTGTATTTACAAGGGCATCACTGAGAGCCTTGCAAAGGGTGGCCAATGCCTGTTGCAAGTAGTATCGATTACAGAGTAATCCTATAGTCGATCAGTTCACTATTTTATAACACACTAAACCAAAAGATAACAGAAAAATATATATACCTTAAATGATGTGGTGTGTATGGTTTTGTGAGTTGCATGTAAATGTTCCCTATGAGTATAATTAGGATGGTGTTGTAGTATGATTTGTGTGAAAGGTGATGAGTTCACTCTACGAGTGATTATGATATTGTGATATGACTTGTGATGTTTTGTGAAGAATATACTCTATGAGTATAGTTTTAATAATGCTGTTGTTTGTTTGTGATGAATTGCGACGAATACACTCCATGAGTGTTTTATGATGATGATGGTGAGTACTCCAGGTGAGTATTTTGATGAAATGCACATGTGTATATAGGACCTCATGGCATGTGCATAAATGTGAAGAATAGGCTTCGGCCTCTTGCGAAGAATAGGCTTCGGCCTCCAGTGAAGAATAGGCTTCGGCCTCTTAATTGTGATGAATATGGTACCATCATGCATATGCCCTGGTGGGGGTTGCACTCTCATACATAATCATAACTGTGAATGGTTGCTGTTTGTGATTGGAGCTGGTGTTGTGTGTTTATGATGTAGCGATGATGATGATACTGTGTGATTGCCTGCTCTCATTTCTCTACTATGTATCTGATTATGTTTTATTGAAATTCTCACCCTTTCTGCTTGGAATGTTGCTCTATTGTGGCAACGCTGCAGTGCTTAGCATGAGTGAAGGTCCTGCTTTGCCTTCTTTGTTTAGTTTGTTGGGATGTTTTGAGTCGCTCTACGATCTGAAAGTGACACCTAGGGGCGTAGTTGGAGTTGTTATTGTTTAATTAACTATTTAATGACTATGTTGATGAAATGATACGTGTTTGAGAGGCATAGTGAGCTGTTGTTTTATTTCCGCTGCGACGAGATTAATTTTGAAGTTTAAATTTCATGACGATTGTGTTTTTGGCACAAACTTTGATGGTGCGGATGATGAGTTTTATTAATGATGATGTGGCATTTCCTTTCTACTAATTAAATGAGTTTTTTGAAAAAGAGATTTCTATGATAATGACGTGTGAATTAAAGGGGTAGAAAGGGGTGTTACATTAGTGGTATCAGAGCAGTTCGGTCTGTCCGGCCGGTGGTTGAGTCGTCAAGTTGAGTAACATTTGAGTTGTGTTACTCGTTTCTGATTTTTGTTTCTGTTGCAGTGCTAGAATGGCAGGACGGAACGATGCTGCACTTGCTGCTGCCTTGCAGGCTATTGCTGGAGTTGTGGGTAACATACCCAATGCTATTGGTGATGGAACGCGTAGTTTGGCTACGTTCCAGCGTGAGAACCCTCCTACTTTTGAAGGCGGGTATAATCCTGATGGTGCCCTTGAGTGGCTAAGTGAGATGGAGCGGATCTTCCGTGTTATGGATTGCACTGATGCTCAGAAAGTTCGTTATGGCACACACATGTTGAAGAAAGAGGCTTATGATTGGTGGAGGCAACTAGTCGGGGTTGTGACGCCAATGAGGAGGTTACTTGGGCGGTGTTTGAGAGGAATTCAAGAGAAAGTACTATCCGAGGAGGATGTCCGCGGGAAGAAGGAGGTTGAGTTCCCGAGACTTGAGCAAGGTAGCATGACATCACCCGAGTATCTTTGCAAAGTTCACCGAAATGTCTAAGTTTTATCCTCATTATGACGGAGAGGGGCTGAGTTCTCCAAATGTATCAAGTTTGAAAACGGGTTGCGTCTTGACATTAAGAGAGCCATAGGGTATCGGCATGATCCGTGTGTTCCCATTGTTGGTTAATAGTGCGAGAATTTTTCAAGAAGACAATAATGCCTTCTCCGAGCTATGAGGAAAAGCAAAAGAATTTTTCGGTCGGGGTAAGCCCTATGAGGTGCCTATTTGGTAAGGGCAAGGGAAAGTCTGTTGGTAAATTTGTTGGTGGGTCTAAGCGAAGTGGGGAGATCTTTGCGGCCGGTGTTACTTGTTACACGTGTGGGAAAGCGAGCCATAAGAGTCCGGTTGCCCAAACAAGGAGAAGAAGAGATGTTATAAGTGTGGGAAGGAGGGGCACATGTCCTTCAACTGTGATAAGAAGGATGTGGTATGCTTCAATTGTGAAGAGAGTGGTCACGTCAGTACACAGTGTCCTAAACCCAAGAAAGGGAAGTCGTATGGAAAAGTTTTTGCTCTAGCCGGAGTGGCGTGGTGAGCGAGATTCGAGTGCGTGCTATATCAATAATACTCCTCTTGTTGCTATTGTTGATCTCTGGTGCTACCCATAGTTTTATTCTTTGCTTGCATGTGTTGAGAACTTAAGCCTTGTGTTATCTGATATGTTGAGGGAGATGGTTATCGATACTCCAGCTAAGGGTTCGGTGACTACCTCCGTTGTTTGTGCTAAATGCCCTGTATCTATGTATGGTAAAGAATTTTTGGTTGATCTAATTTGTTTGCCGTTGAGTGGTATGGATGTCATTACAGGCATGGGTGGTTTAGTTGATAACCATGTTCATATTAATTGTCGTGAAAGGTCCGTGAGTTTTGCTTCGCCAAGAAGTCTGGTTTGCTATCTGCGGTCACTACTACGGGATGATGAGAGAAGAGGTTCATTGCTTTTCTCTATTAGCATCGTTGTCTGCTTGAGAGCCAAGCGAAGGTTGATGAATTGCCGGTAGTGCGTGAGTTTTACGAGGTGTTCCCCGATGAGATTCCTGACGTACCACCGAGAGAGAGAGGAGGAGTTTACTATTGACACAGTTCACCGGCACTAAGCCCGTGTCTATGGCACCATATATAATGTCCATGCATCCGAGTTGGCGAGAATTGAAAAAGCAACTTGAAGATTTGTTAGAAAAGAAGTTTGTGAGACCGAGTGTGTCACCTTGGGGAGCTCCAGTGCTGCTAGTGAAAAAGAAAGATGGGAGTATGAGGTTGTGTGTAGACTACCGTCAGTTGAACAAAGTTACAATCAAGAATAAGTACCCGTTGCCGAGGATTGATGACTTGATGGATCAATTAGTGGGTGCTAAAGTATTTAGCAAGATTGACTTAAGGTCTGGTTATCACGAGATCAAGGTCAAGGATGAAGATGTTCCGAAGACGGCATTTAGGACAAGATATGGACACTATGAGTATTCCGTTATGCCTTTCGGTGTGACTAATGCACCGGGAGTATTCATGGGATACATGAACCAAATTTTCCGGGAGTACTTGGACAAGTTTGTGGTGGTTTTCATTGATGACATTCTGATTTACTCTAAGTCAGAAGAGGAGCATGCGGAACATCTGAGGTTGGTGTTAGAAATTCTGAGGAGTCGAAAGTTATATGCCAAGTTGTCCAAGTGTGAGTTTTGGTTGAAAAAGGTCAGTTTTCTCGGTCATGTGATTTCTAGTGAAGGGATTGCGGTGGACCCTTCCAAAGTTGACGCAGTGTTGCAGTGGGAGTCTCCAAAGTCAGTTACTGAAATAAGGAGTTTTCTGGGATTAGCTGGCTATTATAGAAGATTCATTGAGGGATTTTCGAAGTTGGCTCTGCCATTGACAAAATTAACTTGCAAGGGCAAAGCTTTTGTTTGGGATGACCGATGTGAAGAAAGCTTCAATGAGCTGAAAAGAAGATTGACTACATCTCCAGTGTTGACATTACCTAGTTCGGTCGACCCGTTTGTAGTATACTGTGATGCTTCCAAGATGGGTTTGGGTGGCGTGCTTATGCAGAATGGGAAGGTGGTCGCTTATGCGTCGAGGCAATTAAGGACTCATGAGAAGAATTACCCTACTCATGATCTAGAACTTGCTGCTGTGGTATTTACATTGAAAATCTGGAGGCACTACTTGTATGGATCGAGATTTGAGGTGTTTAGTGACCACAAGAGTCTACTGATATCTGTTCGATCGAGAAGAATTGAATATGAGGCAGCGCGTGGTGGTTGGAACTATTGAAAGATTATGATTTTGAATTGAGTTATCACCCGTAAAGCTAATGTGGTTGCGGATGCTTTGAGCCAAAGACTTTGCATATGTCGGCATTGATGGCTAGAGAGCTTGAATTGATTGAGCAATTCGGGGACATGAGTTTAGTTTGTGAAGTCACACCTCGAGTGTCCTGGTTGGGCATGTTGAAAATTGGCAATGATTTTATGACTAGTATCGGTGAAGCGCGAAGTTAGGCGTGAAATTGGTTGATTTGATGAGGGGATTAGTCGATCCGGGAATGAGGACTTTGAGATAGATGCGCGAGAAATGTGTTGAGATATCGAGGAGAATTTGTGTTCCCAAGATGAAGAAATGAGGAAGCGATCCTCGAGGAGGCCACAAGAGTAAGCCGTATCCATCAGGAGCAACAAAAATGTATCAAGATCTGAAAAAGATTTTCTGGTGGCCTGGATTGAAGCGAGATGTGGCGCGGTTCGTGTACTCGTGTTTGACCTGTCAGAAGTCGAAGGTCGAGCATCAGAAGCCTGCGGGAATGATGCAACCGTTGAATGTCCCAGAGTGGAAGTGGGATAGTATCTCCATGGATTTTGTGACTGGGTTACCCAATACGGTGAGAGGACATGATTCGATTTGGGTAGTGGTGGACAGATTGACGAAGTCGGCTCATTTTATCCCTATCGGTATTAAGTATCCGGTGTCGAGATTGGCTGAAATCTACATTCAGGTGATCGTGAAGCTGCATGGTGTTCCTTTGTGCATTGTGTCGGATAGAGATCCAAGGTTTACTTCGGAATTTTGGAGTAGTTTGCAGAAGGAGTTGGGTACGAAATTGAGGCTGAGTTCGGCTTATCATCCTCAAACCGCGAGGCGATGCAGAGAGGACAATTCAATCATTGGAGGATCTGTTGAGGTCGTGTGTTCTAGAGCAGGGAGGTGCGTGGGATGCTCATCTTCCCTTGATCGAGTTTACATACAACAATAGTTATCACTCAAGTATCGGGATGGCACCGTTTGAGGCATTGTATGGTCGGAGGTGTAGGACTCCGGTATGTTGGTATGAGACTGGGGAAAGTTTAGTGCTTGGACCTGAGCTGGTTAGGGAAACCACTGAGAAAGTGAAGATGATCCGAGAGAAAATGAAAGCGTCTCAGAGTAGACAGAAGAGCTACCATGATAAGAGAAGGAAGGATTTAGAGTTTGAGGCGGGTGACCACGTGTTCTTGAGGGTCACACCTATGACTGGTGTCGGGCGTGCGCTGAAATCAAAGAAGTTGACTCCTCGCTTCATTGGACCGTATCAGATTACGGAGAAAGTTGGAAGTGTTGCATATCGGGTGGCCTTGCCACCTAATCTTTCGAACTTGCACGACGTGTTTCACGTGTCACAGCTTCGAAAGTATATTGCAGATCCGTCTCATGTGATTCAACCGGATGATGTAGAGGTGCGGGATAATCTCACTGTGGAGACCGTGCCTGTTCGAATTGAGGATTGGGAAGTGAAGACCCTTCGAGGTAAGAAGATCAATTTGGTGAAAGTTGTATGGTTTGGGGCAGCTGGAGAAAACCTGACTTGGGAACTGGAGGATAAGATGCGAGAGTCGTATCCGGAGTTATTTGAATCAGGTATGTTTTCGAGGACGAAAAATCTTAAGTGGGGGAGAGTTGTAACACCCCGGAAATAATTTAATTAAATTGTTTAATTGAATTATTAAGTTCATTAGAGATGTGATTGATCGAGAAAAATAAATGTGTTATTCAGGAGATGGATCGAGTAATAGAAGGGTGTTGGCGTAGAGGCCCAAAGGTCACCGAGCCCACTACTTAAACCCTAGGAGTCTAGCACAACTCTCTCATTTGTGCAAAAATTTGAGAGAGCTGCGAATTGAGAGAGAAAGAAACTCAAAATCGAAATCGAGAGAGAGAAGGAGAAAGCGCTACGCTAAGAAGGGAGAAAGAAGAGGAATCATCTCAAGTTTCGCTTGGTAAGAGTTCTATGCCGTTGCTTCTCTTTTCCATTGTGTTGTATCATTCGATCCTTACTCCATTGTATTGATTCCTCGTTGATCAAGAAGGTGAGCGAGATTACGGTTTCGAAGGAGGAAGGAGGCGTTCGTTCGGGTTCTTTGGGTTCTTGCACGTGATTCTCTTAACCTTTGCTTCCGGAACATCGAAATTCTCAAGGTAAGGGGAGTATTTCAGTTTAACATAATAGTTTATGTAGGAGAATAGGGCTATGTTGTTGATTGAGTATGTGACGATATCAATTGATGATTTTGATTGTTTTGAGATGATTGAGTGTGTGATGATATCAATTGATGATCTTGATTGTTTTTGAGATGATTGAGTAGGTGATGAACCTGGATGATGTCGATGAATTTTGATGATGTTTGTAATGCATGATTGCTGTGTGTTTTGTTGTAAAGCGTAAGGTTGCTGCTGTGTGTGTCTTAGGAATCGATTGCTTGCTCTTAAAACATATAGAAGAATCGATTGCTTGCTTTTAAAACATATAGAAGAATCGATTGCTTGCTTTTAAAACATATAGAAGAATCGATTGCTTGCTTTTAAAACATATAGAGGAATCGATTGCTTGCTTTTAAAACATATAGAAGAATCGATTGCTTGCGTTTAAAACATATAGAGGAATCGATTGCTTGCTTTCAAATTATAGAGGAATCGATTACTTGCTTTCAAAATGTAGAGTCAATAATCAATTACTTGCTTTCATAATCGATCACTGTTTCTTCACGTTTTTGAAAAATTCATATCTTGAGAACCGGGAACCCGATTGAGGTGTTCTACGATGCGTTGGAAAGCTTATTCAGAGGCCTAACTGAATATTCTACTTTTAAGGCAAAAATAAACTGTTTTGTGGTAACTGATGTAAGAATGAAATGTTATACTATTAGTGTGCAGATTGACTATGGCTAGATTGTGGTTTACCACTAAGGCCAGAATTTCTTTCACTGGTGTATTTACAAGGGCATCGCTGAGAGCCTTGCAAAGGGTGGCCAATGCCTGTTGCAAGTAGTATCAGTTACCTGAGTAATCCTATAGTCAGTCAGTTCACTATTTTATAACACACTAAACCTAAAGATAACCGAAAAATATATATACCTTAAATGATGTGGTGTGTATGGTTTTGACGAGTTGCGGTAAATGTTCCCTATGAGTATAATTAGGATGGTGTTGTAGTATGATTTGTGTGAAAGGTGATGAGTTCACTCTACGAGTGATTATGATATTGTGATATGACTTGTGATGTTTTGTGAAGAATATACTCTATGAGTATAGTTTTAATAATGCTGTTGTTTGTTTGTGATGAATTGCGACGAATACACTCCATGAGTGTTTTATGATGATGATGGTGAGTACTCCAGGTGAGTATTTTGATGAAATGCACATGTGTATATAGGACCTCATGGCATGTGCATAAATGTGAAGAATAGGCTTCGGCCTCTTGCAAAGAATAGGGCATTAATTAAAGGAATCGAAACAAAACAAAAGAGGAAGTGATGAATTACCAGAATTCAGAGAGAAGCTTAACCCTCCATTTACGTTTGCGCATGATAGGCTGCACCTGTTGGGCGATCTTCTCTAATATTTTGGTGGCTTTTTCTTCATCTGGCTTCCTCTTCAAAGCTTTGATTTCCCAAACCTTGTGTAGGTCGCCTAAGTTCATTTCCCCCAATCAACACTGAAATCCCTAAATCCAGAAAACACAAATATGAATTGAGTGAGAATGGGGATAGAAGAATCTGAAGATTGCGGTGATAAATAAAGGCAGATTCGAGAGCGCTATTGGAGAAGAGAAAATCAAACGACGGCGAAAATCTATTGGGGTTTGATTGTCGCAAGTTCGAAAGAACGAGCCACGTGGGGCAAGCATGTATTTTTTCATACTCCACACCCATCGAACACAAAATCTTCATCGCTTCATACATGCGACCACGACAATGTGTTACCTTCTGGAAGCATTTCTTTCAACAACACAAGTGTTGCACCCCGAAAAATCCGGTTTTGGGTTTCTCGATTTACAACGTGGAAAATTTTTGAAGCCGCCACCAATATTTTAATTTTAAGACCAAAACATTGAAAAATTGTCTTTTGAACAAGGCAGATGGTCTTTTGAAAAAAAACTAGAGATATAGGTTCGGGGGTCGATTACGTGTGAGGAAGGTATTAGCACCGCACACGTCATTTCTACCGAAAGGGAACCTTTAACTAAGTGTGTGGTTTTACGTTTGATTTGAAAAATATCTAGCCTATTTATTTCTTATTTAAAGATAAATGGGAAAACTTAATGAAATTTTTATTTTTGGCGCTTGACGAGAGATGGCCTCTCGCTCCCTACGTATCTCGGTGCGATGGAGAATTCAAAGCTACGTAGTTCTTGGTTGTCATGAAAAGGTTTTTGTTTTTATCTTTTTAGTGAATTTTGAAATAAGATTTAGTATTCAATGAATGATTAAACTAACAAAGGTTATGGGTAATCACCGCTAAGTACTCTTGAAAAATGGGAGTCATCGCCACTAGTCAAGCGAACAAAGGTTACGATTGACCATTAGTAGCGACTTCGTTTTTATTTGATCTTTTGAAAATGGTTTTCGAAAGAGATTAATTGGCACGAATGGTCAAACTAACCAAAGTTATGGGTGACCACCGCTTATTGTTCTTTGGAAAAAGGCATTGCTACCAATGGCTAGACGAACAAAGGTTCTGATTAGCCACTAGCAACAATGAGTTTAAAAATGATTCTTTTTGTTATGTAAAATGCTAATGTTTATGGTTGTGAAAATAATTTTTATTTGTTGCGCTTGACGAGAACGTGACTCGCTCCTACGTATCCCAAATGGGAATCAAAGCGACGTAGTTCTAAGTGGAAGGGGGATACTAGTAAAAACGGGGTGCTAGTTAGCTGCTAGATGGTGGTGTATGAAAACAGGGGGAGAGTGGTGCCACCTCGGCTGGGGGGACAGTGGTGCCATCTCGGCTAGTAGGCAGGCCACCTCGGCTGGGGGAGAGTGGTGCCACCTCGGTTGGGAAGAGTGGTGTCATCTCGGCTGGTAGGCAGGCCACCTCGGCTGGGGGAGAGTGGTGCCACCTCAGCTGGGGGAGAGTGGTACCACCTCGGTGTGCAGGCGGCGAGCCACCTCGGCTAGGGAGAATGGTGTCACCCCGTGGGGCGAGTGGTGCCACCTCGGCTGGGGGAGAGTGGTGCCACCTCGGCTGGTGGAGAGTGGTGCCACCTCAGCTGGGGAGAGTGGTACCACCTCGGCTGTGGGAGAGTGGTGCCACCTGGGTGAGAGTGGTGTCACCTCGGCTGTAGGCAGGCCACCTCAGCTAGGGAGAATGGTGTCACCTCGGCTGGGGGAGAGTGGTGCCACCTGGGGGAGAGTGGTGCCACCTCAGCTGGGGAGAGTGGTACCACCTCGGCTGTGGGAGTGTGGTGCCACCTGGGGGAGAGTGGTGCCACCTCAGCTGGGGAGAGTGGTACCACCTCGGCTGGTAGACTGGCCACCTCGGCTAGGGAGAATGGTATCACCTCGGCTGGTAGGCAACAGATTACGTTTTTATAAGGTATTACTTTAAATCTTTCTTACCACACCCAAGATACCACCTCATTGGGTATTACATTTTTATAAGGGATTACGTCGCAGCTAGTAGAGGTGGAGGGGTGCCACCTCGGCTAGGGAGAGAGTGGTACCACCTCGGCTGAGGAGTGGTTCCACCTCGGCTAGTAAGTAGGCCACCTCGGCCGGGGGAGGGGCGCCACAGAATCACAAGCGCGCTTTGCAAGTGACACAGATTTAGTAATAGAAATTGGGGTATGCAGCATAACATCACGCCTTAACTCATCTTTTAAGCCACTAACAAAACAATCTATCAATGCATCATTACTAAGACCATATAATCGACCTCTCCAATTTTATTTTGTCAGCATATGATAAAAAACTTAAGACAATCATAAAATAAATAAGGCATGATTTATGGAAAAATGGATATGAGATAAAAATAAAATTATTCAAAAGAATGGAGAGGGTTCTGCAATATCTTGTTTGCAATCTGCACTTCCTAGCAAGACCAGCAGGTGTGAAGGTACGTTGCAAGGAAAATAAAGTTCTATACGCCCCCCCCCCTATTATGTTGCTTTGTTAATTTATCATTATTATTAGTATTTTTTAGGAATCTTGGCCAGTACAAAAATGTTTAAAAAACAATAGAACTCGAGATGAACTAAAATCAACAATCTTGGAACTTGAGCATTGAATATCTCTATCATAACCAAGTTAATGGTAGTCATAGCTAGAATACTTCAGTGTAGCAAAAAAGTAGAAACTTAAGGATTAAGATCTAAATCAGCAAATAAATTTAATATAAAACTACACAAAATAGGATACATGACAAATAAAGCTGCAATAAAATCCACAAAACAATGGTCTGAAGAAGCAAAGAGTGCATTTGAAAAGGTATCAAAATCTATTTAGAATCATTTAGCACAGTCAATAAGAATATCAAGTGTCAAAAGAGAACCTTTCTAAGTTCATCCCGAGCTTGTAGAAGTTGCCATTATGAGCACTATGTACATTATGGCAAAGCTCATGAAGCATTGTATCCGAACTTCATGAAATGGGAAAAAATCCATATCATTTGTTTGGCCTCCGTAATCGCAACTTAACATTTATACCACCTCCAACATTCACTCCCGGAAGAGCTTTGGATTGCTTGGGCTACAATCACGTACACAACTTCAGTCATTTTCCACGGAAATTAAAAATCAAAAATTCATTTCTATTCATTGCCCAAAGGGAAAGCAAAGTAAAGGCACACAATTTGCATAAATGACAAGATAACCAATGTTTACATGCAAACTATTTTTCTGAAGTTGTGATTGTGCAGAATCAGCCTATGAATGAACAAGGCAACAAGCTTTACTTTAAGATTTCAAAAAGGGTAAAATACAATTTCACAAAAACATGCTAATTTTATACTAAAAAATCATCAAGAAAAATAATGCCTTTTTCACTTCAAGTTGAAAGTTTTGCCATCCTAATTCCACTACTTGTTTTTTTCTGCACTAGTCATTAATTAAAGGAAGCGAAACAAAACAAAAGAGGAAGTGATGAATTACAATTCGAGAGAGAAGCTTAACCTCCATTTACGTTTGCGCATGATAGAAATTTTGCACACTGCTGGGCGATCTTCTCTAATATTTTGGTGGCTTTTTCTTCATCAGCTTCCTCTTCAAAGCTTTGATTTCCCAAACCTTGTGTAGTCGCCTAAGTTCATTTCCCCAATCAACACTGAAATCCCTAAATCCAGAAAAACACAAATATGAATTGAGTGAGAATGGGGATAGAAGAATCTGAAGATTGCGGTGATAAATAGTGGCAGATTCGAGAGCGCTATTGGAGAAGAGAAAATCAAACGACGGCGAAAATCTATTGGGGTTTGATTGTCGCAAGTTCGAAAGAACGAGCCACGTGGGGCAAGCATGTATTTTTCATACTCCACACCCATCGAACACAAAATCTTCATCGCTTCATACGCATTTAACACGACAATGTGTTACCTTACGGAAGCATTTCTTTCAACAACACAAGTGTTGCACCAAAAAATCCGGTTTTGGGTTTCTCGATTTACAACGTGGAAAATTTTTGAAGCCGCCACCAATATTTTAATTTTAAGACCAAAACATTGAAAAATTGTCTTTTGAACAAGGCAGATGGTCTTTTGAAAAAAAACTAGAGATATAGGTTCGGGGGTCCGATTACGTGTGAGGAAGGTATTAGCACCGCCACGTCATTTTCTACCGAAAGGAACCTTTAACTAAGTGTGTGGTTTTACGTTTGATTTGAAAAATATCTAGCCTATTTATTTCTTATTTAAAGATAAATGGGAAAACTTAATGAAATTTTTATTTTTGGCGCTTGACGAGAGATGGCCTCTCGCTCCTACGTATCTCCCAAAAGGATGGAGAATTCAAAGCTACGTAGTTCTTGGTTGTCATGAAAAGTTTTTTTTGTTTTTTATCTTTTTAGTGAATTTTCGAAATAAGACGAGTATTCAGCGAATGATTAAACTAACAAAGGTTATGGGTAATCACCGCTAAGTACTCTTGAAAAATGGGAGTCACTTCCACTAGTCAAACGAACAAAGGTTCTGATTGACCATTAGTAGCGACTCGTTTTTTATTTGATCTTTTGAAAATGGTTTTGAAAGAGATTAATTGGCACGAATGGTCAAACTAACCAAAGTTATGGGTGACCACCGCTTATTGTTCTTTGGAAAAGGCATTGCTACCAATGGCTAGACGAACAAAGGTTCTGATTAGCCACTAGCAACAATGAGTTTAAAAATGATTCTTTTTGTTATGTAAAATGCTAATGTTTATGGTTGTGAAAAGAATTTTTATTTGTTGCGCTTGGCGAAGCGTGACTCGCTCCTACGTATCCCAAATGGGAATCAAAGCGACGTAGTTCTAAGTGGAAGGGGATACTAGTAAAAGCGGGGTGCTAGTTAGTCGCTAGATGGTGGTGTATGAAAACAGGGGGAGAGTGGTGCCACCTCGGCTTCAGGGGAGAGTGGTGCCATCTCGGCTAGTAGGCAGGCCACCTCGGCTGGGGGAGAGTGGTGCCACCTCGGTTGGGAAGAGTGGTGTCATCTCGGCTGGTAGGCAGGCCACCTCAGCTGGGGGAGAGTGGTGCCACCTCAGCTGGGGGAGAGTGGTACCACCTCGGCTGGTAGGCAGGCCACCTCGGCTAGGGAGAATGGTGTCACCCCGGCTGGGGCGAGTGGTGCCACCTCGGCTGGGGGAGAGTGGTGCCACCTCGGCTGGTGGAGAGTGGTGCCACCTCAGCTGGGGAGAGTGGTACCACCTCGGCTGTGGGAGAGTGGTGCCACCTGGGTGAGAGTGGTGTCACCTCGGCTGTAGGCAGGCCACCTCAGCTAGGGAGAATGGTGTCACCTCGGCTGGGGGAGAGTGGTGCCACACGGGAGAGAGGGTGCCACCTCACCTGGGGAGAGTGGTACCACCTCGGCTGTGGGAGTGTGGTGCCACCTGGGGGAGAGTGGTGCCACCTCACCGGGAGATTGGTACCACCTCGGTGGTAGACCGCCCACCTCGGCTAGGGAGAATGGTATCACCTCGGTGGTAGGCAGCAGTTACGTTTTTATAAGGTATTACTTTAAATCTTTCTTACCACACCCAAGATACCACCTCAACTGGGGTATTACATTTTTATAAGGGATTACGTCGCAGCTAGTAGAGGTGGAGGGGTGCCACCTCGGCTAGGGAGAGAGTGGTACCACCTCGGCTGAGGAGTGGTTCCACCTCGGCTAGTAAGTAGGCCACCTCGGCCGGGGAGAGCGCCACGAGAATCACTGGCGCGCTTTGCAAGTGACACGATTTAGTAATAGAAATTGGGGTATGCGACATAACATCACGCCTTAACTCATCTTTTAAGCCACTAACAAAACAATCTATCAATGCATCATTACTAAGACCAAATAATCGACCTCTCAATTTTATTTTGTCAACATATGATAAAAACTTAAGACAATCATAAAATAAATAAGGCATGATTTATGGAAAAATGGATATGAGATAAAAATAAAATTATTCAAAAGAATGGAGAAGGTTCTGCAATATCTTGTTTGCAATCTGCACTTCCTAGCAAGACCAAAGAGTGTGAAGGTACGTTGCAAGGAAAATAAAGTTCTATACGCCCCTATTATGTTGCTTTGTTAATTTATCATTATTATTAGTATTTTTAGGAATCTTGGCGATACAAAAATGTTTAAAAACAATAGAACTCCGGATGAACTAAAATCAACAATCTTGGAACTTGAGCATTGAATATCTCTATCATAACCAAGTTAATGGTAGTCATAGCTAGAATACTTCAGTGTAGCAAAAAAGTAGAAACTTAAGGATTAAGATCTAAATCAACAAATAAATTTAATATAAAACTACACAAAATAGGATACATGACAAATAAAGCTGCAATAAAATCCACAAAACAATGGTCTGAAGAAGCAAAGAGTGCATTTGAAAAGGTATCAAAATCTATTTAGAATCATTTAGCACAGTCAATAAGAATATCAAGTGTCAAAAGAGAACCTTTCTAAGTTCATCCCAGAGCTTGTAGAAGTTGCCATTATGAGCACTATGTACATTATGGCAAAGCTCATGAAGCATTGTATCCAGAACTTCATGAAATGGGAAAAAATCCATATCGCTGTTTGGCCTCCGTAATCGCAACTTAACATTTATACCACCTCCAACATTCACTCCCAGAAGAGCTGGATTGCTTGGGCTACAATCACGTACACAACTTCAGTCATTTTCCACAGGAAATTAAAAATCAAAAATTCATTTCTATTCATTGCCCAAAGGGAAAAGCAAAGTAAAGGCACACAGCTGCATAAACAGACAGTAACCAATGTTTCTGTGCAAACTATTTTTCTGAAGTTGTGATTGTCTGAATCAGCCTATGAATGAACAAGGCAACAAGCTTTACTTTAAGATTTCAAAAAAGGGTAAAATACAATTTCACAAAAACATGCTAATTTTATACTAAAAAATCATCAAGAAAAATAATGCCTTTTTCACTTCAAGTTGAAAGTTTTGCCATCCTAATTCCACTACTTGTTTTTTTTCCTGCACTAGTCATTAATTAAAGGAAGCGAAACAAAACAAAAGAGCAAGTGATGAATTACCAGAATTCAGAGAGAAGCTTAACCCTCCATTTACGTTTGCGCATGATAGGTTTTACTTTGTTGGGCGATCTTCTCTAATATTTTGGTGGCTTTTTCTTCATCTGGCTTCCTCTTCAAAGCTTTGATTTCCCAAACCTTGTGTAGGTCGCCTAAGTTCATTTCCCCCAATCAACACTGAAATCCCTAAATCCAGAAAACACAAATATGAATTGAGTGAGAATGGGGATAGAAGAATCTGAAGATTGCGGTGATGAATAGTGGCAGATTCGAGAGCGCTATTGGAGAAGAGAAAATCAAACGACGGCGAAAATCTATTGGGGTTTGATTGTCGCAAGTTCGAAAGAACGAGCCACGTGGGGCAAGCATGTATTTTTTCATACTCCACACCCATCGAACACAAAATCTTCATCGCTTCATACGTGCGACCGCGACAATGTGTTACCTTCTGGAAGCATTTCTTTCAACAACACAAGTGTTGCACCCCGAAAAATCCGGTTTTGGGTTTCTCGATTTACAACGTGGAAAATTTTTGAAGCCGCCACCAATATTTTAATTTTAAGACCAAAACATTGAAAAATTGTCTTTTGAACAAGGCAGATGGTCTTTTGAAAAAAAAACTAGAGATATTAGCACCGCACACGTCCTTTCTACCGAAAGGGAACCTTTAACTAAGTGTGTGGTTTTACGTTTGATTTGAAAAATATCTAGCCTATTTATTTCTTATTTAAAGATAAATGGGAAAACTTAATGAAAATTTTTATTTTTGGCGCTTGACGAGAGATGGCCTCTCGCTCCTACGTATCTCCGGGTGCGATGGAGAATTCAAAGCTACGTAGTTCTTGGTTGTCATGAAAAGGTTTTTTTGTTTTTTATCTTTTTAGTGAATTTTCGAAATAAGACGAGTATTCAGCGAATGATTAAACTAACAAAGGTTATGGGTAATCACCGCTAAGTACTCTTGAAAAATGGGAGTCACTGCCACTAGTCAGACGAACAAAGGTTCTGATTGACCATTAGTAGCGACTCGTTTTTTATTTGATCTTTTGAAAATGGTTTTCGAAAGAGATTAATTGGCACGAATGGTCAAACTAACCAAAGTTATGGGTGACCACCGCTTATTGTTCTTTGGAAAAAGGCATTGCTACCAATGGCTAGACGAACAAAGGTTCTGATTAGCCACTAGCAACAATGGGTTTAAAAATGATTCTTTTTGTTATGTAAAATGCTAATGTTTATGGTTGTGAAAAGAATTTTTATTTGTTGCGCTTGACGAGAACGTGACTCGCTCCTACGTATCCCAAATGGGAATCAAAGCGACGTAGTTCTAAGTGGAAGGGGGATACTAGTAAAAATGGGGTGCTAGTTAGCTGCTAGATGGTGGTGTATGAAAACAGGGGGAGAGTGGTGCCACCTCGGCTGGGGGAGAGTGGTGCCATCTCGGCTGGTAGGCAGGCCACCTCGGCGGGGGAGAGTGGTGCCATCTCGGCTGGTAGGCAGGCCACCTCTGCTGGGGGAGAGTGGTGCCATCTCGGCTGGTAGGTAGGGCACCTCAGCTGGGGGAGAGTGGTACCACCTCGGCTGGTAGGCAGGCCACCTCGGCTAGGGAGAATGGTGTCACCCCGGCTGGGCGCGAGTGGTGCCACCTCGGCTGGGGGAGAGTGGTGACACCTCGGCTGGTAGGCAGGCCACCTCAGCTGGGAGAATGGTGTCACCTCGGCTGGGGGAGAGTGGTGCCACCTGGGGGAGAGTGGTGCCACCTCAGCTGGGGAGAGTGGTACCACCTCGGCTGTGGGAGAGTGGTGCCACCTGGGGGAGAGTGGTGTCACCTCGGCTGGTAGGCAGGCCACCTCAGCTAGGGAGAATGGTGTCACCTGGGCTGGGGGAGAGTGGTGCCACCTCAGCTGGGGAGAGTGGTACCACCTCGGCTGGTAGGCTGGCGACCTCGGCTAGGGAGAATGGTATCACCTCGGCTGGTAGGCAACAGATTACGTTTTTATAAGGTATTACTTTAAATCTTTCTTACCACACCCAAGATACCACCTCGGCTGGGTATTACATTTTTATAAGGGATTACGTCGCAGCTAGTAGAGGTGGAGGGGTGCCACCTCGGCTAGGGAGAGAGTGGTACCACCTCGGCTGAGGAGGGGTTCCACCTCGGCTAGTAAGTAGGCCACCTCGGCCGGGTGAGGGCGCCACAGAATCCCAAGCGCGCCTTCCTCTCTCACGCGTCTCTCCCTTTAACTTTTATTTTTTTCAAATAACTTTGCAAGTGACACAGATTTAGTAATAGAAATTGGGGTATGCAGCATAACATCACGCCTTAACTCATCTTTTAAGCCACTAACAAAACAATCTATCAATGCATCATTACTAAGACCATATAATCGACCTCTCCAATTTTATATTTTGTCAGCATATGATAAAAATCTTAAGACAATCATAAAATAAATAAGGCATGATTTATGGAAAAATGGATATGAGATAAAAATAAAATTATACCTAATGCGTTTGTACAATGAATCACGTTTCCAGATCTCACAAGAACTCACCAACAGTAACAACAAAGAAAAAACTATGAAAATTTCAGAAGAAGAAAGAGAAACAAAAATTTCAGAACTCCCATTCACTCAAACAACTCAAACATCTCAAGAACAGATTTTTGCTTCTGGACCTCCACAAAATTTCGACCTCTTTCCCTCTTCCTCTCTCCAAAAAAAGAATCCTCCTCTTCCCCAAAACCGTAACCCCTATTTATACTAAAAAACTCGATCTCACAGTGATGCTTCTTCCTCTTCATTTTATTCACTGAGCTTTGCGCTAACACTTGAAAATCTGTGTAAATCGCTTCGTCTTCGTCTTGAACCGAGCAGAAAAACGATAATCCAACAATCTTCTGAGAGACCAATGGCTCTTTGAATGTTGGTATCAAAAATGGGGGTTGCGTGTGGTGATGAAAGAACGAGGTGAACAAAAATGGTGATTTCGTGTGAGAGAAGAGAAAGAGGCGTGGGAAAGAGACTTGGGCGGCTGGATGTTTGTTGGGAAGTGATGTTTCAGTTCTGATGGAAATGAGGCAGCTAGGGTTAGAAGGAGAGGTGAGTGATATGCCAACCGGGTCAGGCTGAAACATGGGCCTCTAACGGCCCAAAATAGGTTACAACACCAAATTAAAAAAAAAAAGAACTGCTTACACCCCTTTGTTTTAATAAATCGCCACCCTCTCTCTTTTTTGTCTTTCTTTTTTTTGCTTCTTCTTTTTTTTTTTTATGCCACTAAATATATGTACTAACTAAATAGGAAATAAGGTATAACCTGAAAATAACTATATTTTTCAACTTCCACAAAATAAGATATATAACTACAAATAAAATAAAAAAGTCATTATTATTTTTAATCGGACAAAATTGGGGTATGACAGCTGCCCCTCTTTATTTGGATTTTAGTCAAGAAATATGAATTGGCCGAGACATATTTCGAAGATAAAATAGAAATAAAGAATTCAGAAATTATACCGATTTTGTCCGCTTGGGGAAATCCGAATTTTCGAATGGGTGTCAGCCTTCGGCCAACAAAAGCAGAAAATAAGCTTGGTACCAACCCTCGATGGTCAAGCGAAAACGATAAAGAAAGCGGAAATCAATTGGTGCTAGCCTCAGCAAAGAAAAAAGCGAGAAATAAATTGGTGCTAGCCCTCGCCGCAAAGGCGAAATAAAGCGATAAGAAAGCGATAAAGAAAGCGAGAAAGAAGGTACCGCCCGCGATGGCGATCATCGAGGCCGCCTAAAACCTTTTAACGAACCACGAACGGTCCGAGTTTGCACTTGGGCATGGTGGTCTTCAAGAGCGAACAGAGGGGACCGTATCAAGTCTAGATCTCGATACTTCCTAGGATCGCACCATGTCTTAGGCCAACACGCTATCCTTTTCGATTGGACCCAATGGGGTCGAAGGACTTACCCGCACTCGAATACGAGGTGAAGTCGCTTTGTAAAGGGGACGCTTGGGTCTGGCGGGATTCACGAATCCTCGTTGGTGATTGATTGAAATAGCCAATGTTGTCGCATTGGATTGAGTTACCTGCATACGTCAGTTGATGCAAGGAATGATGCATGGCATATGGGTGCATGCTATGCAAGGGCATGTTATGCAAGGGCGTGTTATGCAAGTGCATGCAATGCTATGATTTTGGTGTAATGATGAATGTGGTGGAATGCTCCTGAAATTCCCCTTTTGATCTATTTATTGTTTTTCTCTTGATCGGCTTTCTTTTTCTGACCCCTTGTTTTTCTTTGTTTGTTTTTCTTGAACGATCTTGATCAGTTTTTTTTTTTTTATTTTGGGCTTATTTTCTTTGGTTCGACCACCCGCGGCGAGACTGAGGAACCGATTAGCATTGTGGTGGCATATACGCCAAGTGCCGGTTGTTTTGTGCTTTGCCATCTGAAATGGCCTATGAGTGCAATTATTTCCTTGCAACCTTAATTTGCTCTGAGAAGTTGCTTCTTTCCCATGACTTTTAGAAATTTCGCCATGATTGTGATGCTCTATGATTTATGCACATGTTTTACTGATCAGTGTTACCATCATCATAAAACGTTTATTTGAGCAGAAAAAGCAGGGAAATAGAAAAACAAATAGATATGAGAAAGAGTGAACTTTATTGATGTGAAAATCGGTCGTACAGAAAGTTACGCCGATTGTTCGATACATTTGAAAGTTTAAACTACAAAAAGACACGAAAAAAAAAGAAAAGAGAGGAGCTAATTTCTGACTGTCCATCTCTGTGGGACAGTGCCAACCATTTATGTCCTTAACCTTGATCACCCTTCATCCAAACCTTCGGGAAGTTGTATGCCTTTTCTTACTTTTCATGCCCCGCCGACCTCTAATTTTTGCTGGATCGCCTTTGCGGGTTTTCAATCCACCGGGTCGCTCTGATTTTGCCTAGGCCGCCCTTTGCGGGTTTTCAACCTAGCGAGCTAAGTCTTACGTGGCTTATCTTTCTCTTTTTTTTATCTATTTCTTTCAGGCATAATACTTCTTCACTTGATCGGAATTGACTGGGTTCCTTAAATCTTCTCCGTCCATGTTTGTGAGTATCAGCGCTCCTCCAGAAAAGACTTTCTTGACTACATATGGGCCGTCATAGGTGGGAGTCCATTTTCCACGGGGATCGCTTTGAATAGGCAGGATCTTCTTGAGAACTAGGTCTCCCTCGTTGAATTCTTGGGGACGAACCTTCTTGTCGAAAGCGGTTTTCATCCTTTGCTGGTATAGCTGCCCATGACACAAGGCTGTGATTCTCTTCTCCTCGATGAGATTTAGTTGATCTAGGCGAGCTTGTACCCACTCTGCTTCTTCCAGCTTAGCTTCCATTAGTACCCGCAGGGAGGATATTTCAACCTCGATAGGGAGCACTGCTTCTGACCCATACACCAAAGAGAAAGGAGTTGCCCCAGTTTATTTGGCATACTTTGAAACAACCCAAAAAAGAAAAAGAAAAATGCAAAATAAATGAATGCGGTTTATTTGAATGCTTACTTTGTTCAACAGAGTGCAAATCGAACACTCCCACATTGCGGTTCTTCGAGAATGAGGTGTTCTATTATGATCGATTGAGGCCTATATGAACTGATAAATTTGCGAACTAGATCTTCCATGAGAATTGGAATGAAAATGTGAAATGTTTTCTTGTCCAAAACGTCTTCGTTGAGACCCAGTTTGATCTTCAATGACAGATTCAATTTTTGGTGTATCCATTGTCAAATCAACAAATCTAGATGTCGAATCCTTATCACGACTTCTTTTTCGAGAATGAAGCGATGCCCATTCGATGCTTTAGGCTCAATAGGACCCACATTGAGAACGGCCAAGATGCAGTCAGAACATTTAGTTTGGCAGGCGGCACATGGATACGATCGGCATAGATCTGGCATTTGTGGCACTTTCTTACAAAGCTGTAGCAGTCTGATTCCATCTGCAACCAGTAGTAACCCGCTCTTAAGATCTTTCTAGCCATGGTGTGCCCACTAGAATGAGTTCCAAATGAGCCTTCATGTACATCTCTCATGATCTTTTCGGCTTCTTCTTTCGCAACACACCTCAAGAGAACCATGTCATAATTTCTCTTGTAAAGGACCTCACCACTCAGAAAGAAGTTCCTCGACAGCCTTCGAAGGGTTTTTTTGTCATTTTCAGATGCCCCGGGAGGGTATTCTCTGCTGATGATGTATTGCTTGATGTCATGATACCAAGGTTTCTCGTCGGGCTCTTCATCTATTGTTGTGCAGTAGTGATGCGCAGGCAGGCTCCGGTGCTGAATTCTGATATTGGTCAAGCTCTTGTCACAGCTAACATTGAACATGGAAGACAGTGTTGCCAATGCATCGGCCAACTGGTTTTCATCTCGAGGGATATGCTTGAAGGTGATCTCGTCGAAAGACTCCATCAACTCTTGCACATAATCGCAATAAGGAATCAGTTTGGGATCTCTGGTCTCCCAATCGCCTCTTACTTGATGAATAACCAAGGCTGAATCCCCATACACATCTAGCCTTTTAACTTTCCATTCTAGGGCTGCTTGAATACCCAAGATGCACGCTTCATACTCTGCTATGTTGTTTGTGACATAGAAGCTTAGCCTTGCAAAGATGCGAGAATGAAGCGGTTGTCGAGATATCAACACGCCTCACGCCCCATGCCCCCATACATTTGACGCACGTCGAATATCATTCTCCACCTTTCACTTTCTTGGGACTTCCCTCGTCGAAAGGCTGCCATGATATCTTCATCGGAAAATCATGCCGCATTGGTTGGTAGTCCGAATCGGCCGACATGCTAAGTACTCGCAAGTGCACGCCTTTGATTGCTTTCTGCGTGACATACGTGATATCATATTCGATAATAACATCCGCCAACGAGCGATCCGTCCCGTGAGTGCCGGCTTTTCAAAAATGTACTTGATGGGATCCATTTTAGATACCAACCGTGTTGTATGACTCAACATGTACCGACTCAACCAAAGTGAATTTTTTTACTCAAGTAGTATATAGCATGCTCTTTCTTTCCTCGATTCATCGTGGCCGCCTCAAAGACACATCCCATCGAATTGTCCAACACGCTTAGATACAAGATAAGTGGTCTTCCTGACACCGGCATGTCGAGATTGGTGGGTTCTCAAGATAATCTTTAATCCTTTCAAAGGCTCTTTGGCAATCATCGCCCCACTCTAGTTTTTGGTTCTTGCACAACACTTAAAGAGAGGCTCGCAAGTGTCGGTTAATTGGGATATGAACCTTGAGATGTAGTTCGATCCCAAGGAAACCACGGACCTCTTTCTCGCTTTTGGTGCCGGCATTTCAAGGATTGCTTTGACTTTATCCGGATCGACCTTATCCCTTTCTCGATCGACGATAAATCCCGGTAACTTTCCTGATCTCACACCGAAGGTGCATTTCACTGGTTCAACTCGAGCTTGAACTTCCGTAGTCGTTCAAGAGTTTTTGCAGATTAACAATGTGCCCTCATCGCCTCTTGGATTTTGCAATCATATCATCTACATACACCTCAATTTCCTTGTGCATCATGTCGTGGAATAATGTCACCATTGCTCTCGATAAGTTGCACCAAAGATTCTTGAGTGCAAAAGGCATCACTTTGTAGCAAAATGTTCCCAGAGAGTTATGAAGGTGGTTTTCTCCATATCTTCTGGAGCCATTTTTATCTCGATTGTACCACGAATACCCATCCATGAAGGAGAATAGAAATGTTGGGTTTATCTTGTCTACCGAATATCAATATGAGGCGGAGGAAAGTCATCTTTGGGGCTAGCTCGCTCGGATCTCTCGTAATCGACACACATCCCGACCTTGCCGTTTTTTTTTGGAACAGGGACAATATTTGCTACCCATTGTGGATACTTGGCCCTTCGCTAGAAATCCGTGATCAAACGCTTTTTACTTCATCCCGATCTTCAATGACATCTCGTGTTTCATTCTTCTCAACTTCGCGCTTGACCGGTGGACACTCGCTTCACCGGCAACTTTGTGTTCAACAACGCTCGGTATCTAGCCCTGCATATCCTTGTATGACCACGCAAAGACATCGGCATAATCATGCAAGAGTTGGATTAGCCTTTTATGCTCACTATCTTCCATGGCGCATCGACCTTAACCTCTCTCTTATCCTCTTCTGTACCCAAGTTGATTATCTCAATCGACTCTCCATGAGGCTGAATGATCTTTTCTTCCTGCTCTATTAGTCTCATCAATTCCGGAGGAGTTTCCCAGCTTCCTTCAACACCCCCTTCAGTTTGGTTAATTGGGTGATCAAAGTCATAATAGGATTCATTGGCACTGTTATTTTCAGAGATAATTACTTTTGATCTGCATTCGTGGAAGCAGAAAGTAGAATGATGATCAGTGCATTTTAATGTACTCTTTATAGCTTTTCACTTAGTATTTTTAATTGTGTTCTGTGCCTAATATTTAAGTCTTAGCACGTTTCTAGACTTTGGGTCTTATTTGAGCAGTATAGCAATTTATTGCTTAATTCATACTTTTATTGCATATTGACCCCTGTCTACTCTGCAGGTCATAACTTTGGCCACGTTTATCCGATTGAGGCGTGCAAGTATGCGTTGGAAAGCTAAGGAACAGAGCTACAATTCTTCTGTTGAGCGCGAAACCCAATTCGGAAGTACTGAAGGCCAAAACTGCAAAATACCGAAGCAGTTTAATGTAAAACGGGTTTCGGGCCAAATATTAGTTTGTTAACGGGCTTTTATCCAAGAACCCATTAAGGGATTAGGTTTTTCGTTTTATTCTTATAGACTTGGCTGGAGCAGCCGTCTAAAACCATCTTACGCATTCCTACTTTCAATTTTACGCTTTTGTGTCCTAACCTCCATGGAAGCTTAAGACCCTAGATCAATCTATTGGTGAAGGGTGTTCTTTGTAAGGATTTTGAGGTTCGATGCTTAATGTTTATTTAGTTTTTATGGTTTTAATTCTTTCTCTATCAATTCCATCTCCGTAATTTTTGTTGCAAATTCGGTTTGTGTTTTGCTTAATTACTCAAACTCGTGATTTGCTTATGTGATTCGTTTTATGATTCATTTTGCTTAATCACTTAATCATGATTCTTTTTGCAACTTTCATTATTCAAACTATTTTATCGCTTGTTTAATCTAGTTTGGATAGGAATTGATAGAGTCTATGACGCTTGTTTATAGGATTGAAAGAATTCGCTTATGATGTTAATTGTGTTAGTGGCGCTTGTTCACTATCACGATTGATTGAACACACTGCTTTGACGCTTGCTTTAAAATCGTGAAATTCATATAAACCGATCGACGCTTGTTCACTTAGTTTATGATCAATCAAGAGTTATCAAACCTTGCACAAATCTTTATTTTAGAACCGATGATAAATCCGAGAAACACACCCTTAAACAATAGATTGATTGTCTCTCTTTAATTGATTTTCTTTGTTAAACAACAAACTCTTCACAAAACCCCTTTTTATTGTTATTTGATCGTTCTTGATTTTGGTAATCTTAGTTTTAGAGGTCCTTGTGAGACGACCAAGGTTAACTTACCTTGTTACTATATTTTACACTTTTCATTATTTTGACCAGCATTTAATCACGATCAAATTGGCGCCGCTGTTTGGGACCTCTAATTAGGAATTACGGCTTAAGAACCTCACTAACCACTAACCTTTGTTTTTTTAGTTTTTTCTTGCACTTACAGGTTCTAATAGTTACGGCATCTTTCGGTTCTATCATAGAACAGAGAAGAAGAAAAAAAAGCGGTTTTCAGCAAATTCGTCAGATTGCTCCGAAAATTGGTCAAAAATCACAAAAATCAAGGAGCGGACTCCTTTTGGGAGCTAAGGCCGAAAAATCCGAATTTCCTTCTTTTGCATTTTCTTTTTATTTATTTTAATTTTTTATATCCTCAAAAAAATCCACAAAAATTTGTAGTATCTTTGTTTTATTTTATTAGATTTTTAGTACTGTTTTTAATTTTTTTTAGATTAGATTTGTTTCGCTTTTTTATTTTCTTCCTTAATTTTAGCATTAGGACATAGTTGGAATTTTCTGATTTGTTCTATTTATTTTGATATTTTTTCTGATTTTCCTTATGTTTAGTGGTTCTCCTTTCTTTTATTCTGGTATTCATAACATGTCTACTAGATATGAACCTTCACTTGAAGACCTTGTAAAACAGATGGCTATTCAAAATCTTATATTCCAACAAAGAACAGATTCCACTCTTAGGGAATTGGAGACAATATTTGAACAACTAACCACTTCATTGAATCAGATACAATCCCAAAGATCAAACCATCCATGCGCCCATACAAAGAGTTAATCCAAATGCACCAACCCCCAATGTGAGTATTATTACTTTAAGATCTGAAAATGTTGTTGAAACTCTAGAGGTACCTAAATCTGTTGCTGTGAAAAATAACAAGGTTGCTGAGTATGTTGGTGATGAGCAGTACACACCACCACTCCTCTCCTCAAAGAGAAGTGATGACTAAAACCACCCCATGGAAGAGAATTCCTTTTGTAAAATGGAGTTGCTTGATAGTTTGGTTGATTATACATGTTCGATAATCCTTCTCTTTGTCTTTGAGATTGAAAATACTTTGCAGGTTGATACACTTTCTATAAATGATGTTGGTGGATGTAGTTGCTGCTACCATTGAGCCATCACATGTTGTGGATCTCAAACCACTCCTGAAAATTTTAAATATGCATATTTGGAGGGAAGTGAATATTTTTCTCGTGATTATTTCATCTAACCTTGAATCTGAGCAGAAAAGTCGCCTCCAATTCTAAGGGAACATAGGAAAGGTATCGGATGGACCTTGGCGAGCATTCCTAATACGAATGTATGGCAAACACAACAACAACTCAACCCCTTGATTCTGGATGTATGGAAGAAGAAGGTGACCAAACATGTGTGTCAGAACCATAAAAGAACCTTCTTTGGCAAATACCAACTACACACATGCTTCAAGTTCTCCACCTTCAAGAGGAGTTTTCTTTCCTTATTCTTAAGTTATATTTGTTGCTTACATTGAGGACAATGTGTGATTTAAGTGTGGGGTGTGTCTTTTGTTTTTATGTTTTTAATCTTTAACTATAAAAAAGAAAAAAGTTGTTGCATGTTTTTCCATGAATTCTATGTTTGTACAAGTTGTGAGTGATTTTGACTATTCTAGGACCATGGGTGATTTTGCATGATTTGATTGATTTCTTGTTGCTCTTGGTATAATAAGTTGGGTATGAGCACTAAATACTGTATCATCTGTGATAGTCATTAACCCTGGTGAGAATTGAGCCTCTTTATGGATGGACTACATTTTGCCATTCTCTCCTTTCTTGTGTGTGACTCACTCATGTTTGTTAGTTACTCTAGAACTTGACTTGATTCTTGTTGAAACACTTGTTCACATGCATGTTTGAAATGATCTAGGCAATTCTATTTTTCTTAGCTACTAGCCAAATAAGCCTACCCTGAATTTATCCCTTTGTGTAAGCCCCTCTGAGCCTTTTTATCTCATTCTTTGTTTTATAGCTCATTGCAAGCCTAAAAGAGAAAAACAATGATATTACCCAATCTTAGAGGGTGAAAGAGCTTTGATTTGAAAATTGTCATATCCATAAGTGTGGGGGTGTCCAATTTGTGTAATTGTGGTTCTCACTTGGGTTGATTCTTGGGTTCTCAATGGAAAGTTTGGCAAGTACATTTGTATAGAAAAAATACTCCACAAAAAGAAAAAAAAAAGAAGAAGAAAAAAAAATAGAAAAAGAAAGAAAAAAAAGTCAAAAAAAAAGAATAAAAAAAGAAAGAAAAATTTCATATATCTTTTTATTTTTGTTTTTGTATGAAGGAGAGTGAATGTTGTATGAAGAGAGTTATGGAGAGAAGTCTCAAAATTGTGAATTTAGTCACATCTCGTAGAAGTTGGACCCTCTCATGCTCACTTTACAGGTTGATTTTCATTGCTTTTTCATCCTCTTTGATTTTTTTAAGCTTAGTTCCCCTTAGGATTATCCCACCTTGACCTTGGCCCAATTACAACCCTTATAAAGACCTTTTGATCTTATGTGCATGTGTTCTTAAGTGTGGATGTTAGAAGCTTGTCAAGCATATGGTAGTACTAACTTTCATTGATGTGCTTATTATATATATGAGAGTAAACACAAGCCTAGACACTTGAGTGATTGAGAGCATTACTTATATAAATCCTGTGAGGACTCATCACTTATGATTCACTCGTTGGTGCTCTTACCTCTTGTTTACCTAGGTTGCAATTAAGTGCTATCTCTGAATGTCATTCTACTTGAATCATATGAAAAGCATCTCTCTTATGACTTTGCATTCTTTGGGTTCATTGGAAACTCATGTTTTGCTTTTGTCTTGTTTTGTGTGTTTTGCCCGGAGTGCAAAAGCTTAAGTGTGGGGAATTTGATCAGTGCATTTTAATGTACTCTTTATAGCTTTTCACTTAGTATTTTTAATTGTGTTCTGGCCTAATATTTAAGTCTTAGCACGTTTCTAGACTTTGGGTCTTATTTGAGCAAAGATAGCAATTTATTGCTTAATTCATACTTTTATTGCATATTGACCCCTGTCTACTCTGCAGGTCATAACTTTGGCCACGTTTATCCGATTGAGGCGTGCAAGTATGCGTTGGAAAGCTAAGGAACAGAGCTACAATTCTTCTGTTGAGCGCGAAACCCAATTCGGAAGTACTGAAGGCCAAAACTGCAAAATACCGAAGCAGTTTAATGTAAAACGGGTTTCGGGCCAAATATTAGTTTGTTAACGGGCTTTTATCCAAGAACCCATTAAGGGATTAGGTTTTTCGTTTTATTCTTATAGACTTGGCTGGAGCAGCCGTCTAAAACCATCTTACGCATTCCTACTTTCAATTTTACGTTTTGTGTCCTAACCTCCATGGAAGCTTAAGACCCTAGATCAATCTATTGGTGAAGGGTGTTGCTGTAAGGATTTTGAGGTTCAGTGCTTAATGTTTATTTAGTTTTTATGGTTTTAATTCTTTCTCTATCAATTCCATCTCCGTAATTTTTGTTGCAAATTCGGTTTGTGTTTTGCTTAATTACTCAAACTCTGTGATTTGCTTATGTGATTCGTTTTATGATTCAGTTTTGCTTAATCACTTAATCATGATTCTGTTTTGCAACTTTCATTATTCAAACTATTTTATCGCTTGTTTAATCTAGTTTGGATAGGAATTGATAGAGTCTATGACGCTTGTTTATAGGATTGAAAGAATTCAGTTATGATGTTAATTGTGTTAGTGGCGCTTGTTCACTATCACGATTGATTGAACACACTTGCTTTGACGCTTGCTTTAAAATCGCGTGAATTCATATAAACCGATCGACGCTTGTTCACTTAGTTTATGATCAATCAAGAGTTATCAAACATTGCACAAATCTTTATTTTAGAACCGATGATAAATCCGAGAAACACACCCTAAACAATAGATTGATTGTCTCTCTTTAATTGATTTTCTTTGTTAAACAACAAACTCTTCACAAAACCCCCTTTTTATTGTTATTTGATCGTTCTTGATTTTGGTAATCTTAGTTTTAGAGGTCCTTGTGAGACGACCAAGGTTAACTTACCTTGTTACTATATTTTACACTTTTCATTATTTTGACCGCGCATTTAATCACGATCAAATTGGCGCCGCTGTTTGGGGACCTCTAATTAGGAATTACTGGCTTAAGAACCTCACTAACCACTAACCTTTGTTTTTTTTAGTTTTTTTTCTTGCACTTACAGGTTCTAATAGTTACGGCATCTTTCAGTTCTATCATAGAACAGGAGAAGAAGAAAAAAACGGTTTTCAGGCAAATTCGTCAGATTGCTCCGAAAATTGGTCAAAAAATCACAAAAAAATCAAGGAGCAGGACTCCCTTTGGGAGCTAAGGCCGAAAAATCCGAATTTCCTTCTTTTGCATTTTCTTTTTATTTATTTTAATTTTTTATATCCTCAAAAAAATCCACAAAAATTTGTAGTATCTTTGTTTTATTTTATTAGATTTTTAGTACTGTTTTTAATTTTTTTTAGATTAGATTTGTTTCGCTTTTTTATTTTCTTCCTTAATTTTAGCATTAGGACATAGTTGGAATTTTCTGATTTGTTTCGCTTGTTACTATATTTTACACTTTTCATTATTTTGACCCGCGTACGACCGCTGATCAAATGAAAAGCGAAACAAACAAAATAAAGCGAAAAGAAAAGAAAGAAAAGATAAATGAAGAAAAGAGATTTTATTGATGGAATTCAAAACAAGCGTTTTTATTGATGATGGTGTCATTGAAAATAAAAACATGCATGCCCTAACAAATTATCCTCGAGGCCTCGGCGAGCCAAAGGAGTGCATTACAATCATTACTTTGAACTAAAAGTGATGGGCAAGTCGACAGCTTCCCAATTTTTGAGCTCTTCTTTAGCAAGGCAACGACGGACTAAGCTGGTACCACCCTCTTCATCCTCTAAACCATCCTCAACAACAACAACTTGATCTGGGTCTAGTAACCCTGCACTCTTGAAGCTCTGACGGATGTCACAGATAGGGATCCTCTTTGACTGTGGGTCCTGGCCTCTCAGCTTGGCCAACCACTCACCTCTTCTCTCTTCAACCAACTTCTTCCTTTCAGCCTCACTTGGGTGGTATCCCAACCCGTAACGACCCTTGTTTTCTTTCAGCTGGATAGGAGCAAGAATTCCTTGTCCTACTTTTCCCAAACCACGTCCCGGCTGGTATCCCTGACCCATCATGATCCTTGCAACCATCTCTTCATCTTTCGACAACTTTATCACAGGCGACGGCAATTCACTCCCTCCAAACACAGCATTGGCAATCTCGAGAGATTGAAAAGAAGTTTCCAGGGACTCTTCGGCTGCTTCCACATAGAGGAAAGGAGAAGGTTTGTTAACTAACATCTCTTCCTCTCCAAATACTACCACAATTTTATCATCGACCACAAACTTGACTCTCTGATGCAGAGAGGAAGGAATGGCTCCCGCCATATGAATCCACGGCCTTCCGAGCGCAGCATACCGCATTTACGAGGAGATGTCCATGATTTGAAAGTTAACGCGAGAATGTCTCAGACCTATCCGAATGGGAACTCCATCTCCCTATTACTTCTTTCTTCGATCCATCAAACGCCCTCACCAATGTCGAGCTAGGCTTCATGAAAGAGCAATCCACATCCAACTTGCTTACAGTGGACTTTGGCATCACATTTAGAGAAGAACCATTATCAATCAGGACACGAGCTACCCCACATTTAACAGAGATGTGTAGGGCTTGGTTGTGTTTCCTTCCTTCTGGGGGAAGCTCGTCATCAGCAAAAGTCACATGGTTCGCAGCCATGATATTCCCGACTATTTCGTCAAATTGGCCCACGGAAATATTCTGAGCAACATGAGCCCCATTCAGTACTTTCATTAGGGCAGTTCGGTGCGCCTCTGAACTTAACAACAATGACAACATTGAAATCTTTGTTGGGGTCTGATTCATCTGGTCAACCACCTTATAGTCACTTTGCCTTACAATTTTTAGGAACTCATCAATTTCTTGTTCTGCCACTTTCTTTTTCTGAGCACTCTCCGTTTCTTTATCCTTCCCTTTACGAGCCCCCGTCTTGACTTCTTTGGATGATTCACCCCTAAACGAACTCTGGAGCATATATACGACCACTCCTTGTAATTCCACTTGCCCCAGTTATATTGGTAACAACAGAGGTGTTTGGAGAACTCTCTACTGGAGGCAGGGTGTAACACCCCCTTATCTAACTAATTCGAATCTACTAAGTTAAAATCAGAGTTTCAAAATCCACTCAAAGGAGTGCTACATTTGGTGATTAAAAAGGAAACAGAAATTCAATTAAGTTCAAAAACAGTTTCACAGCATTTACAAAGCATGCAACATGCGCATCACCACAAAGAAAAGTGGTCTCAAATTTCATCATATAAGGCACTTCGGCCAGTAACCCAACAAGTCATATTACATAGTAATAGTTACACAAATATGATAGTTTTAGTTCCAAAAGACTATCTAGCAAAATATACACAAGATCAGAATAAAGAGTACAAAATAATCTACTCGGCCCAAACCTAGTGTTACACGACCAGAGTAGACTCAACCAACATCAACTAGGCACAGCTATCACTCATGAGTACCTGCAAGTTGCCACGAGAGCAGGCAACAATAAGCAGCTAGGGTGAGTCTCTTAACACAAGTAATATAATGTGAAGAAAGCTTAAGGATATAGAGATAGCACTAAAACACCTCGGTTCAGCAATTACAGTCACTCACCGATAGCCCAATTAAACACAACAATTATCAATCAGCTCAAACACAACAATTCATGTAATGTATGCATGTATGCAACCCATCCACAGGGCATTATGCAATGAGGTACCTCCACCGTCGTTATTTAGCCCGTCGGCATCTCCGTCGTTAACTCCGTCGTTATTTGATATGGAGACCGAAGTCCTACCATATCCGAGGCCGAGACCTCCTCCGTCGTAATATGCACATGAACATGTGACTTCATGACAAATACAATCACACACAAATCAATCATAACGTATGTGAATGTTTACACCGTCGTTCACCGTCGCATTCGCTGCTCCACTCCGTCGCTCACACTGACGTCAACACCACCTAGACATCATCACAGTGCTAAGGTCGACCCTACAACACCGGTAGAATCACCTTAGGACATACAACCGACCTCTCAGTCACCTCGGCCATCCATGGTGGACTAATTGTCACACCGAGGACCGCAACGACACTTAGGGACCAAAATGTCACCTAAGGACCAAAATGGACTTAATCGCTCCCTTACTTATGCACATTGGTGCTAAAATGGCACTCCCAGTGGCGTCCCACAATGTGCTGTGCAACATTGGCGCCTAACATCACCTCGGCACACTATGTGTGTACCTCGGCTAACCACACTCACACCCTCACTTCGGCAACGCGCTCACAGTTATGCACTCCCTTACACCAAAATCATCTAAGTCATGGAAATTCACTTCTCAGTATTCCCTGGTTCAGTTCACCTATTCTTAGGCACTTGGGCGTTTCACCTCGGTGCGCTACCTCGCCCTTTGAGGACCTCTACACCCGGTAACCTAAGGCGAGACACCTACACTTCGGTTTATGCGTCCCTACCCTCGTTAATGGTGTTTAGACACATACTCTCCCTCAAACTCACCAAATGCACCCTCAACACTAAGACACTCTAAGCGTTGACTTCCTCAAGCTTCGGTTTCTCTCACTCTAGGCTTAAGGTATTTCTGTTCTGCGCGTAATAAGGCGCTTTAACTCCCTTTTTACTTCTTTTACTCTGCTTCTTCACTTAAACTCAACATGCAAGCTCATTTCGGCTCACTTCACGCATGCACACTCGGATACTCACTCCATTTGCTCGATCCTCTCCTTAACTCTACATGCAAGCTCATTTCTTCACACTACACTCGATTTACACTTTGATGCCTCACCATGCAAAGCTCACTTCACACCACACGCAATGCAGAGAGTCACACTCTTCTCTCTTTCCCAACCGATCACCGTCGTATCTCACCACAAATCCACAGCAAAGAGCAAAACATAGCAAAACATGGTATGAACAACTCATAAAACATACATGCAAGGTGATCAGAACTTACTCACACCAAAACACCATCAAACACAAGACATTACAAGTATTAAAAGGACCCCCTAACCTTAACAACTTGAGAAGATTGAGAACCCTTCACTCTCCAAGTAACTACAAAGAACAAGCTCTCCTCTCCACTTGAACTCTCCACGCCGCTTCTCTTCCTCTCTCTTGGTTCTCACTTCTCTCTCTACTTTCTCAATTTAGCAACTTAACTGATTTTGGAATGAAAGGATTTGGTCTCCCACGGAGGTACCATTTAACATGTCCTTAAAGGACTTAAATGGGCCTTGGCCTTATTTAGGCCGTGGGCTTCCACTACCCACACACCCTTCCTAATTTAGACATTTTCCTAAAGAGTAACACATGCTTAACACTCACTTAATTACTTGACTTAAAAGTAAAATGTTGCAAACCCTTAATAACTCAACTAAGTTAATTAATTGAATTATTTTGGGGTGTTACAACTCTCCCCTACTTAGGAGATTACGTCCTCGAATCTTACCTCAATCAAACAAATTTCTAATAGGCTTCCTTCATCTTGCTCTCTAGCTCCCAAGTAGCATGCTCACCAAAGAGCTCCTACCCAAACCACCTTCACTAACCCGATTTCCTTTCCCTAAGAGACTTTACTTCTGGTCTTCAATTCCGATTGGCATTGTCTCCACAAAGGAGGTCGTCTCTCACTTGCACATCATCCATTTGAATGACATGGGACTGGTCGAGAACATACTTCCTCACCGAGATACATGGAACACATCGTGCAAATTTGATGATTGGGTGGCAATGCAATTCGATATGCCACCTTCCCAACTCTCTCCAAGATTTGATAGGGTCCAATGAAACGAGGTGACGCTTTCTTGGACCTCGTGAGCTCGTCCAACTCCAATCCAGGGGGTGACTCTAAGGAATACATGATCACCGGCTTGAAATTCTAAGTCCTTCCTCCTCTTGTCATGGTAACTCTTCCATGCGCTTTGTGACGCCCTCATCTTCTCTCTGATCATCTTAACCTTCTCGGTAGTCTCCCTAACCAACTCGGGTCCCAACACAACCCTCTCTCCTGTCTCATACCAACATAGTGGAGTCCTACACCTACGGCCATACAATGCTTCAAATGGTGCCATTCCAATACTTGAATGATGATCATTGTTGTAAGTGAATTCTATCAATGGTAGATACGAATCCCACGCACCTCCTTGCTCAAGCACACAAGCTCTCAATAAGTCTTCTAAAGATTGGATAGTCCTCTCGGATTGACCATCGGTCTGAGGATGGTATGCCGAGCTCAAACGCAACTTGGAACCCAACGCCTCTTGCAAGCTCTTCCAAAATTCTGAGGTAAACCTTGGATCTCTCATCAAAACAATACTCAAAGGGATTCCATGAAACTTCACAATGACATTGATATAAATTTCGCTAACCTCGCGACTCGGGTATGTGATGTTAATAGGAATAAAGTGTGATGACTTTGTCACCTATCAACAATCACCCAAATGGTGTCAAACCTCTTGTTGTCCTCGGCAACCCTAAGTTACAAAGTCCATGGAAATGCTGTCCCACTTCCATTCAGGAATATGCAACGGTTGCATCAACCCTGCCGGCTTCTGGTGCTCCACCTTTGACTTCTGGCAAGTCAAACAAGCATAAACGAAACGAGCTACATCCTTCTTCATTCCTTGCCACCAGAATAATTTCCTCAAGTCTTGGTACATCTTCGTAGCTCCTGGATGGATACTCAACCGACTTCTGTGACATTCTTCCAGAATAGCCTTCTTGATCTCTTCATCATCAGGTACACATATCCGTCCTCTGAACCTCAACAAACCTTGCGCATCCAACTCAAAATCTTTATTATCAGCTCGGCCAACACTTACAAACACATCAACCAACTTCACATCAACCTTCTGTGCTTCCCTTATACTAACCATGAACTCATTGGTGATCTTCAGCATCCCCAACTTAACACTCCGAGGTGTTACTTCACATACTAGGCTCAAATCTCTAAACTGTTCAATCAGCTCCAGCTCCTTTACCATCATTGATGACACATGCAGAGATTTCCTACTCATGCATCGCCTACAACATTGGCCTTCCCCGGGTGATAGTTCGCATCAAGTCATAGTCCTTCAATAACTCCAACCATCTCCTCTCGCCTCATATTCGGTTCCTTCCGATCAAACAAGTATCGCAAACTCTTGTGATCACTAAACACCTCGAACCTTGATCCATAAAGGTAATGCCTCCATATCTTCAATGCAAACACTACTACGGCCTAGCTCTAAATCATGAGTGGGGTAATTCTTCTCATGAGTCTTCATTGCCTTGAAGCATACGCCACTACTTTACCTTCTTGCATCAAAGACACACACCCCAAACCTAACTTAGATGCATCACAATAAATCACAAAAGGATCCTCTGGATTAGGCAACGTCAAGATTGGCGACGTTGTCAATCTCCTCTTCAATTCTTGGAAACTCTCTTCACATCGGCCATCCCATACGAAAGCCCTATCTTTACATGTCAATTGGGTTAATGGCAACGCCAATTTGGAGAAACCTCAATGAATCTTCTCAGTAACCGGCTAGCCCCAAGAAGCTCCTCACTTCGGTGGCCGACTTGGGTGCCTCCCACTTCAACACAGCTTCAATCTTCGAAGGGTCCACTGCAATCCCCTTGCTGGAAATCACATGGCCTAGGAAACTTACTTCCCTCAACCAAAACTCACACTTGGATAGCTTCGCATATAACTTCTTCTCCTTCGTAACCTCCAAAGATTATCCTTAAGTGCTCTCGGCATGCTCTTCTCGCCGACTTGGAGTAGACCAAAATATCGCCTATGAACACTACCACAAACCGATCTAAGTACTCATGGAAAATACGATTCATATACTCCATGAATACCCCTGGAGCATTAGTGACACCGAATGGCATTACTAAGTACTCGTAGTGTCCATACCGAGTTCTAAAAGCCGTCTTTGGTACGTCTTCGTCCTTCACCTTGATTTGATGGTAGCCTGACCTCAAATCAATCTTTGAAAATACTTGAGCACCCACTAATTGATCCACCAAGTCGTCAATTCTTGGTAGTGGATACTTGTTCTTAATTGTAACCTTGTTCAACTGTCTGTAGTCCACGAACAACCTCATGCTTCCATCTTTCTTCTTCACTAGCAACACAGGTGCTCCCCATGGTGACACACTTGGTCTTACGAATTTCCTTTCTAGCAATTCTTCCAACTGCTTCTTCACTGGACGGCTTTCGGATGCAGACATCCTATAAGGTGCCATAGACACCGGTCTTGTTCCAGAATCAACTCTATGGTGAACTTGATCTCTCTCGGGTGGAACATCGGGAATTTCTTCAGAAACACCTCGACAAACTCTCTAACCATCGCGCGGATCTTCAATCTTAACTTGATTCTCATCACAATGACGCCCATAATGCAAACAGAGTAACCCTTCTCCTAACAACTTGCGCACTTGCCTAGCGTGAAGTAGAGCCGATTCCTTCACCTCAGAGCGGGAAAACTAACCGATCTCTTAGCGCAATGGATATGAACATGGTTGTCTACTAACCACCCATACCAAGGATGACGCCCATTCCTCTAGTGGTAAACAAATTAAATTAAAAGAGAAGTCCCTGCCGAATACGGTCGGTGGGCACTTCCAACATACCGCAGAGGTAGTCATCGAACCCATGGCCGAGTGTCCATGACCATCTCCCTTCCCAATGAAGACAACACTAAACTCGATCTATTAGCACACATGGCGTAAATGAATGAATGAGTTGCACCAAATCTATAATTGCAACTAGAGGAACACCGTTGATATAACACGTACCTTTGATTTCGCTCACTACCTCGGACCCGGCTAGTGCAAACACTTTCCCTTTCCTCTACCACCGTAATGGTCATAAGGCTTCCAACCTGCTTCGAGGTTGGAAGGTCTTCTTATCCTTCCCAAATTTCGGCTAGTAGCCATACTATCTTCTTCATAAATTCTGCGCAGCAGTCCACCAACTCGAAATACACCCTTATCCTTTGATACCCAATGGCTCGCTTGATCTCGGGCTTCAAACCGTTTCTCAACTTGATACACTTGGAGAACTCAAAGTAGCTCGATGTAATGGGGATAGAACTTCGTCACTTTCGGAAAACTTGGCGGCATACTCCGACACGGTCATGTTACCTTGCTTGAGCTCCAAGAATTCCATCTCCTTCTTTCCTTTCACGCCTTCTGGTAGTACTTCCTCATAAACTCCTCTTGAAAATATCCCATGTGATCCCTTCCTCTGCAGCCTTCCAACCTTTGAAGAGATTCAAGCCACCAAATCGTCGGCTTCCTCAATGAGCATGTGAGTCCCAAACCTCACCTTTTGCTCATCTGGTATAATCCATCACTCAAAATTCCTCTATCTCTTTCAACCATACTAGAGCCCCATCGGGATCATACCTCCCTCAAGGTAGGAGGATTCTCCTCCGGAAAGTAGCAAGTCTCACGAGCTCCAAAGATCCTCGGCATTCTCACGAGGTCGATTCCCATAGCATTTGCCATCGCCTCAACGCAGCAGAAATATAGCAAAGATCATTTCTTCCAAATTTCTTCCACCATTTCTACTTCACCGATCACACAATCAAGAATCGGTTTAGAACGAGCCTAAGACTCGAGGCTTAAGACACTTAGACTCAACTACTTGGTCGGACAAGACAGAACTTATGCTCTGATACCAACAATGTAACACCCCCTTATCTAACTAATTCGAATCTACTAAGTTAAAATCAGAGTTTCAAAATCCACTCAAAGGAGTGCTACATTTGGTGATTAAAAAGGAAACAGAAATTCAATTAAGTTCAAAAACAGTTTCACAACATTTACAAAGCATGTAGTCATGCGCATCACCACGGCAAAAGGGTCTCAGCCCATCATATAAGGCACTTCGGCCAGTAACCCAACAAGTCATATTACATAGTAATAGTTACACAAATATGATAGTTTTAGTTCCAAAAGACTATCTAGCAAAATATACACAAGATCAGTATTTTAAAGAGTACAGAATAATCTACTCGGCCCAAACCCAGTGTTACACGACCAGAGCAGACTCAACCAACATCAACTAGGCACAGCTATCACTCATGAGTACCTGCAAGTTGCCACGAGAGCAGGCAACAATAAGCAGCTAGGGTGAGTCTCTTAACACAAGTAATATAATGTGAAGAAAGCTTAAGGATATAGAGATAGCACTAAAACACCTCGGTTCAGCAATTACAGTCACTCACCGATAGCCCAATTAAACACAACAATTATCAATCAGCTCAAACACAACAATTCATGTAATGTATGCATGTATGCAACCCATCCACAGGGCATTATGAAATGAGGTACCTCCACCGTCGTTATTTAGCCCGTCGGCATCTCCGTCGTTAACTCCGTTGTTATTTGATATGGAGACCGAAGTCCTACCATCCGAGGCCGAGACCTCCTCCGTCGTAATATGCACATGAACATGTGACTTCATGACAAATACAATCACACACAAATCAATCATAACGTATGTGAATGTTTACACCGCGGTCCATCGCCGTTATTCGCTGCTCCACTCGTCGCCACACCGACGCCAACACCACCTGACATCATCACGCAAGCTGCGTCGACCGACCTACAACACCAGTAGAATCACCTTAGGACCTACAACCGACCTCTCGGTCACCTCGGCCATCCATGGTGGACTAATTGTCACACCGAGGACCGCAGAACGACACTTAGGGACCAAAATGTCACCTAAGGACCAAAATGGACTTAATCGCTCCTTTACTTATGCACATTGGTGCTAAAATGGCACTCCCGCTGGCGCCCCACAATGTCTTTGTGCAACATTGGCGCTTAACATCACCTCGGACACTATGTGTGTACCTCGCTAACCACACTCACACCCTCACTTCGGCAACGCGCTCACGCTTATGCACTCCTTACACCAAAATCATCTAAGTCACGGAAATTCACTTCTCGATTCCCGGTTCGGGCCACCTATTCTTAGGCACTGGGCGCTTTCACCTCGGTGACGCTACCTCGGCCCGAGGACCTCTACACCTCGGTAACCTAAGGCGCGAGACACCTACACTTCGGTTTATGCGTCTCTACCCTCGTTAATGGTGTTTAGACACATACTCTCCCTCAAACTCACCAATGCACCCTCAACACTAAGACACTCTAAGCGTTGACTTCCCTCAAGCTCTGGTTTCTCTCACTCTAGGCTTAAGGTATTTCTGCCACGCCAGCGTAATAAGGCGCTTAACTCCCTTTTACTTCTTTTACTCTGCTTCTTCACTTAAACTCAACATGCAAGCTCATTTCCACTCACTTCACGCATGCACACTCGGATACTCACTCCATTTGCTCCGATCCTCTCCTTAACTCTACATGCAAGCTCATTTCTTCACACTACACTCGATTTACACTTTGATGCCTCACCATGCAAAGCTCACTTGCACACACACGCAATGTAGAGAGTCACACTCTTCTCTCTTTCCCAACCGATCACCGTCGTATCTCACCACAAATCCACAAAGAAAGAGCAAAACATAGCAAAACATGGTATGAAACAACTCATAAAACATACATGCAGGTGATCGAACTTACTCACACCAAAACACCATCAAACACAAGACATTACAAGTATTAAAAGGACCCCTAACCTTAACAACTTGAGAAGATTGAGAACCCTTCACTCTCCAAGTAACTACAGCAACAAGCTCTCCTCTCCACTTGAACTCTCCACGCTCAGTTCTCTTCCTTCTCTCTTCGGTTCTCACTTCTCTCTCTACTTTCTCAATTTAGCAACTTAACTGATTTTGGAATGAAAGGATTTGGTCTCCCACGGAGGTACCATTTAACATGTCCTTAAAGGACTTAAATGGGCCTTGGCCTTATTTAGGCCGTGGGCTTCCACTACCCACACACCCTTCCTAATTTAGACATTTTCCTAAAGAGTAACACATGCTTAACACTCACTTAATTACTTGACTTAAAAGTAAAATGTTGCAAACCCTTAATAACTCAACTAAGTTAATTAATTGAATTATTTTGGGGTGTTACACAGGGTACTGTATTTCCATGGCACTGCACTGTCCTTCTCATATGGGAATGGAGCAGGAATCTCAATAACCACTGGCTGAGGCTTGACATGGGCTGGTCTTGGATTGTACAATATCTCAATTGGTTTCCTAGCCTCTTTACCATCATTAGACTGCAACATCAACACACTTTCTTCCTTTTCAACCACTCCCACTCGAACCACGTAACGATCCATCAAGTCTTGCAAAATCGACTTGAAAACTTCACAGCGCGCCACATGAAGGATCAAGACATACACACTTCCTTTCTTGATAACACCATAACGCAGCGCAACCGGCGTGTATATTTTCAAGAGGAGTCCGGATACACTCAACATCTTTTATCATTGTCATCCCCACGACTCTTCTATCGCATTAGCGGATGGTATCCCATGTCCCTACAGGGGTTTTGTAGTTGTGCTTGGACCATTCTCGAAAGAGAGCGAGCCGGCGTCAATCAAATCTGGACTACATGTTTGAAAGCCTTGCAATCTTCCATCGTGTGACCGACCCTCTCCATTATGAAAGCTACGGTAGCATCGGCATTGTATCCCCAGGAAAGGGAGGTTGCATAGGCTTCATGGGGCGAGTATTGATCAAATTCTTTGAGACATGGTGATTGAACAACTCAGTATAGGTTATCGGAATCGGATCAAAACTGGCACGCCTCTTCTCTTGATAGTTCTGGGCTCTGTGACTCGATTAGTTTGTTGGGCCGAGCCGAACAGAAAATGGCATTGTTTGTTTGTGGAGAGAGTGAAAGATGGGCCTCCCAGCATAATAACATTGGTTTCCCCTTCTTTCTTCTTGGGGAAGTTGGAAAAGGGTTTCTTTTGTCCACTAGAATTGCTAAAACCGCCAAAGAATCTTTCCACAAGCAATCCATGCTCTAATCGTTCTCCAATGACAACCATATCTGAGAAACAGGATGAAACACTCCCCACCAACCTATCATAATATAGCCCTGGAAGAGTCTCCATAAACATGTATACCATCTCCTTTTCACCAATGGCGGCTTCACTGAGCAAAATTGTGCTCCTCCACTTTTGAGCATATTCTTTGAATGATTCTCATCTCCTTTACTCATGTGTCAGAATTGAGACCGGTCGGGAGCAAGGTCCATGTTATACTGGTATTGTTTCAGAAATGCTTCAGAGAGATCCTTCCAACTGTGAATGTCGGAGGATTGTAGCTGCATATACCAATCTAACGATGCCCCGGCCAGCCGTTTCCGAAATAGTGAATGAGCACTTTGTCATCGTGAGCATAAGCGCCATCTTTCTAACATACATCGTCAAATGGCTAGATGGACACCCAAAGGTCGCGCGATATTTATCAAAGTCGTGTGCTTTGAATTTAGGAGGGATGACAACATCCGGGACAAGGCACAAATCTCGGGCATCTTTGGCTCTAGTACCCGATCCTTCCATAGCTCTTAAACGCTCTACAAGCAAGTGATACCGATCCCTATCTTTGAGTGTTCTCAAACAAATGACCTTGTGGATAGCTCCCGATCGTAATAATAACCCCATATCGAGCGGGGTTCCCATATGATGGACAACATTCTCGAGGATCTACTGGCGGCTCCCGTAGTAGACTAGGCGAACTTCTTGGCAAAGACAATACCAAGACCAGAGAGTATGAATTTGTGGTCCGATAGCGGCCCCACTAGGTATAACCGTGGCGGTTGAATCGACCCCACAGAATAGCTTCAAAGAACGGCGGCACATAACCCATTGGCATCCCCGTGGATATGCTCACGCGTCGGGTGACTGCATCGCTCATCCTCGGAGGATGGGCAAAGTGATCACCGGTCCAGGGAGGAGTGTGAGTAGTTGTAACTTCAGCGGCCACCGGAGGAGAAACGAAAAGTAGCAACCCCTTCAGATTCACAACAGAGGCAGCCCACCACCGGCCCACCCCTCGATTCTCAGTAGCATACTCATAACTTTGGCCATCTCAGGCTTCCATAGCCTCAACTTTGGTCTTCAAAGCTCGATTCTCCCGAGCCACCGCCGGGGTTAAGAATCTCCACACCAACTCATCTTGAATCTGGGCGGTCCTCAATCTCGAAATCCCGATTGCTAGCCATCAATCTTGCTTGTAGCCGGGTGTAATATCGGTGTTGGCGAACCAGCTTGCCTTTCTTTTCTGTTGGTAGAACATTTTTATGAGTACAAGTATGAATGCGTAAATGAATGCAGTGCATATGCACATGACTTTATGTTATTTTAGCCCGGTAATCGTTAGATAACTCGCTCTTGTCATAAGCAAAGACCGAAACATTTTAAAAGCGTAACGAGAATTGGAATCAACAAGCGATATGAGCATACTTCATTCGAGTTTTAAACCATTCATAAGAAAGAAAAAGAGTACAATACCATTAAGAGTGCAATACAATATCTCTCAAAGAAAAATACAAAGCTCTTAGAAAATTACAATATTCCAAAGAAAAATTACAACTTCCTAGAGAACATCCTAAAGGGAACATATGGCCTTCAACTTCTCTTTCTCTTCTCTTTCTTTGCTTGCAGCAGCGGCTCCCTCAGCCTTTTCCATGAGCTCCTCGGTCAGGGCCTTGCAGAAGTTCACAAACTCGTACACATGTACTGGGGTATTGAAAGGAAGCATTTCAGCCTCAGCCCTCCTTAGCTTTCTGGGGACATCCCTTACAGCTTGATTAGCTAGCCATGCCAACCTTGAAAATTTACCCCTCCAAAGCTGGACCTCATCTCTTAGCTCTTTAACAATCTCTTGCTCTTCTATCTTGCCAATTAGTGCTAGGAAATGCTGCTCCCAGTACTGGCTCTCCGCTTGCACCTGCCTATAAGACTCCCCTAGGTCCCAGAGATTCCTTTCCAGTTCATCAGACCTTCCTTGCTCATACCTCAGCATTTCTTGATATTCCCTGAGAACATTCCCAATGGAATTTCTTTCTTGTTCAAGACTCCTCAGCTGACTTTTCAACTCCACCACCAAGTGAGGTTCTTGTTTGGGCTCGAGCCGCCACAATCTTCCATTCTTTGGCTTCTTCAAGGCCTTTCTTGTTTTCTCTCGCTTGTATCTTTGGAGTTCATCTCTAGCCCCCTTAGGTATTTCTCGAGTTTCCAGCTTTACTCTTCTCTTCCGCCTTGAATCGCTTGACACTCTCCTCAACAGCTATCATCTTAATCTCATTTTCTTCCTCTAACTTCCTTTTTCGTAGGGTTACTTTCTCCAACTCTGCTTGCAACGCCCTTTTTTCTTCCTCTGCTTTTGCTAAGGCGCGCATCTAACCTCATTCAACTCCTCGGGGGTAGGAAGGCGAGGCTCGCATCATCTTTTCTCGACCGGTAGTGCCTCTTGGGAAGGTGGGCGAGCACTTTGGATCCTTTCATGCAACCATTGGTAAAAAGTGACATCACCAACCTTTTCATGAGCTCATCTTTATCTTTACTTTAACCACGCCTCCCATGCCTTTGAGATTTTTCAAGTAAACCCTTGTTCTTTGGATCTTCTCTATCAAGGAAAACGGAGCCAACATGTCTTCATGAGGCATATTCCTCATGGGTACCCAAGTCGCTCGGATAATCAAGGAAGGGTTATAGTTGATGCACGCCTTGTCCCCCATTAGGGGCACATTCAAAGTCTCCACACCAAAACACAACGGAGGGTCCGCCTCCTTCCAACATGAATGAGTGAACCAATGGACCTTGAGGGAATTGAGAATCCCTAAGGTATGCACCCACTCTCGAGCACTTTTGACCTCTACCTCACAACTCAAGGCATAACCCAACAGATCCGTAGCTTGCCCCTCATGAGCAATGACATGGTTGAGGAACCGGGCATATAGTACATGAATTGAGCGGGCAATCTTCTTTTTCCCCAACACCCGATGATGAGTAAAGGAGTAGTAAGTGTCTGCGCAAGGACGGCTGGTATCTTGGGTTGATTGGATTATCCTTGCTTATGAAGGCTAAGAACACCCCAATGGCGCCTCATCAATGAACTTCTCAACTTGTGGGAAAAGGACAATCCCGAAAATGGCTAGTGCCAGTAACTGTTTGAATGGACCCCATCTGTTAGCTTGAGCATGGGACCTCATTAAGTCTTCAAAATAACTCAATGGAAACCCCATTATACTTCTTTTTTTCTTTTCAAGCTCTAACTCCCCACTCCAACTTGCAATAGCAGAGAGAGTCTTTTATCTGAATATTGATGTCCCTGGCACTGATAAGGCGTCGCCTCCGACCTAGAGAAACCCAAAATTTGCTCATACTCCTCTAAAGTTGGTGAGAGTTGGAAATCCTTGAAGATGAAACAATGGATATCCGGTCATAGAACCGATCGAGGGCTTTCACAAGATTTTTCTTGAAGATCCAATTGTAGCAACCAAGAATATTCCCATAAGCCTTTTCAAACATCCCACGCTATCCGGTCCTATCGTAGAGCGCACTCACAAACCGGTCACATCTCGCTTTCTTTACTACTGAAATCTCGAATTTAGCATACCGCTCCTTCATCCCATGTTATCTCGTTTTTTTTCACGCCTATGACAAGATTCCAAGTTACTCCAAGATCACCGGGAAATAATTTAGATGCATGAAGAGTGCTACATGAAGTCCTTATTTTTTAGAATTTTGTTTATGATGTTATGATGCAAAGTGCGGATGATGAGGATGCTTTTTCATATTATTTTCATAAAGAAAGGTATTTACAGGTAGTGGTTTGAAAATTTAGGGCAGTATACCCTACATGCCACCTCATATAGGTATTTATGAAAGAGAAAGAAAAATATACTCTTTTTGATTTTGTTGTTTTTTTTTTTTTTTTGAAAATTGTTGAAGGAAAAGAACTAAACTAGATGTAATAATGCAACACACAATTTTGGAAACGCCCTTGTGACCTAAAAAGGGGTGAGACTTACGATCTAGGGCAATTTAAAGGGTAATCCTTCCACGTAGCTCTATTCACTCCCTCACAAGGCCACGAGAGCCACAAATCCCTTTCACAAAACTCCCACAAATGCAAAGAACTCTAGGTGTGAGGCATCATGAAAGAGCACAACTCTGGTTGAAACTTTCGCAAGTAGCCAAACGGACAAAGGTCCTGATGGGCCCTCACTACTCGAATCCACTCTCCTAAATTTTGCAGACCTGGGTTATGGTCCCACTCAAAACATGTAATCACAAGGTACAAGTGTAGTATGTGTCAAGGGCATTTTCCCTAACACTACCCCACCTGAAATGAAAACCAGAGCAGTCCAGACAATTGCAAGCAATAACATGTTGTCTACCCTAGGGTTCAATATTAATCAAATACAACTAATCTAGGGTGCCAACAACATTGCACTTCTTACCTCAAGAAAGGGGGCAAAGAAGAAGGGGACATGATAAGAGAGGGAGGCAAAGCAAGATATTCAAATCAATCATACAAACCATACACTTAATTAATTAGGCTTGACCCACTTTTGAAGAAAAATGTTTTTTAATCCCCAGTGAAGTCGCCAGCTGTTGCACCCCGAAAAATCCGGTTTTGGGTTTCTCGATTTACAACGTGGAAATTTTTTGAAGCCGCCACCAATATTTTAATTTTAAGACCAAAACATTGAAAAATTGTCTTTTGAACAAGGCAGATGGTCTTTTGAAAAAAAAACTAGAGATATAGGTTCGGGGGTCGATTACGTGTGAGGAAGGTATTAGCACCGCACACGTCCTTTCTACCGAAAGGGAACCTTTAACTAAGTGTGTGGTTTTACGTTTGATTTGAAAAATATCTAGCCTATTTATTTCTTATTTAAAGATAAATGGGAAAACTTAATGAAAATTTTTATTTTTGGCGCTTGACGAGAGATGGCCTCTCGCTCCTACGTATCTCCAAAAGCGATGGAGAATTCAAAGCTACGTAGTTCTTGGTTGTCATGAAAAAGTTTTTTGTTTTTATCTTTTAGTGAATCTTGAAATAAGATTTAGTATTCAAATAATGATTAAACTAACAAAGGTTATGGGTAATCACCGCTAAGTACTCTTGAAAAATGGGAGTCACTGCCACTAGTCAGACGAACAAAGGTTCTGATTGACCATTAGTAGCGACTCGTTTTTTATTTGATCTTTTGAAAATGGTTTTCGAAAGAGATTAATTGGCACGAATGGTCAAACTAAACAAAGTTATGGGTGACCACCGCTTATTGTTCTTTGGAAAAAGGCATTGCTACCAATGGCTAGACGAACAAAGGTTCTGATTAGCCACTAGCAACAATGGCTAGACGAACAAAGGTTCTGACCCTAATTTTTGCCTGGATCGCCCTTTGCGGGTTTTCAATCCACCGGGTCGCTCTGATTTTGCCTAGGCCGCCCTTTGCGGGTTTTCAACCTAGCGAGCTAAGTCTTACGTGGCTTATCTTTCTCTTTTTTTTATCTATTTCTTTCAGGCATAATACTTCTTCACTTGATCGGAATTGACTGGGTTCCTTAAATCTTCTCCGTCCATGTTTGTGAGTATCAGCGCTCCTCCAGAAAAGACTTTCTTGACTACATATGGGCCGTCATAGGTGGGAGTCCATTTTCCACGGGGATCGCTTTGAATAGGCAGGATCTTCTTGAGCACTAGGTCTCCTCATTGAATTCTTGGGACGAACCTTCTTGTCGAAAAGCGGTTTTCATCCTTTCTTTGGTATAGCCGCCCATGACACAAGGTCATGATTCTCTTCTCTCGATGAGATTTAGTTGATCTAGGCGAGCTTGTACCCACTCGCTTCTTCCAAATTAGCTTCCATTAGTACCCGCGGGGAGGGTATTTCAACCTCGATAGGAGCACCGCTTCACCCATACACCAAAGAGAAAGGAGTTGCCCAGGGCTTATTTGGCATACTTTGAAACAACCCAAAAAGAAAAAGAAAAATGCAAAATAAATGAATGCGGTTTATTTGAATGCTTACTTTGTTCAACAGAGTGCAAATCGAACACTCCCACATTGCGAGTTCTTCGAATGAGGTGTTCTATTATGATCGATTGAGGCCTATATGAACTCGATAAATTTGCGTAACTAGATCTTCCATGAGAATTGGAATGAAAATGTGAAATGTTTTCTTGTCCAAAACGTCTTCGTTGAGACCAGCTTTGATCTTCAATGACAGATTCAATTTTTGGTGTATCCATTGTCAAATCAACAAATCTAGATGTCGAATCCTTATCACGACTTCTTTTTGAGATGTCGGATCCAAAGCGAGTAGACTTGTCTCGCTTGTCTTGAGCTTCCACCACTTTTCTCGCTTATTTTCAAGGTTCTCAAAGCAGGTCACAGCTTGACATCTTCATTATCCGAATGTTCACAAGATTGAGAAGCACACCATATGTCATCTTGTAATCTCCTTTCTGCAGCCATTACAAAGCAGACTTGTCCGGACTAAGTGCCTTCATTATAACACTATCACCACCGAGACGCTTGGTCCAGATGGGAGAAGAGATCCCAATCGTGATCTCTTTTCCGCACCGCAAGTGCGCTTTATGTAGAGATGATAGTGGAGGTTGCCGAATAACCACCTAAACGCCTTCCTTGGAGGTCAAACCCTCGCCAGAGCCGCTTATCCCCTTAGATATCAACTCTTCGCATTCCCGTGAATGATTAGTAACATGAATAGATGATTAGTAATATGGATAAAAGAAGAATAACTAAGCAAATCCAATACCTTGGCGAGAAAGGAAAACATAGTTTTATGCTTAGAATTCACGCTTTATACACTGCTTAGAAACGAATGAAGCAATGGCGAATCAATGTTTAAGCCATTATCAGAATGAAAAATTGTCCCATCATAAAATATTTTGTCACCAAAACTAAGCAAAATTATTCAAAAGAATGGAGAGGGTTCTGCAATATCTTGTTTGCAATCACACTTCCTAGCAAGACCAAAGCAGTGTGAAGGTACGTTGCAAGGAAAATAAAGTTCTATACGCCCCTATTATGTTGCTTTGTTAATTTATCATTATTATTAGTATTTTTAGGAATCTTGGCAAGTACAAAAATGTTTAAAAACAATAGAACTCCGATGAACTAAAATCAACAATCTTGGAACTTGAGCATTGAATATCTCTATCATAACCAAGTTAATGGTAGTCATAGCTAGAATACTTCATTAGTAGCAAAAAGTAGAAACTTAAGGATTAAGATCTAAATCAAGAAATAAATTTAATATAAAACTACACAAAATAGGATACATGACAAATAAAGTCGCAATAAAATCCACAAAACAATGGTCCAAGAAGCAAAGAGTGCATTTGAAAAGGTATCAAAATCTATTTAGAATCATTTAGCACACCAATAAGAATATCAAGTGTCAAAAGAGAACCTTTCTAAGTTCATCCCAGAGCTTGTAGAAGTTGCCATTATGAGCACTATGTACATTATGGCAAAGCTCATGAAGCATTGTATCCAGAACTTCATGAAATGGGAAAAAATCCATATCGTTGTTTGGCCTCCGTAATCGCAACTTAACATTTATACCACCTCCAACATTCACTCCCAGAAGAGCTGGATTGCTTGGGCTACAATCACGTACACAACTTCAGTCATTTTCCACAGGAAATTAAAAATCAAAAATTCATTTCTATTCATTGCCCAAAGGGGAAAGCAAAGTAAAGGCACACAGCTGCATAAACAGACAGTAACCAATGTTTCTGTGCAAACTATTTTTCTGAAGTTGTGATTGTCTGAATCAGCCTATGAATGAACAAGGCAACAAGCTTTACTTTAAGATTTCAAAAAAGGGTAAAATACAATTTCACAAAAACATGCTAATTTTATACTAAAAAATCATCAAGAAAAATAATGTCTTTTTCACTTCAAGTTGAAAGTTTTGTCATCCTAATTCCACTACTTGTTTTTTTTCCTGCACTAGTCATTAATTAAAGGAAGCGAAACAAAACAAAAGAGGAAGTGATGAATTACCAAAATTCAGAGAGAAGCTTAACCCTCCATTTACGTTTGCGCATGATAGGTTGCACCTGTTGGGCGATCTTCTCTAATATTTTGGTGGCTTTTTCTTCATCTGGCTTCCTCTTCAAAGCTTTGATTTCCCAAACCTTGTGTAGGTCGCCTAAGTTCATTTCCCCCAATCAACACTGAAATCCCTAAATCCAGAAAACACAAATATGAATTGAGTGAGAATGGGGATAGAAGAATCTGAAGATTGCGGTGATGAATAGTGGCAGATTCGAGAGCGCTATTGGAGAAGAGAAAATCAAACGACGGCGAAAATCTATTGGGGTTTGATTGTCGCAAGTTCGAAAGAACGAGCCACGTGGGGCAAGCATGTATTTTTTCATACTCCACACCCAACGAACACAAAATCTTCTTCGCTTCATACGCATGCGACACGACAATGTGTTACCTTCGAAAGCATTTCTTTCAACAACACAAGTGTTGCACCCCAAAATCCGGTTTTGGGTTTCTCGATTTACAACGTGGAAAATTTTTGAAGCCGCCACCAATATTTTAATTTTAAGACCAAAACATTGAAAAATTGTCTTTTGAACAAGGCAGATGGTCTTTTGAAAAAAAACTAGAGATATAGGTTCGGGGGTCGATTACGTGTGAGGAAGGTATTAGCATCAAGACACGCCCTTTCTACCGAAAGGGAACCTTTAACTAAGTGTGTGGTTTTACGTTTGATTTGAAAAATATCTAGCCTATTTATTTCTTATTTAAAGATAAATGGGAAAACTTAATGAAAATTTTTATTTTTGGCGCTTGACGAGAGATGGCCTCTCGCTCCTACGTATCTCCGGGTGCGATGGAGAATTCAAAGCTACGTAGTTCTTGGTTGTCATGAAAAGGTTTTTTTGTTTTTTATCTTTTTAGTGAATTTTCGAAATAAGATTTAGTATTCAAATAATGATTAAACTAACAAAGGTTATGGGTAATCACCGCTAAGTACTCTTGAAAAATGGGAGTCACTGCCACTAGTCAGACGAACAAAGGTTCTGATTGAGCATTAGTAGCGACTCGTTTTTTATTTGATCTTTTGAAAATGGTTTTCGAAATAGATTAATTGGCACGAATGGTCAAACTAACCAAAGTTATGGGTGACCACCGCTTATTGTTCTTTGGAAAAGGCATTGCTACCAATGGCTAGACGAAACAAAGGTTACGATTAGCCACTAGCAACAATGGGTTTAGAAATGATTCTTTTGTTATGTAAAATGCTAATGTTTATGGTTGTGAAAAGAATTTTTATTTGTTGCGCTTGACGAGAACGTGACTCGCTCCTACGTATCCCAAATGGGAATCAAAGCGACGTAGTTCTAAGTGGAAGGGGGATACTAGTAAAAATGGGGTGCTAGTTAGTCGCTAGATGGTGGTGTATGAAAACAGGGGAGAGTGGTGCCACCTCGGTGGGGAGAGTGTGGTGCCATCTCGGTGGTAGCAGAGCCACCTCGGTGGGGAGAGTGGTGCCACCTCGCCTGGGGAGAGTGGTGCCATCTCGGCTGGTAGGTAGGCCACCTCGGCTGGGGGGAGAGTGGTGCCACCTCAGCTGGGGGAGAGTGGTACCACCTCGGCTGGTATGCAGGCCACCTCGGCTAGGGAGAATGGTGTCACCTCAGCTGGGGGAGAGTGGTGCCACCTGGGGGAGAGTGGTGCAACCTCAGCTGGGGAGAGTAGTACCACCTCGGCTGTGGGAGAGTGGTGCCACCTGGGGGAGAGTGGTGTCACCTAGGCTGGTAGGCAGGCCACATCAGCTAGGGAGAATGGTGTCACCTCGGCTGGGGGAGAGTGGTGCCACCTGGGAGAGTGGTGCCACCTTAGCCTGGAGAGTGGTGCCACCTCAGCTGTGGGAGAGTGGTGCCACCTGGGGGAGAGTGGTGCCACCTCAACTGGGGAGAGTGGTACCACCTCTACTGGTAGGTCGGACACCTCGGCTAGGAGAATGGTATCACCTCTACTGGTAGGCAACAGACACGCTTTTATAAGGTATTACTTTAAATCTTTCTTACCACACCCAAGATACCACCTCTACTGGGTATTACATTTTTATAAGGGATTACGTCGCAGCCTAGTAGAGGTGGAGGGGTGCCACCTCGGCTAGGAGAGAGTGGTACCACCTCGGCTGGGGGAGAGTGGTGCTACACTGGGAGAGTGGTGCCACCTCACCGGGGAGAGAGTACCACCACCTCGGTGTGAGAGTGGTGCCACCCGGGGAGAGTGGTGTCACCTCTACCGTGGTAGGCGAGCCACCTCGGCTAGGAGAATGGTGTCACCCCTACTGGGGAGAGTGGTGCCACCTCGGCTGGGGAGAGTGGTGCCATCTCGGCTGGTAGGCAGGCCACCTCGGCTAGGGAGAATGGTGTCACCTCGGCTGGGGGAGAGTGGTGCCACCTGGGGGAGAGTGGTGCCACCTTAGCTGGGGAGAGTGGTACCACCTCGGCTGTGGGAGAGTGGTGCCACCTGGGGGAGAGTGGTGCCACCTCAGCTGGGGAGAGTGGTACCACCTCTACTGGTAGGTCGGACACCCTCGGCTAGGGAGAATGGTATCACCTCTACTGGGTAGGCAACAGACACGCTTTTATAAGGTATTACTTTAAATCTTTCTTACCACACCCAAGATACCACCTCGGCTGGGTATTACATTTTTATAAGGGATTACGTCGCAGCTAGTAGAGGTGGAGGGGTGCCACCTCGGCTAGGGAGAGAGTGGTACCACCTCGGCTGAGGAGGGGTTCCACCTCGGCTAGTAAGTAGGCCACCTCGGCCGGGGGAGGGGCGCCACAGAATCACAAGCGCGCCTTCCTTTCTCGCGCGTCTCTCCCTCTAACTTTTATTTTTTTCAAATAACTTTGCAAGTGACACAGATTTAGTAATAGAAATTTGGGTATGCAGCATAACATCACGCCTTAACTCATCTTTTAAGCCACTAACAAAACAATCTATCAATGCATCATTACTAAGACCATATAATCGACCTCTCCAATTTTATTTAGTCAGCATATGATAAAAAACTTAAGACAATCATAAAATAAATAAGGCATGATTTATGGAAAAATGGATATGAGATAAAAATAAAATTATACCTAATGCATTTGTACAATGAATCACGTTTCCAGATCTCACAAGAATTCACCAACAGTAACAACAAAGAAAAAACTATGAAAATTTCAGAAGAAGAAAGGGAAACAAAAATTTCAGAACTCCCATTCACTCAAACAACTCAAACATCTCAAGAATGATTTTTGCTTCGACCTCCACAAAATTTCGACCTCTTTCCCTTCTTCCTCTCTCAAAAAAGAATCCTCCTCTTCCCAAAACCGTAACCCCTATTTATACTAAAAACTCGATCTCGCAGTTGATGCTTCTTCCTCTTCATTTTATTCATCGAGCCTTGCGCTAACACTTGAAAATCTGTGTAAATCGCCCGTCTTCGACTTGAACCGAAAGCAGAAAAACGATAATCCAACAATCTTCTGAGAGACCAATGGCTCTTTGAATGTTGGTATCAAAATGGGGTTGGTATCAAAATGTGTTACCTTCAGAAGCATTTCTTTCAACAACACAAGCAACTTAGTGAAACTCTTATCACCCACCCATTTTTCGCCTTCGTATTGAACAATTTTATCACCGCAGCCAACCGTGTCATTGTACATCCCAAATACAAAGGCTCTTCTATATCTTTGCACAATGTATCAAAGGCATGTGCTTTCTTAATGACTCTCGCCCAATATCACGTATCATGTCCTCCATTCGATCATCCATATTTGCATCTCATGAAATTATCTCTTTCGCATACACTTGGGATATTTAACTTCTCACCATGCCATATCCAGGTTGTATAACTACGACAAATCCCATCAACAAGAAGATGATCTTGTATTGTGTCAACCGGTTGTGGTGTCCGGTTCACACATTTAACACAAGGACAATCAAAAATTCCACCACTATTTACAAGCTTTTTTTGAGCAAACTCTAGAAACTCTTCTACCCCATTCGCGTACTCGTCACTCTACTTACTAGCTTGCATCCAACTACGATCCATAGCTTCACTCAATAAATAATAAATAGTTAGTCCATAGCTATAGGAGTTTTTTCCAAGGACACTGAATGTGTTCACTCTAGCTAATAAGATTCTTTAGTTAATTTGATTTGTGAAATCTATACTAATGGAATTGTTCCTCAAATTCCCTTCGGAAATTATTATACTAATAAAACTATATGAACTAAATTATGTACTTATATTATAGAACATACCGAATGAGAGACGGAAGCAGAAACAGAGAAAAGAACTCTGCCTCTGTTCACGACTAGTAAGGTTTAGAATCCCAAATATAGTATCCTAGAAGTTCGACCAAGCAATCTCCTGTAAGAAAAAAGAACATTCCTTCAAGTGAGTCTCAAACTAATAATAAAGCTTTTGATACAATTGAAACTATTGCTAAGACTAACTAGGAAAACCAATTAATGTCATAAGAACATCATAAGAATCATGTTGGTTACATATTTCTGCAATCAGCAGAAATAAGGAAGCAAGAAAATCAACAAAAAAGAGGAAGAAAAAGCATCAAGGCACCAGCAAGCACAAGTGATAACAACACAGCTATAACAGTTCTAATCTAGTTATAACTGTACTAATAATGATGAAAAGAAAGTGGATCTTAAATTCAAATTGTAGCTTAATTATATTTCTATTTCTCGTTAAGCTAGTTTAATCTGCACCTTACAGCTTGCGAAGATAAGCATAGATTTAGGGAGCCAAGTTTACTTTAAGTTTGTAATTCCATCATGAATAATCGAGAGAATAATTGAATCAGTTTCTTTATTTTCAATTTAACTTCTTCCCCAACTTCTTAGGAGCCCCCCTTTGCTCGAGAAGGGTTATTTATACATAACCTCCAAAATGCCATCACGCTCATTTAAGTTATTTATACATTTTCATGGTCCAGTCAACTAATTCTGTGTGGTAATTAAAATATGTGATGTAATACAAGTTCCTTTCATCAAAACCAAAATAAATGCATGTTTAAGTTCATTATTACCACCGATCCGATTTCACACACGAATATGCAAACTTGTTTTACATTAATGCGATCTAGTAGGAAAAAACCAGATTGTGGGTATGTACTCTATCTGGCTAATCAACAACCGGACACAAATGGTAAAGTAACCACTATATACCTAAGCTTCCAAGTAACACTGTACCACCCCTTGAAAATTTGTTGATTCAAAATATGTGCTTCAATTCAGTGAAATCCAAATCACTCATATGGGAGCTCAGAGTCGAGTTACATATCTCAGTATTAAAAGTCGAGTCGAAAAATAATTATCTATTAAGTTACAAAATTGACCATCCAGATATTTATATACATTATTAACAAAACTAGCTACTTTCCTTTTATATACTCAAAGAATAAGATGTGCCCGAGGCTAACACCAAAAGAGAGTGCAAATATAGAAACCATAGTTACATTGTATGCCAATCCTTAAACAATGCCCTTAAAATGGAAGAGAAAAAAGACCATATCAAATGCAATTTGCAATTACACCAGTAGACAAGTACACACTAAAGACCAGAAAGTCAGAAACCAAAAGAATCTCCTTAACATCAATAATTACATCTTAAATGCTGTTGCAATATGGTACTCACTACTCACAATCACTCGCAAAGAACCGAAACCAAAAGAATCTCCCTCGCATCAGTAATTACGCAACTACGCTGATCACCCTAGAAGTCTTTAAAAGCCAAAGAAGAATTACATAAGCTACAATGACACACCACAACAAAAACCCTAATACATAAAATCTACAAAATCAATCCCAAATTAAGTTTTAAAACCTCATAAACCCTAAATCCTCCACCTAAAATTTATACAATCAATAAAAAGTAAATACCGCAAAAAAACCCTAGAGATAGAGCAACACAGAGAGATAGAGAAACACAAAGAGAGAGAGAGAGAGAGAGAGAGAGAGAGAGAGGCAGAGAGACAGAGAGCTTGCCTGGAAAGAGAGGAGAGAGCGCAAGATGATGAGGGTTGGAGAGAGCTTGCTTGGACTGTTCTGTTTTGCGAGAGAGACGATGAGACGTTCGCAAAAGAAGAGCGCATTTTTGATGAGTTTTGCGTTTTGAGTTTTTTATTTTTAATTGTGAAATACTTTTGAAGTCAAGCTATATATACTACTGGCCTGTCTTAAATTTTTAAAATTTTCCACTTTTGAGGTCACGCGTATTTTACGCTTGACTTAAAAACTACCGAGCCAAAAAAAGTTTTCATGTTTATTTCAACTTAAAAGTTTGCCACCGCGTCCATATATCAAGGCAGGCATCTGAGCGCATGACTTTAAATGTCTAATTCTTTTCATGATTTTGCACTAGTGTTCCCCCTACATTGGAAACTTGCGCGCAAATGTGACTGCATCTCAGGTTTAGCGAAATTTGCGACTGCAGATAAGTAATGAAATTGAATGATTAGATAAAATGAAATGCTAGCAAATTTACTTTTTACTAGTATTTTACCCGTGCATATGCACGGGTGATACTGTATTTGTAATATTTTCTATGAAATTATAAATATATTGAAAGTTGCAATATAATAAATAAAAAAAAGGAAAATCGGATCTAGGGTAAAATATGCACCCCCGTTGATAGTAGTTAAAGTTTTTAATGCAAATCTTAGTGATTAAATTGATTTTGATTTTAATACTTTCATTAGAAAGATTATAGTAAATAGTAAATTTTAGATTGAGTAAAATGAAGAAAAAGAAAAATGAGATTAAAGGTAAAAAAATGCACTCTTGTTGGCGCCCCGTTGGCACTCCGATTGCCGCTCCGTTGCCATTTGTCGATCCTAAGCCGCCTCTCGTTGCGCTCCGTTACCATGTTTTTACTCCTTTTTTCTATATAATTTAATATTAATTTAGTCATATTCATTTAATTATAAAAATGATATTTTGTCATTTTTGGTAGTGGTTAATGTTCTTTTTAACTATTCATAGTGAAAAATAATTCTATGTTATTTATTATTGAGTATAATATTAAGTTAATAATTTAGTTTATTGAAAAAATAATTTGAAACTTTAGTTAGAAGTATGTACTTTTTTACAATTGGTAATGGTCAAATTGATTAATTTTAGTAGTTTGAGTTGATTATAAAAATAGTTACTTTTTGTAGTTTTGTCTTTTAGTGGTTAAATGACCATTTAACCCTAATATTGTAACTTATGAAAGGAGGGTAAGTTAGTAAATTTGGTGGAGGATTGATTGCTATCATTTAAGTAGAAGTCCAACTATCCACATGACACGTGTTCACTGACACACGCTAACAATTTTTTTTCGAAAACCAAAGAAAATATTTTTTTAACTATTTAATAAAATCTACTAAAACCAATCAATTTAACTACTATCAATTGTCAACAAAAACCATAGTGTTAAAAAAATTTCAAATATTTTTTTTTTAATAATTTAATTAAAATAATATTAAATCATCTAGAAAAAATATTAGCAAGTGGCAACCCGAGCGGCAACGGGAACGACAACAAGAGACTAGCAACGGGAGCAACAACGGGAGAGGCAACAGAAGCAACAACAAGAGAGGCAATCTAATATCCAATATGTAATATATAATATCTAATATAATAAAACGAAGTGCTAGCAAATTTATTTTTTAACTCTAACTATCCACATGAAACGTATCCATTTTAAAGGGCAATTAATAAAGCCGCACGTCTAACGCATGCTGACAATTTTTTTTGGAAAACACAAAAAGTTTATTTTTTAATTATTTACTAAAACTACTAAAATCAATCAATTTAACTTCTATCAATTGTCAACAAAAGTCATAGTCCTAACAAAAAATCCAAAATAACTATTTTTTAATAATTTAATTAAAATCATTAAATTAATATTAAATTATCTAGAAAAAAACAAAACAAGTGGCAATTGGGACGAGCAACGGGAACGACGACGAGAGACTAGCAACCGGAGGGCCAATGAGATCAACAACGGGAGAGACAACATGAACTGGCAATAGGAGCAGCAATAGAAGTGCATATCTTATATTAGATCTCTTTTTTTCTTCTCATTTTTCTCAGTTTTTTAGATTAGAATAAGATATTGACTTTTTTACCTTTCTGCGACACAACTTTTTTTAGCAAGTTGAAATATAACCCTTTTATCAAGTTTTTCCTTTTTATTTTATTAAATTTTACAATTTTCAAAATATTTATAAGTTCATAACAAATTATAACAAATACAGTGTCACCCGTGCGGATGCCCTGCATCGTATTAGTAATGTAATACTAGTAAATAAATAGAATATTTATATTGATGTGGAAAATTGACTTTTTTTTTGTACGTATACGGAGTAGTCACTACCACTAAAAACTCACACACACAATTGTGAGGTTTCAGATTCGAACTCGGTACATGATATTCAATCTAGCAATTTCAGCATTTGTTAATTGAGCTAGTCCTTATAGATGAAAATTGACTTTATATGGGCAGGCAAGGCATTTCTTTTTTTGAAAGATTCTATGGGCAGGCAGGCATGGGTTTGATGTAATCCTATGATGAAAGACAGGAAACGTCTTTGCCCCTCGGCAGAATTATTATTTTTTTGACCAAAATAAACTTATGGAATTTCATTAAAAATCAAAGTAGCAATACATGGAGAAATACAATCAAAAACTTGAAGGCTAGCATAATTCATTGCCGCTCTAGCGAGAGTGTAAGCCACAAGGTTGACTTGCCTTCTGACGAAACTAACACAGTAGTTTTCTAGACTAGATAAGAGACTCCGACAAGTGCTTAAGATAGAGCCATATTCGGTCTGAAAGTTTAACGAACCCTGAATTCCATCTACTACCGCTTTGCAATCAAGCTCGATGGTGGCGCGAGGAGTGCCTAACTCTCGTAACCAAGTAATAGCTTCCAATAAACCAACAGCTTCAGCCTCCTGTGGGTGAGGGCGACCAATAAACCAAAGTGTCTTTGCTTTCACAAAATTCCCCACATCATCCCGAAGACAAAGGCCAATAGAGTACCTGTCATCATCATAGACGTCTGCATCAACGTTGCATTTTAGTGATCCTGCTTTCGGACAAGCCCATGGCGTATGGGGTTGTTGAGTGCACGCTGTGCCAGAAGAGTGCACAAGCTTAGACTTCTGCGCATGCTGCCAACTGTGTAGATAGTCACAGGAACACTGCAGTGATATCTGGGTTGGTTTTTCGATTCCATCCCACGCCTTCTCATTGTGCCGCGTTCCATAAGCAACATATCAACATAGCAAAACGACATCTCTCATCCTCAGTAAGTGTGGCTAAGATATGAAAGATGCTAGCCTTTAAACCCTTACCATCAATAAACACCGAATGCCCAACATTCCAAAAGTCTGTTGCCCTCCAAATCTCTGTTGCTTTTGGACACTCAAAAAAGAGATGTCACTCGGACTCCACAGCGCTATCACACATTGCGCAAGTGGCTGGACATTGCACATGTCGACGCCAAAGATTTGCACGGCAAGGGAGAACATCGCGCAAGGAGTGCCAAAGAAGGAGGCAAACCTTGTGAGGAATTTTCAGGTTCTAGACTGAGTTCCAATTACCAGCTATTCTCATATCCATAGTATCTATAAATTCATTCATAGCAACATAGTACGCAGACTTGGCCGAATAATACACATCCCGGCTCTTATTCCACACCAAAGAATCCACACCTTCCCGACATCGGATTGAAACACTTAGAATTTTCGCCTTGTCCTCTAGAGTGAATAATTGATTGAGCAGGGGGATATTCCACCCGCGACCATCAACGTGAAAAAGGCCACTAACCGTCAAATCCTCAACCCAAGGGGGTGGGAGAAGTAACCATAGTCGTACCATTCCCTTTCAACCAAGGATCCCGCCAAACATTGATATTGTTGCCGTCACCAATTTTCCATCGAGCTCCAAGTTTAACCAAAACATGTGAAGTGTGGATGTTACGCCAAACATAACTAGGATTATGACTCAAGCGAGCCTCCAGAAAGTTCCCCGTCAGAAAGTATTTAGCTTTGAAGACACGTGAAACTATAGCATCCTGGTTGGTGCACAAGCGCCAACCTTGCTTCTCTAGCATTGCAAATTTGAAACCATGGAAGTGGCGAAAGCCCATACCACCAAATTCCTTTCTCATAGTAAACTTGTCCCAACTGAGCCAATTGATACCACGTCTAGCCCCACGATTGGAACCCCACCAAAAGGAGTTAATCATACATTGCATCTCTTCCCCAAGTGTTGTGGGAGTTATTATCACATGCTTTTTATTTCTTTTATTAAATAAAATATCACATTCCTCTTCTTTACCCAGGGGTTTAAAAACTGAGTTATGACGCGTAAGGAAACAAAAAAGGAAACAATACAACGAAAACCCACCTATACTTTTTTCATGCACTTGCACACAGTGTCACATTCCTCCTTTTTTTATTTTTTATTTATGACCAAAAAAATATATGCAAAATACACCAAATTGAATAAGAAAGTATTCAAACCCGCACTTTTTTTCCAAATCTTGAATATGTATGCGGCTTGGCATGATTTTCCAATGTTTAGCGGGAATAATTTTTTGTTCCATCTCTCGGTTTTTTGTCCATTTCAATACCGCGCCAGCAACGTCATTAGGGCTTATTTTTCTTGGTCGCGTGTGTGAAAGATAAATCTCCAGCCAATGAATCATAATAACAGGCGTGTGTGAATCATAATCTCTAGCCACATGATGAATGCATTTTGTCGCCAAATTGGCAGGAAAAACCTTAGTTTTGTTTTTATTTTTTATTTTTTTACTTTAAAGCAACTTTGGTTTTACCCAAGAGCACTTGGATGAGATTGTAATGGTCTCTTTCAACTTAACTAAGGTCCTGGGATCGAATCTAGCCTTGGGCATGCAACAGTGTTAAATCTCTTGAGGGAGAGTTTTGCCGCCCATTGTGGTCCTACCCGCTCAAGGATTAGTCTCTACAGATTCATGCATGAGAGGATACCTGTGTTATACAAAAAAACAACTTTGGTTTTGCTTTCTTTTACTTTATATTTTAAGTAGTGTATCTTTGGTATTTTAGAGATTGCAAAAAAAAATTAGATGTTTAAATACGTGAAGTTTGTTTTCTATAGTGGAGAAAAATTAATTTTATGATAAAATACATAAAGTACGCTGCTAGGCAGTGTGTTTTGAAGTACTTTCGACTCCAAAAAAAATTAGATGTTCGAATATGTGAAGTTCGTTCCTCAATAACCGACTTGGTGAAAAAATAATAATATTGTGACGAAGAAATATGTAAAGTGTGATGCTACAATGTATTTTGAGGTACTTTAGAGTCCAATTTTTTTTAAGATGTTCAAATATGTGAAGTTCGTTCCTCAATAAACGATTCTGTTGAAAAAATTAATTTTGTGACAAAATAGGTAAAGTGTGATGCCAAGCGTATGGTGTGAAGTACCTTAGAGTTCAGGAAAAAAATTTGATGTTCAAATTAGTGAAGTCGTTCCTCAATAACCCATTTGGTGTGATTTTGTTTTTTTAATTTTGTGCCAAAATATATAAACACAATGCTAAACAGTGTGTTTTGAGGTACTTTAGAGCCTGAATTTTTTTTAGATATTCAAACATGTGAAGTTTGTTACTCAATAATATGGTTTGGTGGAAAAAGTTAATTTCGTAACAAAATATGTAAAATGTGGTGCTAATGCTTACCACTTTAAAAATTTGAATGGTTAAAAATTAATTTATGTAAACACCAACTTACCACTTTAAAAAAGTAATTTATTTTTATACTTATTTTCCTTAAATTGCTTCTTAAATTTACTTTAAAAAATTCATTTATTTTTATACTTATTTTCCATTTCATCTATGAACTTTATTGTGGTTATTTCACACTTTGACAAATATTAGAAGTATACTTAAATTGGAGTTTGTATTTTTATTTTAGCCTCTCTTATAGTATTTGATTGAAAGTAGAATTTAATGAATATATAAAAGATGACAAATATTATTAAATGTGTGGCTTCTCTTTCATAATTAATTTAAAATTAATTGACACCATTTTATCAAATTAATTTATTTTTACATTTTTTTACCGAAATTTCTATTCTTTATAATTTTTGGAACCATACTTTCTATAATCTTTAAAAGTTTATTTTGGTCATTTCGCACCAACGAGTATTAAAAACATACTAAAAATTGGTGTTTATGTTTTTATTTTAGTCCCACTTTTTAGTATTTGATTGTAAATAGAAGATGACAAACATTGGTTTCTTTTGTTATGTTTATTTAGTTCAATAAAGTTTGATGCTAAGCAGTGTGTTATAATGTAACTCAGAGTTCGAAAAATATTTTACATGTTTGTTCCTCAATAACCAATTTGATGGAAAAAGATTATGCTAAATAGTGTATTTTGAGGTACTTAAGAGTCTGAATTTTTTTATAAATGTTCAAATTAATACGTAAAGTTTGTTCCTCCATAACACGGTTTGGTAAAAAAAAATTAATTTTGTAACAAAATACATAAAACGCAATGCTCATAATTAAAGAGAGAGTAAGCCAAAATAGAGGATACCCAGTTTATACCAAAAAAATGTAGACATAAAAACTTAACTCATAATTAAAGAGAAAGTAAGACAACATAATTAAAAAGCGAAACACGAACGTAGGTCTCATGCAGAGATTGATTTAAAAGTAAATATCAATTTAATTATGCTTCTAATACTTCTTGATGCGAAATTATCTAAATAAAGAAGAAAGTACCAATTTGGACATGTAATTTTTTCCCAAGATTCTAAAGTTCCCAAAACACACCGCCTAGAATCACACTTTATGTATTTTCCCATGAAATTGTTTTTCCATCAAATAGATTATTGACGAACGAAGTATTTGAGTAGTTAATAAAATTTCTGAATCCTAAAGTAACCCAAAACACACTGTCTAACATTTCACGTTACGCGTTTTGCTACAAAATAATTTTGTCCTCATCAAGTACACTAAAGCACACTTTTTAACATCCGACTTTAAAATATAAAAATATTAAAAAAATGTAGATCAATCATCGGTAAAACTCTGTTGGGAGGATATAACCGCACACATCGACAAAACCGAGTACTCGTGGCCAGACAGCTTCCCCGGTGTAGATTAGTCATCGATAAAGCCGATGAAAACTACACACAAATGATATGGTAACAAAAAAAGAAAAAAAAAACCAAAATGAAAAATAAAACCAATTGGCCAAAAAATTAGAGAATGGAACAAAAATGTTTCCTCCTTAATTTGATGCAAAGATGTCAAGCCGCTTACATGATAAAGACTAGTTTTAACAATTCGCATGCGATGCACGGGTTGGCTAAATTTCATCGTATAATCGAGTAATTAATTTTTTCGAAAGAATAATATTGCATCGTGACTTGAAAGAAAATATTGCACCGTCAACATCGAGCTTGTCAACCGTGATAATCAATAAAGCTAAGGAGCACAGGTTGTCCCCGTGCCCCAAGGTAGCTTATGCCATTAGGCAAATGATGTTACTTTGCAAAATATAAAATCTAATAATCATGAATAAAAATTAAATTATAAATATTAATTAAATAACAAATATCATTCCTAGCTCATCTCCAACACATGATACACCTCACCAACTATCATTCCTAGCTCATCTCACGCGTGCTCTCTTAGTCCCCGCTGAATCTCCACCACCGACACTACCTCCTCCGATCCTCCTACCTCAACTATTTCTCCTACACCTCCTGAACCACCTGAGCCACCCAAACCACCCCTTAGAACATCTTCTAGAATCCGCAATAAACCATCCTATTTACAAAATTTTCATTGTGGCATGCTTTCCATTTCTTCAAGTGATCAATCTTCTTCAGGTACTAGTTATCCTTTATCCGATTACATTTCATATGATGGTTTATCTGCTTCCCATAGATTGTTCATTGTAGCTATTAGCACTCACATTGAACCTAAGTCTTTTGCTCAAGCATCTAAGCAACAATGTTGGCTTGATGCTATGCAACAAGAACTTCAGGCTCTTGATTTGAATTCTACATGGACCATCACTGATCTACCACTGAAAACAACCCATTGGTCGCAAATGGGTTTACAAAATTAAGCACAATGCCGATGGATCCATTGAGAGGTATAAGGCTCGCTTGGTTGCCAAGGGGTTTCACTCAACTCGAAGGGGTTGACTACTCGAAACCTTTCCCCCGTGGTCAAGATGACCACAGCTTAGACTTGTCTTAGCCTTGGCTGCCACTCACAATTGGCATCTCTATCAACTTGGTGTCAATAATGCTTTTCTTCATGGTGATCTTCAAGAGGAGGTCTACATGAAGATTCCACAAGGCATTCCTTCCGCCTCTCCTACTAAGGTTTGCAAGCTTCAAAAGTCCTTGTATGGCTTGAAGCAAGCAAGTCGTCAATGGAATGCCAAACTTATTTCTTTTCTTCTTCCCTTGGGTTTCCTTCAAACCAAGCATGATTATTCTCTCTTGATTAAACACTCTACTTCCTCCATTACTGTCCTCCTTATATATGTGGATGATGTTGTTCTCACAGGGAATGATTTGAATGAGATTCACCGAATTAAACAATTACTTGATGAACAATTCAAAATCAAGGACTTAGGACACTCAAGTTCTTTCTTGGCTTTGAAGTTGCCCGCTCCCCGACTGGTATAGTGTTATCTCAAAGAAAATATACTTTAGAGTTGATTGAGGAAGCGTCTCTTGGCTTAAGCTCGCTTCTACACCAATGGCTCCCAATTTAAAATTGAGTGCACACTTAGGAGAACCACCGGCTGATCCTACACAAAGATAGGCGCCTTCTTGGTCGCCTAATTTACCTTAACAATACACGGCACCGATATGTGTTATGCAGTTGAACAAACTCACTCGGTTCATTGCCAATCCTCTTGTTCCTCACTTGATGTTTGCTTCTACATGTGCTAAGATACTTAAAATCCTGTCCTGGTCGAGGCCTGTTCTTTGCTACTGCTTCTGATCACAAACTTACAGCTTTTAGTGATGCAGATTGGGCCTCTTGCCCTGATAGTCGTAGATCCACTATAGGTTTTTGTGTCTTCTATGGCTCTTCCCTGATCAGTTGGAAGTCGAAGAAACAAAGGGTGGTGTCACGGTCTTCCTCTGAAGCTCAATACCGTGCACTTGCAGTTACTACTTCTGAGGTTCAATGGTTATTATATGTTTTGCAGGATCTCCATTTGCCTCAAACAGGTGTTGTTTCTATTTTCTGTGACAATAAATCAGCTATTCACATTGCTCAAAATCCTGTTTTCCATGAACGTACAAAGCATATTGAGTTGGATTGTCATCTAGTACGTGATAAGGTTCAAGAGAAAGTTGTTCATCTCATGCTTGTTCTTACAAAGGCTTAGCTAGCAGATGTTTATACGAAAGCTCTACACCCCTCCCAGTTTGATTTCTTTATATCCAAGCTCAACATGAATGACATTCATAGTTTAGCTTGAGGGGGGCTGTTAGATGATATTTATCTTGTATATTCTATTTACATTAGCTAGTTTTAGTTAAGTCAATTTATTATTAGGATAGTCTTTCAGTTAGTTTGACTTTCTCCTATTGGTCCAACTACTTGTATAAAAACTGACATTGACCAATGAATAAACTGAGATATTTCATTATACCAATTGTAACAATAACATTAAGGGCTAGGATTTCAACTTCGGAATAGTCGCACTTAGGGACCATTTTCTATTGCAAAAGGATGTTTGCATCAAGGAGCATAATGTATATTAACTACCATGAATTTCGTAGAATAAAACTCAACAGAGTCGAGACATTGTAAATCAATACCCACACTTTCTTTTTGCTTTCTCCCGTAACCCACTCCCCTCTAAAGAATACTTCATCTAGTTAGTGAGTGTTTCCTTTCTCTTCTACCTTATTTTCTCTAATTTCCATCCTAATTTCTACATCTATTGAGATTACAAGCTTGGGGATGTGCTTTGAGTTGGTATTGGAATTACCCACTCTTGGAACTTTTGATCTTTGGAACTATTGGAGATGCTTTAGAAAGCAATTTGGTGGTTCCTCTTGAAGGCATTGGAAGAGATTTAACTCATTCTCCGTAGTTATTTGCAGTATATCGTAGTAGATTGTCCCCGGGGTCACTTTGCTCAACCTGTGACTTGTTGCATTTTGGGTAGGTCTCATCTTATTTGATGACTTCAGTATGATGCAACAATAGGAATAAGAACTTTTTGTCTATGGTCAAGTAGAAATTATGTAACTTATGTAGCACCTTTTCCTTTTGAATCATAGTGCAAATATTGTAATTAAGTGATGAAGGCTTTGGTGGTTAGCTCCTGGATTTTTAGATCACAAAGATGCAGGTTTTACTTGTTTATGAAATGTCTGAAAAACAGAGGAGACTCTGCTGAATTTTTTTTAGATATTTATAACCGTAAATGTGAATTAGGCTTGCCAAGTTAGTCTTAGCTTGTGCGTCGGTCGTGGCCTAAGGTTGGGTCGTGACAATAAGTGGTATCAGAGCTTAGGTTAGAAGGTCCTGTAGCTGCATCATTTTGGGATTGATTATAGACTCTTGTTTATAATTTGTGTACCCAGGCGCATCTTACAAGCAAGAAGCTGTGATTTCCCACTATCACACTGAAGTCTGTTATTGCATTCGTTATATTGATCCCTTTTCCTAAATTTAAATTTGTCACCGGTGGAGATGCCACCAAGAATTGCACCTAGTAGAGAGCGTAATAATATTGGAGAGTTATTAACTTCGTGATGTTGCTATAGAGTGGTATGAAAGTAAGTTATTGGCTAGACCATTTGGATTACCTCCTTTGGAGTGGGATGAGTTTGTTAGCCGGTTCTTGCTCATTTCCTCCCTCAGAGTGTTAGAGATAGCAGAGTACGAGACTTTGAGACTCTTATGCAAACAGAGAATGTGTCAGCGATGGAGTATAATGTTCAGTTTATGCGACTAGCACGATATGCAGCACATCTGGTAAGTAGCGTGTGTGCTTTGACTCATCAGGATGCTCCTCAGCCTTCCAATTTTGTGAAATGTAAGTATTTCTTGAATGGATCTCAATTCTCCTCCTTCTTCTAAACTCTTTGTTTGGTAATCTCTCATCACAGAATTTGCTAAATGTTTTGGCCTAAAACCACCTTGCTTTTTTGTGTTCAAGAGTTGATCATGATACAAATTTTCACAATGACCTTGTTTATGAGACTCAGGATGAAATTTCAAAGCTTAGTTACTGCCCAGATCATCAAAGGTTGGCCGAAACAAACATGTGTGAAAACACATATTCCACTGATTTTTCTTGCAGGAGAGAAGTATTATTTTTGTGACATCAGTATTGCGAGTCGTTGTCAAGAAAAAAAATTGTATCAGGGGATGAATGGTTTAAGTTTATTAAGGAAAAAAAAAATCATAATTATTGAAATCCACTACTGTTCATGATATTGGCTTCAAGGTGAATCACCATTTCCCTAGAAGGATAGCAAAAATCATCCCTCATTTGAAGACGCTTATTCCACTTATTTTTTCTGTCCAAAAATTAAGTGAATCCTATTGCTGTGCTATACATACGGCTGAACGTTGTCAAGAACAAATGTTTTTAACAGGATAAGAGTGGCATGAGTTTGTTAGAGAAAACAACTTGCAAATTGGAGATGTTTTAGAGTTTTCTATTACCAGTTTCCCACGATCGTTATATATGCAGATTTTGCATGATTATAAAATATTGTACAAACTTTCTTAAACAATTTATAGACATTGATAATTGAACAATAAAATGTGTTTACAACCCAGCCAAAAAAAAATCATAATTATTAAAATCCACTACTGTTCATGATATTGGCTTCAAGGTGGATCAGACATAAGCATAGTAAAATTTCGTTCGCAAATTGTATGTATAAGTATAAAAATAATCCGTCATAATTATAAATATCCCAGTTATTTACATATACTTACATATGATAAAAATATAAAAAGGATTCAGAATCTAAAGGATCCGTGCATCGCACGGGCAATTCGACTAGTATAGTACTCTTAAATTATTTCACCTCTAGCTAAAAATTTCTCAAATGCTGTGGAATAAATCAGTGCATTGGTAATCTTTAACCGTTTGAGGTTTTGAGAAGTTCTTATATATATATATATATATATATATATATATATATATATATATATATATATATATATATATATATATATATATATATATATATATCTTGAATTCAACTTTGTACCAAACTACAGTACTACTACCATTTGAGCATTATATTAGTGTAGTATAGTTGGAGAAGCGACAAGACACCTCTTATAACCAAAATACCAAGTGCCATATACATGCATGAAACTAACTTGGAAAATAAAAATCTATTGCTTATGGCAATTGAGAACAGACGAACCCCTTTTTATTGAGGCACTAAGAAAACGATTTGCAGACAGTCAAACAAAAGTGGTCTTTGATAACCTAATTCAATGTGTGGATGAGTATGAAAACACTGTTTTACACTTGGCAGCGACATGGCATATCAAATGGTATCAGTTTTGATATAAACATGAATAGTCCCCTCAGTGCTTGTTGCATTGACAATTTCAGCGATATGGAGATGCTGGCTCCTGAGTGTCATAGTGCGATAGTGTGTACGCGTGGTTGTCTAAGCCGACAAAAAATAAGCATGAGTCCAACTCTAACATGACCATACATGAGGCTCTAGCTTCTACTAGTATACTATGTAGACAGATCTACTTTAACGAAATTGATCACCCTTATCCCTTTCCTGTGATCAAAATGTTCTCACAAATTATCCTTGAAACTGAAAGCTTATATTAGATTAGAATAAGCCATAAACACCTTACATGCATGTCATTGACTCACATGCAGAATCTCCAAAGACTCACGTGCACAATCTTGCTCAAAGTAGCATCACTCCTTGCTGGTGTTTCCTTTGCTACATCAAGCAAGCACAGCCCCAAGTGGTAGTAACAGAACTGAAACAGGTGAACCAATAGAAGGAAAACCTGCATTTGATGCATTTGCTTTGTCTTCAGTAATTGTCCTTTGCTTCTCTTTCACTGCATTCATAGTGTTCCTTTCTATGCTCACTTTGCGAAAAGAAGTTCAAGATTTCAAAATCGATGTGAATAAATCTATCCAACTTTTTAAACAAGAAAAAATAAATGGGGCAAACCATTAAAAATGAGATGTTTAATTTTAATAAACTATTGTTAAAAAGCTGTAAAATAGGGAAGTCCACCAAAAAGTACTACTGTATCCATATTAGAAGCCACCATAGATCAAAAAAGGTAAAATACCCCTGCTAATCTTGAAGTTCATAGTCAGTTGCATATAGAAAATAAAAATAGAAGGCTATGCACAACTTTGTGAAGACCAAAGCCAAAATTGAAATAAAGTGTTGCACTTGGTAGTAGCATGGGAGGACTGGGAGTATCTCCAATTTCACATACTGAGCATTTCTGCAACATCACACTGGTGCGCCATGAGAGTATCTCCAATGGTCACAAGCTGAGCATTTCTCAACCTTCACACTATTTTCCAACGTACAGAATTCACATGACCAAGTGTTGTGCTTGGTAGTATCGCCTTTCGGCTGTTGCGTGCCACACAATTCACATATAGGGGCTAATGACTGAGTTGATCAAGCACCATTCACATGCAATAGAAAAGGTAGTATGTTACAAGATCATAGGTAATTATATTCTTTAGAAGAGATCAAAGCTACATAACTATTCAAGAGTAGTAAAATTTGAGCTAAAATATTTATGGAACTTCAAAAACAAGAAAAATAAAAATCAAAGTGGTAATTTTGTAACTAGAAAGTAAAAACAAAAAATAAAATAAAATTCACAAACCAAATAGACCCTTATTTAGCATACTTTGAAACAACCCAAAAAGAAAAAGAAAAATGCAAAATAAATGAATGCGGTTTATTTGAATGCTTACTTTGTTCAACAGAGTGCAAATCGAACACTCCCACATTGCAGGTTCTTCGAATGAGGTGTTCTATTATGATCAGATTGAGGCCTATATGAACCTGATAAATTTGCAGAACTAGATCTTCCATGAGAATTGGAATGAAAATGTGAAATGTTTTCTTGTCCAAAACATCTTCGTTGAGACCAGTTTGATCTTCAATGACAGATTCAATTTTTGGTGTATCCATTGTCAAATCAACAAATCTAGATGTCGAATCCTTATCACGACTTCTTTTTCGAGATGTCGGATCCAAAGCGAAGAGACTTGTCTGCTTTGTCTTGAGCTTCCACCACTTTTCTCGCTTATTTTCAAGGTTCTCAGCAGGTCACAGCTTGACATCTTCATTATCCGAATGTTCACAAGATTGAGAAGCACACCATATGTCATCTTGTAATCTCCTTTCTGCAGCCATTACAGCAGCTTGTGCTGGACTAAGTGCCTTCATTATAACACTATCACCACCGAGACGCTTGGGTCCAGATGGGAGAAGAGATCCCAATCGTGATCTCTTTCCGCAGCTGCAAGTGCAGTTTTATGTAGAGATGATAGTGGAGGTTGCCGGGAATAACCACCTAAACGCCTTCCTTGGAGGTCAAACCCTCGCGAGCCAGTTATCCCCTTAGATATCAACTCTTCGCATTCCTGTGAATGATTAGTAACATGAATAGATGATTAGTAATATGGATAAAAGAAGAATAACTAAGCAAATCCAATACCTTGCGAGAGAAAGGAAAACATAGTTTTATGCTTAGAATTCACGATTTTATACACTGTTTAGAATAATCGAAGCAATGGCGAATCAATGTTTAAGCCATTATCAGAATTTAAAAATTGTCCCATCATAAAATATTCTCACACCAAAACTAAGCAAAATTATTCAAAAGAATGGAGAGGTTCTCTGCAATATCTTGTTTGCAATCTGCACTTCCTAGCAAGACCAAAGCAGTGTGAACTAAAATCAACAATCTTGGAACTTGAGCATTGAATATCTCTATCATAACCAAGTTAATGGTAGTCATAGCTAGAATACTTGATGTAGCAAAAAGTAGAAACTTAAGGATTAAGATCTAAATCAAAGAAATAAATTTAATATAAAACTACACAAAATAGGATACATGACAAATAAAGTCGCAATAAAATCCACAAAACAATGGTCCAAGAAGCAAAGAGTGCATTTGAAAAGGTATCAAAATCTATTTAGAATCATTTAGCACAATCAATAAGAATATCAAGTGTCAAAAGAGAACCTTTCTAAGTTCATCCCGTAGCTTGTAGAAGTTGCCATTATGAGCACTATGTACATTATGGCAAAGCTCATGAAGCATTGTATCCGAACTTCATGAAATGGGAAAAATCCATATCATTGCTTTTTGGCCTCCGTAATCGCAACTTAACATTTATACCACCTCCAACATTCACTCCCGTAAGAAATTTGGATTGCTTGGGCTACAATCACGCACACAACTTCACATTTTCCACAGAAATTAAAAATCAAAAATTCATTTCTATTCATTGCCCAAAGGGAAAGCAAAGTAAAGGCACACAATTGATAATGCATAAAGAACCAATGTTTCGTGCAAACTATTTTTCTCGAAGTTGTGATTGTGCTCAATCACCTATGAATGAACAAGGCAACAAGCTTTACTTTAAGATTTCAAAAAGGGTAAAATACAATTTCACAAAAACATGCTAATTTTATACTAAAAATCATCAAGAAAAATAATGCCTTTTCACTTCAAGTTGAAAGTTTTGCCATCCTAATTCCACTACTTGTTTTTTTCCCGCACTAGTCATTAATTAAAGGAAGCGAAACAAAACAAAAGAGGAAGTGATGAATTACTGAATCCAGAGAGAAGCTTAACCTCCATTTACGTTTGCGCATGATAGTCGCACTGTTGGGCGATCTTCTCTAATATTTTGGTGGCTTTTTCTTCATCTCGCTTCCTCTTCAAAGCTTTGATTTCCCAAACCTTGTGTAGGTCGCCTAAGTTCATTTCCCCAATCAACACCGAAAAATCCCTAAATCCAGAAAACACAAATATGAATTGAGTGAGAATGGGGATAGAAGAATCAAGATTGCGGTGATGAATAGTGGCGCGATTCGAGAGCGCTATTGGAGAAGAGAAAATCAAACGATCGCGAAAATCTATTGGGGTTTGATTGTCGCAAGTTCGAAAGAACGAGCCACGCAAGGCAAGCATGTATTTTTCATACTCCACACCCATCGAACACAAAATCTTCTTCGCTTCATACGCATTTGACACGACAATGTGTTACCTTCTGGAAGCATTTTTTCAACAACACAAGCAACTTAGTGAAACTCTTATCACCCACCCATTTTTCGCCTTCAGATTGAACAATTTTATCACCGCAGATCAACCGTGTCATTGTACATCCCAAATACAAAGGCTCTTCTATATCTTTGCACAATGTATCAAAGGCATGTGCTTTCTTAATGAACTCTGCCCAATATCACGTATCATGTCCTCCATTCGATCATCCATATTTGCATCTGCGAAATTATCTCTTTCGCACACACTTGGGATATTTAACTTCTCACCGTACCATATCCGGTTGTATAACTACGAAAAATCCCATCAACAAGAAGATGATCTTGTATTGTGTCAACCGGTTGTGGTGTCCGCGGTTCACACATTTAACACAAGGACAATCAAAAATTCCACCACTATTTACAAGCTTTTTTTGAGCAAACTCTAGAAACTCTTCTACTCGTCACTCAACTTACTAGCATATGACATGATTTATAATAATGTCTCATCGGTTATTAAACTCTACTTTGGACAGAAACCTATAACTCGCCACAATGAATATCAAAATCAAGCAATGAAATGAGAGAATTTGACAATCCAAATTATAATAAATTGAAAGATGAAAACACAAACAAAAAACCTACTACAATATAACATTTCTGCACTGATTAAGCTACAAAGCCATGACAGTTCTCAAATAGAAGAATGAATATGAATAAGTTGAGATGAAGGCAGAGATGCAGACCTTCTTGAGTTTTTGGAAGATGGAGGAGACAGACTAACGGAGAGAAACGGCGTCCTCACGGAAGCGGAGCGGATGACGTCGCAAGTGGTGCGAAGGATGTGGAGGAGAGCAGCGACGCTTCGCTCAACAAGAGATCCACTTCATCTCCAAACCGACGAAGTGTTTATCTAACGATTCTTGAGTGCAATCCTCACTTCAATAGGATTTTGAGTGCTCTGTTGCCAAGACACCATCGAGAGGTCCATCAATGCTCTGTTGCAGAAATTTTTGGGAGTCGTTGTGTTAATCTTAAAGTTAAAAGAAGTAAAAACCCTAATAAAAGTTATTGAACACTGAGGATAGCCACGAACCTTTACGAAATAGCCGTCTTCAAAATGACATCTAAAGGAGAGCACGGCGTGATTTCTGGTGTTCGAAATGAAATCGCCGTCTTCGAAACCAACCTTGATGGAGTTTTTTACTTCTTTTATATTAAAGATGGAATGAAAGGAAGGAGACCCAGATCAGGAAATTGAGAATTTCGGCCAAAAATAGGAACTTTTCTGGTTGTTGAAGGTTTAAGGCTTTCTGGGTGAGTATAGTGATGCGTAAGAAAGGAAAAGCATGGAAGAAACCTCAAAAGGTGTCCATATAATGTGGTGAAACGAAGGAACGGAGGAATGGTCAAGAACGGTGGCGAGGGTTTAAGAAAGGGGAAAGGGGATTTTTGAGAGAGAGAGAGAGTTTGCGATGACGAAGAGGAACGAAGGAATGTGAAGTCTGAGGGAACGCAAGCTGTGAAGAATAAGGAAGGAACGGAGGAAGGAACGGCGGAATGGTGAAGAACAGTGGGCGAGGGTTTGAGAAAGGGGAAAGGGGATTTTTTATTTTAATTAAAACAATGGTTTTATTATTCATTGAGAAATGCTAGGGTCACTCACTCTATCACTCTCTTTTAAACACTCTCTTTTTTATTGGGCCACATCACTCCTTCTTTTAAATGATTCACTTGGTAACCGGCTCTCTAAATTAATTAGGAAATACCTTTTTTTTATTCTTTTTCCTTGGGTATGCCAAACGTCTTCTATCTTGGCCCGCCAAAAAACTCACACAGTAGAAGAAGCAAAACACTCACCGAAGATTGAAGAGGTGCAAGGAAAATCTTATCACTTGTTCCAGAGAAGAAGCAAAACACTCACCGAAGATTGAAGAGGTGCAAAGCAAATATTATCACTTCTATCTTCCATATTGTTCCAGTTCTGCTAGGAATTAATGGAACCTGTACATGGAAATGGAGAGCATGTTGTCAATGAGAATGGTAGTCAAGAACCTTACCTTGGAATGGAATTTCAGTCAAATGAAGATGCTTATTCATTCTATGCCAATTATGCTAAATGTGTTGGATTTGGTATTTCCACTAAAAGTAGTCGTCGATCAAAAATTTCTAAGCAATTTATTGATGTGAAATATGCTTGCACAAGATATGGGAAGAAACGAGAATCGACTGCACAAAATCCACGACCTTGTTTCAAGGTGGAATGTGAGGCCGGCTTACATATTAAAAGAAAAGTTGATGGGAAGTGGGTAGTCCACAACTTCATCAAAGATCACAATCATGAGCTTTTTCCAACATATGCTCATTATTTTCCTTGCCATAGAAGCATCAATAAAGCTCAGAAGCAATGTATTGAAACTTTGCAACATGTTGGGGTTAAAACAGGTAAGATTTATGCTGCTATGGCTACACAACATGGAGGATGTGAAAATGTTGGCTGTCTGGAAAAAGATGTTAGAAATCATTTAGATAAGTGTCGTCGTTTGACTTTAGAATCAGGAGATGCAAATGCAATGTTGGAGTGTTTTATGCTGATGCAAGAAGAAAATCCAAGATTCTTTCATGCAATTGATTTGGATGATGAAGGTCGTGTGAAAAATGTATTTTGGGTGGATGCAAAAGGTAGAGATGATTATCAAGAGTTTGGCGATGTGATTTCATTTGATACAACATATATCACAAATAAGTATAAAATGCCATTTGCTCCTTTCATTGGTGTGAACAATCACTTCCAGTCAAGGTTACTTGGGTGTGCATTACTAGCAAATGAGTCCAAAGAGACTTTCAAATGGTTGATGAAAACATGGCTTCGGGCGATGGGTGGTAAGCCTCCAAATGCAATAATAACCGACCAAGACAAAGCAATGAAAGTGGCTATCGAACAGGTATTTCCAAATGCCCGACATCGTTTTTGTCTTTGGCATATACTTAGAAAAGTGCCTGAGAAGCTTAGCCATGTATTTAGGAAGCATGAAGACTTCATGGGATATCTTAACAGATGCATTTACAAGTCTTGGTCAAAACAACAATTTGAAGATAAGTGGCAAGAAATGGTCGAAAAGTTTCAACTATCAGAGGATGAGTGGATTATGGGATTATACGAAGATCGTGAACATTGGGTTCCTGTTTACGTGAAGGATACTTTTTTTGGTGGCATGTCAACAACTCAAAGATCCGAGAGCATCAACTCTTTTTTTGACAAATATGTAGGCAAGAAAACTACATTAAAGGAATTTGTGTCAAAAACAAAAGGGGCTCCAAGAAGAATAAAGAGTGGAGTTGAGAGAGGTCGCAAGAGAACATCTAGTGGTAAGATGAAGTCTGGACACGTCGAAAAAGAAGCCGTGAATTCCTTTGATATTCTCAATGAGCATCAACAACAATGGTATGATGTTTCGTATTGTAGAATGACAAATCAGATTTCATTTGTTTAGGTGCTTTGATACTTAACCACTTATATTTTTTGCAGGAAAAGCAATGAGGTTTAAGAAGTTGCGAATCCTCCAAGGACATTCTTTTTGTAACTATTGGCCTTATTGGATTTTGATTGTAAGGAGTTTGATTGTAAAAGGCCATTATTGGATTTTGGATTTTTGTTATATTGGATCAGTTTTGTAACTTAATTTGAAGATCATATACTGTTAATTGGATTTTGGTTATATTGACTCTTTGAATACTATGTTTAGTATAATTTTGACAGTTTGCATCAATTTTGTTTACTAATTAGCACTAAGGTATTTAGGTGGAGTAAGATATAGAATAAGATTGGAACATGGTATACGTAATATTCAGCTAGTATTCTTCGGACCGATACCATAGAAAGAGGAAGATGGAGTGAGAACGCAAGGAAAGAGAAACTTAGGTGAGTGGGCCAGCACAAAGAAAGAGGAACCTTAAATGTTGATAATATAAAATAAAATAAAAAGTGTTTCAAGTGGATGACTGGAGTAGCCGGTTAACAAGTAAACCACTAACAAAATGTGGTGATGTGGCCCAATAAAAAAGAGAGTGTTTAAAAGAGAGTGATAGAGTGAGTGACCCTAGCATTTCTCTTATTCATTTATATAAATAATAAATGAAAACATGTTTTATTTGTAACAACGTATGGGACCACCGTATTTGAATACTATTTGTCCCTGATTGTCCCAATATCATTGTCCCAATAGCATTACCGTATTTGTAACAACGTATGGGACCACCGTATTTGAATACTATTTGTCCCTGATTGTCCCAATAGCATTACCGTTTATAAAGAAAGGGGTTTTTTTTTTGGAGAGAAATGTTAGCAACCTTAGATGAATACTACCAGCAATATCACAACAAAAATATAAATTTAAATATCATATTAGCCTCAGGAGCAACGTTTTTTCAAGCCTCCGAAAATTAGGCGTTGCGGAATAGTCATAATGTTGTAGTATTAATTTGATTTGTGAAATCTATACTAATGGAATTGTTCCTAAAATTCACTTCGGAAATTATTATACTAATAAAACTATATGAACTAAATTATGTACTTATATGATAGAACATACCGAATGAGAGGCAAAGCGTAAACAGAGAGAAAAGAACTTCGCCTGCGTTATCACGACTAGTAAGGTTTAGAATCCCAAGATATAGTATCCTAGAAGTTCTGACCAAGCAATCTCCTGTAAGAAAAAAGAACATTCCTTCAAGTGAGTCTCAAACTAATAATAAAGCTTTTGATACAATTGAAACAATTGCTAAGACTAACTAGGAAAACCAATTAATGTCATAAGAACATCATAAGAATCATGTTGGTTACATATTTCTGCAATCAGCAGAAATAAGGAAGCAAGAAAATCAACAGAAAAGAGGAAGAAAAAGCACCAAGGCACAGCAAGCACAAGTGATAACAACACAGCTATAACAGTTTTAATCTAGTTATAACTGTTGTAACATCCCTAATTTCGTTAATTTCAAATTAAGAAATTAACGAGTGATTTATTACTTGAATAGGTAATAAATCAAGTCACGGATGTGAGGTTGTCGCGGAAGCAATTTATAATTGCTTGAGTATATAATTTAAATACATAATTGAGTGGAAATTAGAACACTAGGGGTATTTTAGTCTTTATACCACTCACACTAAATGAAATCCAAGACCCAAAAATATCCAAACACTCTCTCATTCCTCACTTAAGTGAATAAAGAAAAGGTAAAGTTAGAGAGAGAGAGAGAGAACACGGCACAAGAAAGAAGAAAGAAGAAAGAAGAAAGAAAAGGAAACCGTGAGAAAGGAGAGAAAGAAGAGAAGAATGGGTAAGGGAAGGAAGAAGAGGAAAAATGGGGTTTTAAACTCATCAAAACACAATTCTTCCTTCACCAAAAATGATCTCCTCGTCATCCTCTTCGATTTGGTACCAAAATCATCATCATCAACTCACACTCTCTCACTTTGCCATTTTTGAATTTAAGTGGAAAATGGAGGTTTTGTTGTTCAAGCTCAAAGGAAAGCTTTGAATGGTATTTGGGAGCGAGTTTAAGGTGGATTGCGCAAATATTGAGGTCCAATTTGGGGTTTGTGAAGAATGAAAAGGTTAGGGTTCAAATTGGGATTATGTGTGAATAGTGAATTGAAGCTTGAAGACGATGAATAGTGATTTCATGGAGGTTTTGTGATTTATTGTAGGTTCAAAGGATTGGGGTGGATTCGATTGTCGCCGGAGCGTAAAGTTTATCGCGAGGAACGATCGTGCGCGGTTATGTAGATTAAGCTTATGGGTTTCGACTTGGAGTTATTCGGTTTGAGTTCGAGGATACGGGGATTGTTCGTGTGTTTTCTCGTCGTGAGCACATTCCGACATTTCGGTATTTCGTGATTTTCATTACGAGGCGTGAGTTTTACTCACGCTTAGGGAATTTTAAAATGTTGTTTATGTTATGTTTGAACGGTTTTCAAAATTTGGAGTTTCGAGAATTTTAGAGTCAAAAACGCTATTTTACGAAAATGACGCGTGTTTGAAAATTTAAAACGAAACCATAATGCTTTGATTTTTGAATTGTTATGTTTGGACTGAATATATGTGTGTTTGTAGTATGCGTGGTTGAATCGGATTGAAATACGATTTGGGATCGATCGGAGAACGAAACGGAACGGAATTGGGCATTGAGTTGAGAAGTTCCTATGTTCCCAATTCCCGATGTTTCGTTTCGACGCTCCGTTCGGCTTCAAACTTCTTTTAAATCCTTTTCCTAACCACCCATAGCGTATATGGTTGATAATGTTTGTTTTGTCTGTGGTTTTAAAGTTGTTTGGTGTAATTCGGTTGAATTCTCAAATCTTTTGGAAAACCGTAAATTTTGTATATGTGCGGGAATTAATGATTTTTGAACAAATTGGTGTCCGACCGTTTTTCTGGTGATTATTGTATTTTGGGATGTCCATATTTCAAAGGAAACTCTGCCGAAATTTTGTTGGCAATTTTTATGCAAATTCAAAGTGGTTTTGAAATAACGGTTAATGATTTGAATATTTCGAAAAAACGGAAAATCTAGATTACGTGTGGGAACCAAAAGTTTTATAACTCAACTGTTTGCTGGACGGATTTTCATGAGCGTGTGCGTATAATAATATGTTATCGCAACATATTATGCATTGAGTTATGTTTCGTATATGAGTTATATCGAGTATAGGAGCCCAATGCGGATGTGATATATAAATTATATCTAGTATAGGAGCCTAATGCGGGTGTGATATATATATTATATCGAGTCGGGGTGACGACCCTCTTTTTGTTAGCATGCTAGGTGAGGGAAGTCATGAGCCCTTGACCTAGGCCCCATTTCATATATTTATGTTTGCTTTTAGGATTTGCGCTCCTATTAGCTATGGGGTTCACTCGAGCTTGGAGTTGGTGATGTGCTAAAACTTTTAAATGTGTATATTGTGATTTTGTCACTCGAGCTTCTTTAGGTTGTTGGTGACATGTCACAAGTGATTAATAAAGAGGATAGTGCATAGCCATCAAGAATTGGGCTATGAACTATAGATAAGTAATTTAAGTTGTACATAGTCATCAAGAATCGGACTATGAACTCTTATGTAATTCATTTATCGGATTACACATGATTGATTGTTTATTGTAATTCTTTTGAATTACTAATTATGGTTTTATAAATGGACCGAGTGATAGGTAAGGGGTCACGGTAAGACTCACCGAGACAAGTTGTCTCACCCTACAAATGTTGTTGTTTTTCGTAGTAACAGGAAAGAAGATCCTTTATGACACGAGTGGATGGAGTGCTCGAGAAGGAAATGGAAGACGTAGTTCTTCTATTATTAGTTATGTTTTTTTTCCTCGTTATCTTTGTATTCGATTTATATAACTTGAATTTATTCTAAGTTATGTATCGTTTCCGCTATTCTTGTAAAGATTGTAAAATCTAAGCAGAAATGTATCTCGATGTATGCTAAATAGGTACACTTTAGTATTTCTACTAGATAGAAATATGAGGTGTTACATTTTGGTATCGAGCGAGCAGACGACTGTCGGACGTAGAGACCTTGTGGTCAAAAGGTTAGATCGAAGTCACTTAGGGACTTAGACAATTAAATGTCGAACCTTTCAAAGATATTACGTGAAGTATTGAGTCAGGATCCACTCAATGTTTCATGTGAGTTACTGAGAATGATGACAATTATTTGCCTCAGCCCCGAAAAATGTCCAAACCCTAAACCATAGGAATTCTGGCCTTCTCGGTTTATCGAGCACGCAATGAAGCGAGGGCTACGAGATAGTGTTCTGGCAAGTAAGCAATGGGCGATCAAGTTGGTTCGAGGAAATTAAGGCGCATCGCTCAACAATGAACTCGGTGCAATTGTAGAATTGCAGTGGAAGTTATTGTAGGTCCTACAGGGAACTACAATTAAGCAAAGCCTTGAGGCAGTAATAATGTCAGTATCGTAAGATCTGTTAAGATTAACTGAAACCCCGAAATCCTGACCATTGATTAGTTAGTCTATTAGTTACCGAAATACGGTTTTACGATAACCTTACCTTATGGTTAGAGTAAGCCCCAACTTATGTCGCAATTAGAGACATTCTTTCAGATAACTGCAAGTATTGATCAAGTTCTTTTCCTCAAAGCCACATTTCGAAATGCCATGAATCCGATCTAGTAAGTCAGTAGTGCAATTTCGGATTGGCTCTGAGAACCAAATGTTGATGGGGTCGATTTCGATCACGGATTCTCGAACCAATTCCCATTCAAGATGAGATCGAGTAGGTTATGGTAACCGAAATAACCTTAATATTACCCTTGGAATTATGAGCAAGCCGATCTTGGTCAGCGAGAGAAATTTTCGTCAGTTCTCCGACTTGTTTTATTTATAACTTTTAATTCGGAACTCCGATTTGTATGTTCCAAGATGCGTTGGAAAGCTAACGAAAATGTCTACACATTTAAGTAGTTTGTGAACCTTGTTTCCAGTTGTATGATGAAATGTACTTCTACCTTACCCTAAGTGGTTGTAGGCCATAACTTCAATTGAGGCTCAGGAAGTGGAAGGAGAACTTCTAGTCGTTAAGATTAGATACCTAAACACCGGTTTATGATGATAATCATTGTAGTTTCCAAGAGAATTATTTCTCGAAATGGTCGAAAATATCTATACCCTCAAGCAATCTGTAGAGAGTTTTAAAAGCCAATAACTATAAACCATTTCACCATTATGCCACAAGAGTAAAACTTTCCAATTACCTAAAGTATGGGAAGTGGTATTGTCCTATAGGAAGGTTGAATCAACAGAGTGTTAAATGCCTTACTCAAAGTTGGGCAAGACACGTTATTTACCAAATTGTTACTCTAGGAGTTATGGTTATGTTTGGAGAGTTGTGGAGTTTGGAGGGTTGTGGGACCAAAGGAATGAGTAAAATAGTGAGAATTGTTCTCAGAATCAACGCTGGATGCATTATCTTGTGCCCGTTTGATTCCATGGACGAATCCTTATATTTTGATTATTTCTTTGATGTTATAATAATTAGCTCAACTCTGTGATTAATCCAAATATGCACGTTAAAGCCTAGAGTAGTCAACAATACAACTTTGATGGAACAAAGTTCAAAGTTTCTAGTAAGTCCTACTTAGCTAGAAAAGCTGTTATGTATCGAGCGAGAGATCTTTATTGTTTAGATCTTCTCATGCTCAAGTAAATGATTATTAGACTCAGTTCAAGAGAATGGTTGGTTTTAGAATAGTCGTTTGACTTATAGAATCTGGAAAAAAAAAATTGTACATGTGTGTGAAACTATCCAGATTTAGTAATTGAATTCAAAGACTGAGTCGCGAGGTGAAGATACGTCTTAGGTGAAGATACGTCTTATTAGTATTTTGGGTTAGCGAATAAATAAACTCCTATGGGTAAGTAAGAAAATTATTTCATATTCAAACTTTTTCAAGAAACTTTTACATAACCTTTACCCACTTCATTGTGAGTCGATTATGAACACCAGTAGTGACAGAGTTTAACCCGAAGTTCTAATAGTACTGCACCAAATAAAACCGAAAGGTGATGTTCCCTAGTTTACTACAAGTTGGGGTGCTCCGATGTTACTTGTTGAAAAGAAAGGCGGGAGTAGGAGGTCGTGTATGGATTACCGCTAGTCGAACAAAGTTATTATTAGGAATATGTATCCTTGCCAAGAATAAGTGATTTGCTTAATCAGCTTCGAGGTGCAGCAGTGTTTTCAAAGATTGGTCTAAGGTCGGGTTATCTTTAAATTCAAGGTTAGGGCTTTAGTTATTCCGAAGATAGCTTTCCATACTAGATATGGACATTACGAGGGAGTAGTGATGCCTTTCGGTCTAACTAATGCTCCAGAGTTATTCATGGATTATATGAACTGAGTTTTCCACCTGTACTTGGATTAGTTATTGAAATTTTCACTTTGAATACATCTCTGTGTACCCTAAGACCACTCAGTGGATCATGATCAAAGATCTCTCGCATTGTTCAAATGTACTCCGCGAGAGGAAGTGGGATGCTAAACCTTTGAAGTGTGATTTTTGGATGTATGTAATGAAGTATCTGGGACATGTGATATCCTAGTTAGGAGTGGCAGTAGTTCTTTCACTCATTTGGTAACTTGTAAAGGACCATCGTTTGGAAGAGATTTCGATTAAAAGCATGTTTCCTCTAGAGTTGTAAAAGAGATTGACTTCTGTTCTCTTCCAAATTCTTCCGGAACCGTCTCTAGGATTTCAAATATACAATGACACCTCGGAAAGGTTAGGATGTATTATGATGTTGCATCAACAAGTGGTAACCGATGCATCCATGTAAGGGAAGAGAAGAGAATTATCCAACTCATGATTAGGAATTAACAACTATTGTGTATATAGTGAGACTTGGTGATAGCTTAGGGTCGAAAAAGGGATTATCTTGGCCTAAGGAGAAGATCATTAGGATGTGAATCGGTGATCTTGTATCTTAAGAGTTTCAAAGAACCATTAGTACCAGATAGAGAGCATTGTCGGCGAACAAACTCAATTCTCGAGAGTATTGTGCTAGTGGTGTACTGTGTAGCTTTACCTTTGTATTGTCCAATCTACGTGATATGTTTCATGTATTCCAATCGAGGAAGTACCTTTCCAATCCCTGTCAACCGTTGAGTTGGAATGATGGATCTTTGACTGACGCGTCATTTCAGTCTTATCCAAGTCATATCATCGAACATAGAGAGAAGACACTTCGAACGCGAACAATTCCAAATGCTAAAGTAGATTGGGAATGGTTTGTCGACCGAGAAAGTTTCATGCGGATTGGATGACGATATGCGGACTAGATATCCGTATTTGTTCTCTTGAAGAATGTTTGTTCAATTTTGAGGACAAAATTTTTCAAGTTGGGGTGATTGTAACATCCCTAATTTCGTTAATTTCAAATTAAGAAATTAACGAGTGATTTATTACTTGAATAGGTAATAAATCAAGTCACTGATGTGAGGTTATCGCGAAGCAATTTATAATTGCTTGAGTATATAATTTAAATACATAATTGAGTGGAAATTAGAACACTAGGGGTATTTTAGTCTTTATACCACTCACACTAAATGAAATCCAAGACCCAAAATATCCAAACACTCTCTCATTCCTCACTTAAGTGAATAAAGAAAAGGTAAAGTTAGAGAGAGAGAGAGAACACTATGCACAAGAAAGAAGAAAGAAGAAAGAAAGAAAGAAAAGGAAACCGTGAGAAAGGAGAGAAAGAAGAGAAGAATGGGTAAGGAGGAAGAAGAGGAGGAAAAATGGGGTTTTAAACTCATCAAAACACAATTCTTCCTTCACCAAAAATGATCTCCTCGTCATCCTCTTCGATTTGGTACCAAAATCATCATCATCAACTCACACTCTCTCACTTTGCCATTTTTGAATTTAAGTGGAAAATGGAGGTTTTGTTGTTCAAGCTCAAAGGAAAGCTTTGAATGGTATTTGGGAGCGAGTTTAAGGTGGATTGCGCAAATATTGAGGTCCAATTTGGGGTTTGTGAAGAATGAAAAGGTTAGGGTTCAAATTGGGATTATGTGTGAATAGTGAATTGAAGCTTGAAGACGATGAATAGTGATTTCATGGAGGTTTTGTGATTTATTGTAGGTTCAAAGGATCGGGTGGATTCGATTGTCGTCGGAGCGTAAAGTTTATGCGAGGAACGATCGTGCGATTATGTAGATTAAGCTTATGGGTTTCGACTTGGAGTTATTCGGTTTGAGTTCGAGGATACGGGGATTGTTCGTGTGTTTTCTCGTTCGTGAGCACATTCCGACATTTCGGTATTTCGTGATTTTCATTACGAGACGTGAGTTTTACTCACGTTTAGGGAATTTTAAAATGTTGTTTATGTTATGTTTGAACGGTTTTCAAAATTTGGAGTTTCGAGAATTTTAGAGTCAAAAACGCTATTTTACGAAAATGACGCGTGTTTGAAAATTTAAAACGAAACCATAATGCTTTGATTTTTGAATTGTTAGGTTTGGACTGAATATATGTGTGCTGTAGCTGTGCGTGGTTGAATCGAATTGAAATACAGTTTGGGATCGATCGGAGAACGAAACGGAACGGAATTGGGCATTGAGTTGAGAAGTTCCTATGTTCCCAATTCCCGATGTTTCGTTTCGACGCTCCGTTCGGCTTCAAACTTCTTTTAAATCCTTTTCCTAACCACCCATAGCGTATATGGTTGATAATGTTTGTTTTATGTCTCGTGGTTTTAAAGTTGTTTGGTGTAATTCGGTTGAATTCTCAAATCTTTTGGAAAACCGTAAATTTTGTATATGTGCGGGAATTAATGATTTTTGAACAAATTGGTGTCTGGACTGGTTTTACAGGTGATTATTGTATTTTGGGATGTCCATATTTCAAAGGAAACTCTGCCGAAATTTTGTTGGCAATTTTTATGCAAATTCAAAGTGGTTTTGAAATAACGGTTAATGATTTGAATATTTCAAAAAAGCGGAAAATCTAGATTACGTGTAGGGAACCAAAAGTTTTATAACTCAACCGCTTCTTTGGACGGATTTTCATGAGCGTGTGCGTATAATAATATGTTATCGCAACATATTATGCATTGAGTTATGTTTCGGTATATGAGTTATATCGAGTATAGGAGCCCAATGCGGGTGTGATATATAAATTATATATAGTATAGGAGCCCAATGCGGGTGTGATATATATATTATATCGAGTCGGGGTGACGACCACTGCTTTTGTTAGCATGCTAGGTGAGGAAGTCATGAGCCCTTTGACCTAGGCCCCATTTCATATATTTATGTTGCTTTTAGGATTTGCGCTCCTATTAGCTATATGGGGTTCACTCGAGCTTGCGGAGTTGGTGATGTGCTAAAACTTTTAAATGTGTATATTGTGATTTTGTCACTCGAGCTTCTTTAGGTTGTTGGTGACATGTCACAAGTGATTAATAAAGAGGATAGTGCATAGCCATCAAGAATTGGGCTATGAACTATAGATAAGTAATTTAAGTTGTACATAGTCATCAAGAATCGGACTATGAACTCTTATGTAATTCATTTATCGGATTACACATGATTGATTGTTTATTGTAATTCTTTTTGAATTACTAATTATGGTTTTATAAATGGACCGAGTGATAGGTAAGGGGTCACGGTAAGACTCACTGAGACAAGTTGTCTCACCCTACAAATGTTGTTGTTTTTCAGAGTAACAGGGAAAGAAGATCCTTTATGACACGAGTGGATGGAGTGCTCGAGAAGGAAATGGAAGACGTAGTTCTTCTATTATTAGTTATGTTTTTTTTCCTGTTATCTTTGTATTCGATTTATATAACTTGAATTTATTCTAAGTTATGTATCGTTTCCGCTATTCTTGTAGGGAGCCAAGTTTACTTTAAGTGTGTAATTCCATCATGAATAATCAGAGAAGAATTGAATCAGTTTCTTTATTTTCAATTTAACTTCTTCCCCAACTTCTTAGGAGCCCCCCTTTGCTCGAGAAGGGTTATTTATACATAACCTCCAGAATGCCATCACGCTCATTTAAGTTATTTATACATTTTCATGGTCCATCAAACTAATTACGTGTGGTAATTAAAATATGTGATGTAATACAAGTTCCTTTCATCAAAACCAAAATAAATGCATGTTTAAGTTCATTATTACCACCGATCCGATTTCACACAGAATATGCAGCTTGTTTTACATTAATGCAGTCTAGTAGGAAAAAACCAGATTGTGGGTATGTACTCTATCTGGCTAATCAACAAATGGTAAAGTAATCACAATATAATACTAAGAGGATTGCAAAACAAGTGAAGGGAAGAGAAACTCCACTATATACCTAAGCTTCCAAGTAACACTATACCACCCCTTGAAAATTTGTTGATTCAAAAGATGTGCTTCTGAATTCAGCTGTCCAAATCACTCATATGGGAGCTCAGAGTCAAAGTTACATATCTGTATTAAAAGTCAGAGTCAGAAAAATAATTATCTATTAAGTTACAAAATTGACCATCCAGATATTTATATACATTATTAACAAAACTAGCTACTTTTCTTTTATATACTCAAAGAATAAGATGTGCCTTAGGCTAACGCCAAAAGAGAGTGCAAATATAGAGACCATAGTTACATTGTATGCCAATCCTTAAACAATGCCCTTAAAATGGAAGAGAAAAAAGACCATATCAAATGCAATTTGCAATTACACCAGTAGACAAGTACACACTAAAGAACAGAAAGTCAGAAACCAAAAGAATCTCCTTAACATCAATAATTACATCTTAAATGCTGTTGCAATATGGTACTCACTACTCACAATCACTCGCAAAGAACCGAAACCAAAAGAATCTCCCTCGCATCAGTAATTACGCAACTACGTTGATCACCCTAGAAGTCTTTAAAAGGCAAAGAAGAATTACATAAGCTACAATGACACACCACAACAAAAACCCTAATACATAAAATCTACAAAATCAATCCCAAATTAAGTTTTAAAACCTCATAAACCCTAAATTCTCCACCTAAAATTTATTTAATCAATAAAAAGTAAATACCGCAAAAAAACCCTAGAGATAGAGCAACACAGAGAGATAGAGAAACACAGAGAAAGAGATAGAGAGAGAGAGAGAGAGAGAGAGAGGCAGAGAGACAGAGAGCTTGCCTGGAAAGAGAGGAGAGAGCGCAAGATGATGAGGGTTGGAGAGAGCTTGCCTGGACTGTTCTGTTTTCCACTTTTGAGGTCACGCGTATTTTACGCTTGACTTAAAAACTACCGAGCCAAAAAAAGTTTTCATGTTTATTTCAACTTACAAGTTTGCCACCGCGTCCATATATCAAGGCAGGCATCTGAGCGCATGACTTTAAATGTCTAGCGAAATTTGCGCGCAAATGTGACTGCATCTCAGGTTTAGCGAAATTTGCGACTGCAGATAAGTAATGAAATTCAATGATTAGATAAAATGAAATGCTAGCAAATTTACTTTTTACTAGTATTTTACCCGTGCATATGCACGGGTGATACTGTATTTGTAATATTTTCTATGAAATTATAAATATATTGAAAGTTGCAATATAATAAATAAAAAAAAGGAAAATCGGATCTAGGGTAAAATATGCACCCCCGTTGATAGTAGTTAAAGTTTTTAATGCAAATCTTAGTGATTAAATTGATTTTGATTTTTTTTAGAAAGATTATAGTAAATAGTAAATTTTAGATTGAGTAAAAATGAAGAAAAAGAAAAATGAGATTAAAGGTAAAAAAATGCACTCTTGTTGGCGCTCCCGTTGGCACTCCGATTGCCACTCCCGTTGCCATTGTCGATCCTAAGCCAGTCTCTCGTTGCCGCTCCCGTTACCATGTTTTTACTCCTTTTTTTCTATATAATTTAATATTAATTTAGTCATATTCATTTAATTATAAAAATGATATTTTGTCATTTTTGGTAGTGGTTAATGTTCTTTTTTTACTATTCATAGTGAAAAAATAATTCTATGTTATTTATTATTGAGTATAATATTAAGTTAATAATTTAGTTTATTGAAAAAAATAATTTGAAACTTTAGTTAGAAGTATGTACTTTTTTACAATTGGTAATGGTCAAATTGATTAATTTTAGTAGTTTGAGTTGATTATAAAAATAGTTACTTTTTGTAGTTTTGTCTTTTAGTGGTTAAATGACCATTTAACCCTATATTGTAACTTATGAAAGGAGGGTAAGTTAGTAAATTTGGTGGAGGATTGATTGCTATCATTTAAGTAGAAGTCCAACTATCCACATGACACGTGTTCAATGACACACGCTAACAATTTTTTTTCGAAAACCAAAGAAAATATTTTTTTAACTATTTAATAAAATCTACTAAAACCAATCAATTTAACTACTATCAATTGTCAACAAAAACCATAGTGCTAAAAAAATTTCAATTTTTTTTTTAATAATTTAATTAAAATAATTTTAAATCATCTAGAAAAAACATTAGCAAGTGGCAACCCGAGCGGCAACGGGAACGACAACAAGAGACTAGCAACGGGAGCCACAACGGGAGAGGCAACAAAAGCAACAACAAGAGAGGCAATCTAATATCCAATATGTAATATATAATATCTAATATAATAAAACGAAGTGCTAGCAAATTTATTTTTTAACTCTAACTATCCACATGAAACGTATCCATTTTAAAGGGCAATTAATAAAGCCGCACGTCTGACGCATGCTGACAATTTTTTTTGGAAAACACAAAAAATATATTTTTTAATTATTTACTAAAACTATTAAAATCAATCAATTTAACTTCTATCAATTGTCAACAAAAGTCATAGTCCTAACAAAAAATCCAAAATAACTATTTTTTAATAATTTAATTAAAATCATTAAATTAATATTAAATTATCTAGAAAAAAACAAAACAAGTGGCAACTGGGACCAGCAACGGGAACGACGACGAGAGACTAGCAACCGGAGGGTCAATGAGATCAACAACGGAAGAGACAATATGAACTGGCAATAGGAGCAGCAATAGAAGTGCATATCTTATATTAGATCTCTTTTTTTTTTTCTCTTTTTTCTCAGTTTTTTAGATTAGAATAAGATATTGACTTTTTTACCTTTCTGCGACACAACTTTTTTTAGCAAGTTGAAATATAACCCTTTTATCAAGTTTTTCCTTTTTATTTTATTAAATTTTACAATTTTCAAAATATTTATAAGTTCATAACAAATTATAACAAATACAGTGTCACCCGTGCGGATGCCCGGGTACTGTATTAGTAATGTAATACTATTAAATAAATAGAATATTTATATTGATGTGGAAAATTGACTTTTTTTTTGTACGTATACGGAGTAGTCACTACCACTAAAAACTCACACACACAACTGTGAGGTTTCAGATTCGAACTCGGTACATGATATTCAATCTAGCAATTTCAGCATTTGTTAATTGAGCTAGTCCTTATAGATGAAAATTGACTTTATATGGGCAGGCAAGGCATTTCTTTTTTTGAAAGATTCTATGGGCAGGCAGGCATGGGTTTGATGTAATCCTATGATGAAAGACAGGAAACGTCTTTGCTCCTCGGCAGAATTATTATTTTTTTGACCAAAATAAACTTATGGAATTTCATTAAAAATCAAAGTAGCAATACATGGAGAAATACAATCAAAAACTTGAAGGCTAGCATAATTCATTGCCGCTCTAGCGAGAGTGTGAGCCACAAGGTTGACTTGCCTTCTGACGAAACTAACACAGTAGTTTTCTAGACTAGATAAGAGACTCCGACAAGTGCTTAAGATAGAGCCATATTCGGTCTGAAAGTTTAACGAACCCTGAATTCCATCTACTACCGCTTTGCAATCAAGCTCAATGGTGGCGCGAGGAGTGCCTAACTCTGGTAACCAAGTAATAGCTTCCAATAAACCAACGACTTGACCTCCCGTGGGTGAGGCGACCAATAAACCAAAGTGTCTTTGCTTTCACAAAATTCCCCACATCATCCCAAGACAAAGGCCAATAGAGTACTGTCATCATCATAGACGTCTGCGTCAAACGTTGCATTTAGTGATCCTGCTTCCTGACAAGCCCATGGCGTATGGGGTTGTTGAGTGCCTGCTGCGTGCGCGTAAGAGTGCACAAGCTTAGACTTCTGCGCATGCTGCCAACTGTGTAGATAGTCACAGGAACACTGCAGTGATATCTGGGTTGGTTTTTCGATTCCATCCCACACCTTCTCATTGTGCCGCGTTCCATAAGCACCATATCAACATAGCAAAACGACATCTCTCATCCTCAGTAAGTGTGGCTAAGATATGAAAAGAGATGTCACTTACCATCAATAAACACTGAATGCCCAACATTCCAAAAGTCTGTTGCCCTCCAAATCTCTGTTGCTTTTGGACACTCAAAAAGAGATGTCACTCGGACTCCACAGCGCTATCACACATTGCGCAAGTGGCTGGACATTGCACATGTCGACGCCGAAGATTTGCACGGCAAGGGAGAACATCGCGCAAGGAGCGCCAAAGAAGGAGGCGAACCTTGTGAGGAATTTTCAGGTTCTAGACTGAGTTCCAATTACCAGCTATTCTCATATCCATAGTATCTATAAATTCATTCATAGCAACATAGTACGCAGACTTGGCCGAATAATACCCATCCCGGCTCTTATTCCACACCAAAGAATCCACACCTTCCCGACATCGGATTGAAACACTTAGAATTTTCGCCTTGTCCTCTAGAGTGAATAATTGATTGAGCAGGGGGATATTCCACCCGCGACCATCAACGTGAAAAAGGCCACTAACCGTCAAATCCTCAACCCAAGGGGGTGGGAGAAGTAACCATAGTCGTACCATTCCCTTTCAACCAAGGATCCCGCCAAACATTGATATTGTTGCCGTCACCAATTTTCCATCGAGCTCCAAGTTTAACCAAAACATGTGAAGTGTGGATGTTACGCCAAACATAACTAGGATTATGACTCAAGCGAGCCTCCATAAAGTTCCCCGTCAGAAAGTATTTAGCTTTGAAGACACGTGGTGCACAAGCGCCAACCTTGCTTCTCTAGCATTGCAAATTTGAAACCATGGAAGTGGCGAAAGCCCATACCACCAAATTCCTTTCTCATAGTAAACTTGTCCCAACTGAGCCAATTGATACCACGTCTAGCCCCACGATTGGAACCCCACCAAAAGGAGTTAATCATACATTGCATCTCTTCCCCAAGTGTTGTGGGAATTATTATCACATGCTTTTTATTTCTTTTATTAAATAAAATATCACATTCCTCTTCTTTACCCAGGGGTTTAAAAACTGAGTTATGACGCGTAAGGCAACAAGAAAGGAAACAATACAACGAAAACCCACCTATACTTTTTTCATGCACTTGCACACAGTGTCACATTCCTCCTTTTTTTATTTTTTATTTATGACAAAAAAATATATGCAAAATACACCAAATTGAATAAGAAAGTATTCAAACCCGCACTTTTTTTCCAAATCTTGAATATGTATGCGGCTTGGCATGATTTTCCAATGTTTAGTGGGAATAATTTTTTGTTCCATCTCTCGGTTTTTTGTCCATTTCAATACCGCGCCAGCAACGTCATTAGGGCTTATTTTTCTTGGTCGCGTGTGTGAAAGATAAATCTCCAGCCAATGAATCATAATAACTGGCGTGTGTGAATCATAATCTCTAGCCACATGATGAATGCATTTTGTCGCCAAATTGGCAGGAAAAACCTTAGTTTTGTTTTTATTTTTTAGTTTTTTTACTTTAAAGCAACTTTGGTTTTACCCAAGAGCACTTGGATGAGATTGTAATGGTCTCTTTCAACTTAACTAAGGTCCTGGGATCGAATCTAGCCTTGGGCATGCAACAGTGTTAAATCTCTTGAGGGAGAGTTTTGCCGCCCATTGTGGTCCTACCCGGCTCGAAGGATTAGTCTCTACAGTTGCGCACAGAGGATACCCAGGTTTATACAAAAAAAACAACTTTGGTTTTGCTTTCTTTTACTTTATATTTTAAGTAGTGTATCTTTGGTATTTTAGAGATTGCAAAAAAATTTAGATGTTTAAATACGTGAAGTTTGTTTTCTATAGTGGAGAAAAATTAATTTTATGATAAAATACATAAAGTCGTTTGCTAGCGCGGTGTGTTTTGAAGTACTTTCGACTCCAAAAAAAATTAGATGTTCGAATATGTGAAGTTCGTTCCTCAATAACCGACTTGGTGAAAAAATAATAATTTTGTGACGAAGAAATATGTAAAGTGTGATGCTACAATGTGTTTTGAGGTACTTTAGAGTCCAATTTTTTTTAAGATGTTCAAATATGTGAAGTTCGTTCCTCAATAAACGATTCTGTTGAAAAAATTAATTTTGTGACAAAATAGGTAAAGTGTGATGCCAAGCGTATGGTGTGAAGTACCTTAGAGTTCAGGAAAAAAATTTGATGTTCAAATTAGTGAAGTCGTTCCTCAATAACCCATTTGGTGTGATTTTGTTTTTTAATTTTGTGCCAAAATATATAAACGCAATGCTAAACAGTGTGTTTTGAGGTACTTTATAGCCTGAATTTTTTTTAGATATTCAAATATGTGAAGTTTGTTACTCAATAATATGGTTTGGTGGAAAAAAGTTAATTTCGTAACAAAATATGTAAAATGTGGTGCTAATGCTTACCACTTTAAAAATTTGAATGGTTAAAAATTAATTTATGTAAACACCAACTTACCACTTTAAAAAAGTAATTTATTTTTATACTTATTTTCCTTATATTGCTTCTTAAATTTACTTTAAAAAATTCATTTATTTTTATACTTATTTTCCATTTCATTTATGAACTTTATTGTGGTTATTTCGCACCAGCAAATATTAGAAGTATACTTAAATTGGAGTTTGTATTTTTATTTTAGCATCTCTTATAGTATTTGATTGAAAGTAGAATTTAATGAATATATAAAAGATGACAAATATTATTAAATTTGTGGCTTCTCTTTATCAAATTAATTTATTTTTACATTTTTTTTACCGGAAATTTCTATTCTTTATAATTTTTGGAACCATACTTTCTATAATCTTTAAAAAGTTTATTTTGGTCATTTCGCACCAACGAGTATTAAAAACATACTAAAAATTGGTGTTTATGTTTTTATTTTAGTCCCACTTTTTAGTATTTGATTGTAAATAGAAGATGACAAACATTGGTTTCTTTTGTTATGTTTATTTAGTTCAATAAAGTTCGATGCTAAGCAGTGTGTTATAATGTAACTCAGAGTTCGAAAAATATTTTACATGTTCGTTCCTCAATAACCAATTTGATGGAAAAAGATTATGCTAAATAGTGTATTTTGAGGTACTTAAGAGTCTGAATTTTTTTTTTATAAATGTTCAAATTAATACGTAAAGTTTGTTCCTCCATAACACGGTTTGGTAAAAAAAAATTAATTTTGTAACAAAATACATAAAACGCAATGCTCATAATTAAAGAGAGAGTAAGACAAAATAGAGGATACCCAGTTTATACCAAAAAAATGTAGACATAAAAACTTAACTCATAATTAAAGAGAAAGTAAGACAACATAATTAAAAAGCGAAACACGAACGTAGGTCTCATGCAGAGATTGATTTAAAAGTAAATATCAATTTAATTATGCTTCTAATACTTCTTGATGCGAAATTATCTAAATAAAGAAGAAAATACCAATTTGGACATGTAATTTTTTTCCAAGATTCTAAAGTTCCCCAAAACACACTGCCTAAATCACACTTTATGTATTTTCCCATGAAATTGTTTTTCCATTAAATAGATTATTGACGAACGAAGTATTTGAGTAGTTAATAAAATTTCTGAATCCTAAAGTAACCCAAAACACACTGTCTAACATTTCACGTTACGCGTTTTGCTACAAAATAATTTTGTTCTCATCAAGTACACTAAAACACACTTTTTAACATCCGACTTTAAAATATAAAAATATTAAAAAAATGTAGATCAATCATCGGTAAAACTCTGTTGGGAGGATATAACCGCACACATCGACAAAACCGAGTACTCGTGGCCAGACAGCTTCCCCGGTGTAGATTAGTCATCGATAAAGCCGATGAAAACTACACACAAATGATATGGTAACAAAAAAAAAAAAAAAAAAAAAACCAAAATGAAAAAAAAAACCAATTGGCCAAAAAATTAGAGAATGGAACAAAAAATGTTTCCCTCCTTAATTTGATGCAGCATGTCAAGCCGCTTACATGATAAAGACTAGCCCCATAACCCGTGCGATGCACGGGGTTGGCTAAATTTCATCGTATAATCGAGTAGTTAATTTTTTCGAAAGAATAATATCGTATCGTACTTGAAAGAAAATATTGCACTGGTCAACATCGAGCTTGTCAACCGTGATAATCAATAAAGCTAAGGAGCACGTGGTTGTCCCCGTGCCCCAAGGTAGCTTATGCCATTAGGCAAATGATGTTACTTTGCAAAATATAAAATCTAATAACTGTGAATAAAAATTAAATTATAAATATTAATTAAATAACAAATATCATTCTAGCTCATCTCCAACACATGATACACCCTCACCAACTATCATTCCTAGCCCATCTCACGCGTACTCTCTTAGTCCCCTGCCTGAATCTCCACCACCTGACACTACCTCCTCTGATCCTCCTACCTCAACTATTTCTCCTACACCTCCTGAACCACCTGAGCCACCCAAACCACCCCTTAGAACATCTTCTAGAATCCGCAATAAACCATCCTATTTACAAAATTTTCATTGTGGCATGCTTTCCATTTCTTCAAGTGATCAATCTTCTTCAGGTACTAGTTATCCTTTATCTGATTACATTTCATATGATGGTTTATCTGCTTCCCATAGATTGCTCATTGTAGCTATTAGCACTCACATTGAACCTAAGTCTTTTGCTCAAGCATCTAAGCAACAATGTTGGCTTGATGCTATGCAACAAGAACTTCGTGCTCTTGATTTGAATTCTACATGGACCATCACCGATCTACCACTGAAAACAACCCATTGGTCGCAAATGGGGGTTTACAAAATTAAGCACAATCTTTGATGGATCCATTGAGAGGTATAAGGCTCGCTTGGTTGCCAAGGGTTTCACTCAACTCGAAGGGGTTGACTACTCTGAAACCTTCTCCCCTGTGGTCAAGATGACCACAGTTAGACTTGTCTTAGCCTTGGCTGCCACTCACAATTGGCATCTCTATCAACTTGATGTCAATAATGCTTTTCTTCATGGTGATCTTCAAGAGGAGGTCTACATGAAGATTCCACAAGGCATTCCTTCCGCCTCTCCTACTAAGGTTTGCAAGCTTCAAAAGTCCTTGTATGGCTTGAAGCAAGCAAGTCGTCAATGGAATGCCAAACTTATTTCTTTTCTTCTTCCCTTGGGTTTCCTTCAAACCAAGCATGATTATTCTCTCTTGATTAAACACTCTACTTCCTCCATTACTGTCCTCCTTATATATGTGGATGATGTTGTTCTCACAGGGAATGATTTGAATGAGATTCACCGAATTAAACAATTACTTGATGAACAATTCAAAATCAAGGACTTAGGACACTCAAGTTCTTTCTTGGCTTTGAAGTTGCCCGCTCCCCGACTGGTATAGTGTTATCTCAAAGAAAATATACTTTAGAGTTGATTGAGGAAGCGTGTCTCTTGGCTTGTAAGCACGCTTACACCAATGGCTCCCAATTTAAAATTGAGTGCACACTTAGGAGAACCACTGGCTGATCCTACACAGTATAGGCGCCTTCTTGGTCGCCTAATTTACCTTAACAATACACGGCCTGATATGTGTTATGCAGTGAACAAACTCAGTCAGTTCATTGCCAATCCTCTTGTTCCTCACTTGGATGCTGCTCTACATGTGCTAAGATACTTAAAATCCTGTCCTGGTCGAGGCCTGTTCTTTGCTACTGCTTCTGATCACAAACTCACAGCTTTTAGTGATGCAGATTGGGCCTCTTGCCACGATAGTCGTAGATCCACTCACGAGGTTTTGTGTGTTCTATGGCTCTTCCCGATCGGTTTGGAAGTCGAAGAAACAAAGGGTGGTGTCACGGTCTTCCTCTGAAGCTCAATACCGTGCACTTGCAGTTACTACTTCTGAGGTTCAATGGTTATTATATGTTTTGCAGGATCTCCATTTGCCTCAAACAGGTGTTGTTTCTATTTTCTGTGACAATAAATCAATATTCACATTGCTCAAAATCCTGCTTTTCCATGAACGCACAAAGCATATTGAGTTGGATTGTCATCTAGTACGTGATAAGGTTCAAGAGAAAGTTGTTCATCTCATGCTTGTTCTTACAAAGGCTCACTTAAGCGGATGTTTATACTGAAAGCTCTACACCCCTCCCAGTTTGATTTCTTTATATCCAAGCTCAACATGAAGGACATTCATAGTTTAGCTTGAGGGGGGCTGTTAGATGATATTTATCTTGTATATTCTATTTACATTAGCTAGTTTTAGTTAAGTCAATTTATTATTAGGATAGTCTTTCAGTTAGTTTGACTTTCTCCTATTGGTCCAACTACTTGTATAAATCTTGACATTGACCAATGAATAAACCGAGATATTTCATTATACCAATTGTAACAATAACATTAAGGGCTAGGATTTCAACTTCTGGAATAGTCGCAGCTAGGGACCATTTTCTATTGCAAAAGGATGCTGCATCAAGGAGCATAACAGATATTAACTACCATGAATTTCGTAGAATAAAACTCAACAGAGTCAGTACATTGTAAATCAATACCCACACTTTCTTTTTTGCTTTCTCCCGTAACCCACTCCCCACTAAAGAATACTTCATCTAGTTAGTGAGTGTTTCCTTCTTCCTCTTCTACCTTATTTTCTCTAATTTCCATCCTAATTTCTACATCTATTGAGATTACAAGCTTGGGGATGTGCTTTGAGTTGGTATTGGAATTACCCACTCTTGGAACTTTTGATCTTTGGAACTATTGGAGATGCTTTAGAAAGCAATTTGGTGGTTCCTCTTGAAGGCATTGGAAGAGATTTAACTCATTCTCCGTAGTTATTTGCAGATATCAGAGTAGATTGTCCCTGGGGTCTACTGTTCAACCCAGGACTTGTTGCATTTTGGGTAGGTCTCATCTTATTTGATGACTTCAGTATGATGCAACAATAGGAATAAGAACTTTTTGTCTATGGTCAAGTAGAAATTATGTAACTTATGTAGCACCTTTTCCTTTTGAATCATAGTGCAAATATTGTAATTAAGTGATGAAGGCTTTGGTGGTTAGCTCCTGGATTTTTAGATCACAAAGATGCAGGTTTTACTTGTTTATGAAATGTCTGAAAAATAGAGGAGACTCTGCTGAATTTTTTGTAGATATTTATAACCGTAAATGTGAATTAGGCTTGCCAAGTTAGTCTTAGCTTGTGCGCTGGCGTGGTGGCCTAAGGTTGGGTCGTGACAATAAGTGGTATCGAGCTTAGGTTAGAAGGTCCTGTGAGTGCATCATTTTGGGATTGATTATAGACTCTTGTTTATAATTTGTGTACCCAGGCGCATCTTACAAGCAAGAGGTCATGATTGCCCACTATCACACTCAAAGTCCATTATTGCATTCGTTATATTGATCCCTTTTACTAAATTTAAATTTGTCACCTGGGTGGAGATGCCACCAAGAATTGCACCTAGTAGAGAGCGTAATAATATTGGAGAGTTATTAACTTCGTGATGTTGCTATAGAGTGGTATGAAAGTAAGTTATTGGCTAGACCATTTGGATTACCTCCTTGGGAGTGGGATGAGTTTGTTAGCCGGTTCTTGCTCATTTCCTCCCTCAGAGTGTTAGAGATAGCAGAGTACGAGACTTTGAGACTCTTATGCAAACAGAGAATGTGTCGATGATGGAGTATAATGTTCGGTTTATGCGACTAGCACGATATGCAAAGACATCCGTAAGTAGCGTGTGTGCTTTGACTCATCAGATGCTCCTCACCTTCCAATTTTGTGAAATGTAAGTATTTCTTGAATGGATCTCAATTCTCCTCCTTCTTCTAAACTCTTTGTTTGGTAATCTCTCATCACAGAATTTGCTAAATGTTTTGGCCTAAAACCACCTTGCTTTTTTGTGTTCAAGAGTTGATCATGATACAAATTTTCACAATGACCTTGTTTATGAGACTCAGGATGAAATTTCAAAGCTTAGTTACTGCCCAGATCATCAAAGGTTGGCCGAAACAAACATGTGTGAAAACACATATTCCACTGATTTTTCTTGCAAGAGAGAAGTATTATTTTTGTGACATCAGTATTGCGAGTCGTTGTCAAGAAAAAAAAATTGTATCAGGGGATGAATGGTTTAAGTTTATTAAGGAAAAAAAAAATCATAATTACTGAAATCCACTACTGTTCATGATATTGGCTTCAAGGTGAATCATCATTTCCCTAGAAGGATAGCAAAAATCATCCCTCATTTGAAGACGCATATTCCACTTATTTTTTCTGTCCAAAAATTAAGTGAATCCTATTGCTGTGCTATACATACGGCTGAACGTTGTCAAGAACAAATGTTTTTAACAGGATAAGAGTGGCATGAGTTTGTTAGAGAAAACAACTTGCAAATTGGAGATGTTTTAGAGTTTTCTATTACCAGTTTCCCACGATCGTTATATATGCAGATTTTGCATGATTATAAAACATTGTACAAACTTTCTTAAACAATTTATAGACATTGATAATTGAACAATAAAATGTGTTTACAACCCAGCCAAAAAAAATCATAATTATTAAAATCCACTACTGTTCATGATATTGGCTTCAAGGTGGATCAGACATAAGCATAGTAAAATTTCGTTCGCAAATTGTATGTATAAGTATAAAAATAATCTGTCATAATTATAAATATCCCAGTTATTTACATATACTTACATATGATAAAAATATAAAAAGGATTCAGAATCTAAAGGATCCCGTGCATCGCACGGGGCAATTCGACTAGTATAGTACTCTTAAATTATTTCACCTCTAGCTAAAAATTTCTCAAATGTTGTGGAATAAATCAGTGCATTGGTAATCTTTGACCGTTTGAGGTTTTGAGAAGTTCTTATATATATATATATATATATATATATATATATATATATATATATATATATATATATATATATATATATATATCTTGAATTCAACTTTGTACCAAACTACGGTACTACTACCATTTGAGCATTATATTAGTTTAAATTTAAATCTGACGTAGTATAGTTGGAGAAGCGACAAGACGTACACCTCTTATAACCAAAATACCAAGTGCCATATACATGCATGAAACTAACTTGGAAAATAAAAATCTATTGCTTATGGCAATTGAGAACAGACGAACCCCTTTTTATTGAGGCACTAAGAAAACGATTTGCAGACAGTCAAACAAAAGTGGTCTTTGATAACCTAATTCAATGTGTGGATGAGTATGAAAACACTGTTTTACACTTGGCAGCGACATGGCATATCAAATGGTATCGGTTTTGATATAAACATGAATAGTCCCCTCGATCTTGTTGCGTGACAATTTCGATATGGAGATCTTTGGCTCCGAGTGTCATAGTGCGATAGTGTGTACGCGTGGTTGTCTAAGCCGACAAAAAATAAGCATGAGTCCAACTCTAACATGACCATACATGAGGCTCTAGCTTCTACTAGTATACTATGTAGACAGATCTACTTTAACGAATTTGATCACCCTTATCCCTTTCCTGTGATCAAAATGTTCTCACAAATTATCCTTGAAACTGAAAGCTTATATTAGATTAGAATAAGCCATAAACACCTTACATGCATGTCATTGACTCACATGCAGAATCTCCAAAGACTCACGTGCACAATATTGCTCAAAGTAGCAGCACTCCTTGCTGGTGTTTCCTTTGCTACATCAAGCAAGCACAGCCCCAAGTGGTAGTAACAGAACTGAAACAGGTGAACCAATAGAAGGAAAACCTGCATTTGATGCATTTGCTTTGTCTTCAGTAATTGTCCTTTGCTTCTCTTTCACTGCATTCATAGTCAGTAGCATATAGAAAATACCCCTGCTAATCTTGAAGTTCATAGTCAGTAGCATATAGAAAATAAAAATAGAAGGCTATGCACAACTTTGTGAAGACCAAAGCCAAAATTGAAATAAAGTGTTGCACTTGGTAGTAGCATGGGAGGACTGGGAGTATCTCCAATTTCACATACTGAGCATTTCTGCAACATCACACTGGTGCGCCATGAGAGTATCTCCAATGGTCACAAGCTGAGCATTTCTCAACCTTCACACTATTTTCCAACGTACAGAATTCACATGACCAAGTGTTGTGCTTGGTAGTATCGCCTTTCGGCTGTTGCGTGCCACACAATTCACATATAGGGGCTAATGACTGAGTTGATCAAGCACCATTCACATGCAATAGAAAAGGTAGTATGTTACAAGATCATAGGTAATTATATTCTTTAGAAGAGATCAAAGCTACATAACTATTCAAGAGTAGTAAAATTTGAGCTAAAATATTTATGGAACTTCAAAAACAAGAAAAATAAAAATCAAAGTGGTAATTTTGTAACTAGAAAGTAAACACAAAAAATAAAAATAAAATTCACAAACCAAATAGACCCTTATTTAGCATACTTTGAAACAACCCAAAAAAGAAAAAGAAAAATGCAAAATAATGAATGCGGTTTATTTGAATGCTTACTTTGTTCAACAGAGTGCAAATCGAACACTCCCACATTGCGGGTTCTTGAGAATGAGGTGTTCTATTATGATCGATTGAGGCCTATATGAACTGATAAATTTGCGAACTAGATCTTCCATGAGAATTGGAATGAAAATGTGAAATGTTTTCTTGTCCAAAACGTCTTCGTTGAGACCAGTTTGATCTTCAATGACAGATTCAATTTTTGGTGTATCCATTGTCAAATCAACAAATCTAGATGTCGAATCCTTATCACGACTTCTTTTTGAGATGTCGGATCCAAAGCGCGAGTAGACTTGTCTGTTTGTCTTGAGCTTCCACCACTTTTCTCGCTTATTTTCAAGGTTCTCAGCAGGTCACGCAGTTGACATCTTCATTATCCGAATGTTCACAAGATTGAGAAGCACACCATATGTCATCTTGTAATCTCCTTTCTGCGGCCATTACAAAGAAATGTGTTGGACTAAGTGCCTTCATTATAACACTATCACCACCGAGACGCTTGGATCCAGATGGGAGAAGAGATCCCAATCGTGATCTCTTTTCGTAGCTGCAAGTGCGCTTTTATGTAGAGATGATAGTGGAGGTTGCCGGAATAACCACCTAAACGCCTTCCTTGGAGGTCAAACCCTCGCGAGCCGGTTATCCCCTTAGATATCAACTCTTCGCATTCCTGTGAATGATTAGTAACATGAATAGATGATTAGTAATATGGATAAAAGAAGAATAACTAAGCAAATCCAATACCTTGGCGAGAAAGGAAAACATAGTTTTATGCTTAGAATTCACGATTTTATACACTGTTTAGAAACGATCGAAGCAATGGCGAATCAATGTTTAAGCCATTATCAGAATGAAAAATTGTCCCATCATAAAATATTCTGTCACCAAAACTAAGCAAAATTATTCAAAAGAATGGAGAGGGTTCTGCAATATCTTGTTTGCAATCTGCACTTCCTAGCAAGACCAGCAGGTGTGAAGGTACGTTGCAAGGAAAATAAAGTTCTATACGCCCCCCCCCTATTATGTTGCTTTGTTAATTTATCATTATTATTAGTATTTTTTAGGAATCTTGGCAAGTACAAAAATGTTTAAAAAACAATAGAACTCCAGATGAACTAAAATCAACAATCTTGGAACTTGAGCATTGAATATCTCTATCATAACCAAGTTAATGGTAGTCATAGCTAGAATACTTCAGTGTAGCAAAAAAGTAGAAACTTAAGGATTAAGATCTAAATCAGCAAATAAATTTAATATAAAACTACACAAAATAGGATACATGACAAATAAAGCTGCAATAAAATCCACAAAACAATGGTCTGAAGAAGCAAAGAGTGCATTTGAAAAGGTATCAAAATCTATTTAGAATCATTTAGCACACCAATAAGAATATCAAGTGTCAAAAGAGAACCTTTCTAAGTTCATCCCGGAGCTTGTAGAAGTTGCCATTATGAGCACTATGTACATTATGGCAAAGCTCATGAAGCATTGTATCCGAACTTCATGAAATGGGAAAAAATCCATATCATTGTTTTGGCCTCCGTAATCGCAACTTAACATTTATACCACCTCCAACATTCACTCCCGGAAGAGCTTTTGGATTGCTTGGGCTACAATCACGTACACAACTTCAGTCATTTTCCACGAAATTAAAAATCAAAAATTCATTTCTATTCATTGCCCAAAGGGGAAAGCAAAGTAAAGGCACACAACAGCATAAAGCAGATGAGAACCAATGTTTCATGCAAACTATTTTTCTGAAGTTGTGATTGTCCAGATCGACCTATGAATGAACAAGGCAACAAGCTTTACTTTAAGATTTCAAAAAGGGTAAAATACAATTTCACAAAAACATGCTAATTTTATACTAAAAATCATCAAGAAAAATAATGCCTTTTTCACTTCAAGTTGAAAGTTTTGCCATCCTAATTCCACTTACTTGTTTTTTCCCCGCACTAGTCATTAATTAAAGGAAGCGAAACAAAACAAAAGAGGAAGTGATGAATTACTGAATTCGGAGAGAAGCTTAACCCTCCATTTACGTTTACATGATAAAATTTGACTTTGTTGGGCGATCTTCTCTAATATTTTGGTGGCTTTTTCTTCATCAAAGCTTCCTCTTCAAAGCTTTGATTTCCCAAACCTTGTGTAGGTCGCCTAAGTTCATTTCCCCCGATCAACACCGAAATCCCTAAATCCGAGAAAACACAAATATGAATTGAGTGAGAATGGGGATAGAAGAATCAAGATTGCGCGGTGATGAATAGTGGCAGATTCGAGAGCGCTATTGCGAGAAGAGAAAATCAAACGACGCGAAAATCTATTGGGGTTTGATTGTCGCAAGTTCGAAAGAACGAGCCACGTGGGGCAAGCATGTATTTTTTCATACTCCACACCCATCGAACACAAAATCTTGTTCGCTTCATACGTACGACACGACAATGTGTTACCTTCTGGAAGCATTTCTTTCAACAACACAAGTGTTGCACCCCGAAAAATCCGGTTTTGGGTTTCTCGATTTACAACGTGGAAAATTTTTGAAGCCGCCACCAATATTTTAATTTTAAGACCAAAACATTGAAAAATTGTCTTTTGAACAAGACAGATGGTCTTTTGAAAAAAAACTAGAGATATAGGTTCGGGGGTCGATTACGTGTGAGGAAGGTATTAGCACCGCACACGTCCTTTCTACCGAAAGGGAACCTTTAAATAAGTGTGTGGTTTTACGTTTGATTTGAAAAATATCTAGCCTATTTATTTCTTATTTAAAGATAAATGGGAAAACTTAATGAAAATTTTTATTTTTGGCGCTTGACGAGAGATGGCCTCTCGCTCCTACGTATCTCCGGGTGCGATGGAGAATTCAAAGCTACGTAGTTCTTGGTTGTCATGAAAAGGTTTTTTTGTTTTTATCTTTTTAGTGAATTTTGAAATAAGATTTAGTATTCAATAATGATTAAACTAACAAAGGTTATGGGTAATCACCGCTAAGTACTCTTGAAAAATGGGTGTCATTTGCCACTAGTCGGGCGAACAAAGGTTACGATTGACCATTAGTAGCGACTTCGTTTTTATTTGATCTTTTGAAAATGGTTTTCAAATAGATTAATTGTACACGAATGGTCAAACTAACCAAAGTTATGGGTGACCACCGCTTATTGTTCTTTGGAAAAAGGCATTGCTACCAATGGCTAGACGAACAAAGGTTCTAATTAGCCACTAGCAACAATGGGTTTAAAAATGATTCTTTTTGTTATGTAAAATGCTAATGTTTATGGTTGTGAAAACAATTTTTATTTGTGGTGCTTGACGAGAACGTGACTCGCTCCTACGTATCCCAAATGGGAATCAAAGCGACGTAGTTCTAAGTGGAAGGGGGATACTAGTAAAAATGGGGTGCTAGTTAGCTGCTAGATGGTGGTGTATGAAAATAGGGGGAGAGTGGTGCCACCTCGGCTGGGGGAGAGTGGTTCCATCTCGGCTGGTAGGCAGGCCACCTCGGTTGGGGGAGAGTGGTGCCACCTCGGCTGGGGAGAGTGGTGCCATCTCGGCTGGTAGGCAGGCCACCTCGGCTAGGGAGAATGGTGTCACCCCGGCGGGGGCGAGTGGTGCCACCTCGGCTGGGGAGAGTGGTGCCACCTCGGCTGGTAGGCAGGCCACCTCAGCTAGGGAGAATGGTGTCACCTCGGCTGGGGGAGAGTGGTGCCACCTGGGGGAGAGTGGTGCCACCTCAGCTGGGGAGAGTGGTACCACCTCGGCTGTGGGAGAGTGGTGCCACCTGGGGGAGAGTGGTGTCACCTCGGCTGGTAGGCAGGCCACCTCAGCTAGGGAGAATGGTGTCACCTCGGCTGGGGGAGAGTGGTGCCACCTGGGGGAGAGTGGTGCCACCTCAGCTGGGGAGAGTGGTACCACCTCGGCTGTGGGAGAGTGGTGCCACCTAAGCTGGGGAGAGTGGTACCACCTCGGCTGGTAGGCTGGCCACCTCGGCTAGGGAGAATGGTATCACCTCGGATGGTAGGCAACAGATTACGTTTTTATAAGGTATTACTTTAAATCTTTCTTACCACACCCAAGATACCACCTCGGCTGGGTATTACATTTTTATAAGGGATTACGTCGCAGCTAGTAGAGGTGGAGGGGTGCCACCTCGGCTAGGGAGAGAGTGGTACCACCTCGGCTGAGGAGGGGTTCCACCTCGGCTAGTAAGTAGGCCACCTCGGCCGGGGGAGGGGCGCCACAGAATCACAAGCGCGCCTTCCTCTCTCACGCGTCTCTCCCTCTAACTTTTATTTTTTGCAAATAACTTTGCAAGTGACACAGATTTAGTAATAGAAATTGGGGTATGCAGCATAACATCACGCCTTAACTCATCTTTTAAGCCACTAACAAAACAATCTATCAATGCATCATTACTAAGACCATATAATCGACCTCTCCAATTTTATTTTGTCAGCATATGATAAAAAACTTAAGACAATCATAAAATAAATAAGGCATGATTTATGGAAAAATGGATATGAGATAAAAATAAAATTATACCTAATGCATTTGTACAATGAATCACGTTTCCAGATCTCACAAGAACTCACCAACAGTAACAACAAAGAAAAAACTATGAAAATTTCAGAAGAAGAAAGAGAAACAAAAATTTCAGAACTCCCATTCACTCAAACAACTCAAACATCTCAAGAACAGATTTTTGCTTCTGGACCTCCACAAAATTTCGACCTCTTTCCCTCTTCCTCTCTCCAAAAAAAGAATCCTCCTCTTCCCCAAAACCGTAACCCCTATTTATACTAAAAAAACTCGATCTCGCAGTGATGCTTCTTCCTCTTCATTTTATTCACTGAGCCTTGCGCTAACACTTGAAAATCTGTGTAAATCGCTTCGTCTTCGACTTGAACCGAGCAGAAAAACGATAATCCAACAATCTTCTGAGAGACCAATGGCTCTTTGAATGTTGGTATCAAAAATGGGGGTTGCGTGTGGTGATGAAAGAACGAGGTGAACAAAAATGGTGATTTCGTGTGAGAGAAGAGAAAGAGGCGTGGGAAAGAGACTTGGGCGGCTGGATGTTTGTTGGGAAGTGATGTTTCAGTTCTGATGGAAATGAGGCAGCTAGGGTTAGAAGGAGAGGTGAGTGATATGCCAACCGGGTCAGGCTGAAACATGGGCCTCTAACGGCCCAAAATAGGTTACAACACCAAATTAAAAAAAAAGAACTGCTTACACCTCTTTGTTTTAATAAATCGCCACCCTCTCTCTTTTTTGTCTTTCTTTTTTTTGCTTCTTCGTTTTTTTTTATGCCACTAAATATATGTACTAACTAAATAGGAAATAAGGTATAACCTGAAAATAACTATATTTTTCAACTTCCACAAAATAAGATATATAACTACAAATAAAATAAAAAAGTCATTATTATTTTTGATCGGACAAAATTGGGGTATGATAATGCCCCTCTTTTATTTGGATTTTAGTCAAGAAATATGAATTGGCGAGACATATTTCAAGATAAAATAGAAATAAAGAATTCGAAAATTATCTGGATTTTGTCCGCTTGGGAAATCCGAATTTTCGAATGGGTGTCGACCTTGGCCAACAAAAGCGAGAAAATAAGCATGGTACCAACCTCGATGGCCGCGAAAACGATAAAGCGGCGGAAATCAATTGGTGCTAGCCTCGGCAAAGAAAAGCGAAATAAATTGGTGCTAGCCTCGGGCATAAAGCGAGAAATAAAGCGATAAAGCGATAAAGCGATAAAGAAGAAGTCACCGGCCGCAGTTGGCCGTCTTGGAGGTCGCTAAAACCTTTTAACGAACCACGAACGGTCCGAGTTTGCACTTGGGCATGGTGGTCTTCAAGAGCGACCAGAGGGGGACCGTATCAAGTCTAGATCTCGATACTTCCCTAGGACTGCACCATGTCTTAGGCCAACACAGCTATCCTTTTCGACTGGACCCAATGGGGTCGAAGGACTTACCCGCAGCTCGAATACGAGGTGAAGTCTGCTTTGTGAAGGGACGCTTGGGTCCTGAAGGGATTCACGAATCCTGTTGGCTGATTGATTGAAACGACCAATGTTGTCGCATTGGATTGAGTTACTGCATCGTCGATTGATGCAAGGAATGATGCATGGAATATGGGTGCATGCTATGCAAGGGCATGTTATGCAAGGGCGTGTTGTGCAAGTGCATGCAATGCTATGATTTTGGTGTAATGATGAATGTGGTGGAATGCTCCTGAAATTCCCCTTTTGATCTATTTATTGTTTTTCTCTTGATCGGCTTTCTTTTTCTGACCCCTTGTTTTTCTTTGTTTGTTTTTCTAGAACGATCTTGATCAGTTTTTTTTTTTTTGGGCTTATTTTCTTTTGCTGGTTCGACCACCCGCGGCGAGACTGAGGAACCGATTAGCATTGTGGTGGCATATACGCCAAGTGCCGGTTGTTTTGTTCTTTGCCATCTGAAATGGCCTATGAGTGCAATTATTTCCTTGCAACCTTAATTTGCTCTGAGAAGTTGCTTCCTTCCCATGACTCTTAGAAATTTCGCCATGATTGTGATGCTCTATGATTTATGCACATGTTTTACTGATCAGTGTTACCATCATCATAAAACGTTTATTTGAGCAGAAAAAGCGAGGAAATAGAAAAACAAATAGATATGAGAAAGAGTGAACTTTATTGATGTGAAAATCGGTTAAATCTGAGAAAGTTACGCCCGATTGTTCGATACATTTGAAAGTTTAAACTACAAAAAGACACGAAAAAAAGAAAAGAGAGGAGCTAATTTACATCATCCCATCTCTCGTGGGGCGGTGCCAACCATTTATGTCCTTAACCTTGATCACCCCTTCATCCAAACCTTCGGGAAGTTGTATGCCTTTTCTTACTTTTCATGCCCCGTTTTCTCGACCTAATTTTTGCTGGATCGCCGCTGCGGGTTTTCAATCCACCGGTCGCTCACGATTTTGCCTAGGCCGCCTTTTGCGGGTTTTCAACCTAGCGAGCTAAGTCTTACGTGGCTTATCTTTCTCTTTTTTTTATCTATTTCTTTCAGGCATAATACTTCTTCACTTGATCGGAATTGACTGCGTTCCTTAAATCTTCTCCGTCCATGTTTGTGAGTATCAGCGCTCCTCCAGAAAAGACTTTCTTGACTACATATGGGCCGTCATAGGTGGGAGTCCATTTTCCACGGGGATCTCTTTGAATAGGCAGGATCTTCTTGAGCACTAGGTCTCCCTCGTTGAATTCTTGGGGACGAACCTTCTTGTCGAAAGCGATTTTCATCCTTTGCTGGTATAGGTGCCCATGACACAAGGCTGTGATTCTCTTCTCCTCGATGAGATTTAGTTGATCTAGGCGAGCTTGTACCCACTCTGCTTCTTCCAGCTTAGCTTCCATTAGTACCCGCAGGGAGGGTATTTCAACCTCGATAGGGAGCACTGCTTCTGACCCATACACCAAAGAGAAAGGAGTTGCCCCAATTTATTTGGCATACTTTGAAACAACCCCAAAAAGAAAAAGAAAAATGCAAAATAAATGAATGCGGTTTATTTGAATGCTTACTTTGTTCAACAGAGTGCAAATCGAACACTCCCACATTGCGAGTTCTTGAATGAGGTGTTCTATTATGATCGATTGAGGCCTATATGAACTGATAAATTTGCGAACTAGATCTTCCATGAGAATTGGAATGAAAATGTGAAATGTTTTCTTGTCCAAAACATCTTCGTTGAGACCAGTTTGATCTTCAATGATGATTCAATTTTTGGTGTATCCATTGTCAAATCAACAAATCTAGATGTCGAATCCTTATCACGACTTCTTTTTGAGATGTCGGATCCAAAGCGGAGTAGTAGACTTGTCTGTTTGTCTTGAGCTTCCACCACTTTTCTCGCTTATTTTCAAGGTTCTCAATGCAGTCACGAGTTGACATCTTCATTATCCGAATGTTCACAAGATTGAGAAGCACACCATATGTCATCTTGTAATCTCCTTCTGCGCGCCATTACAAAGCTTTGTGTTGGACTAAGTGCCTTCATTATAACACTATCACCACCGAGGCGCTTGGATCCAGGATGGGAGAAGAGATCCCAATCGTGATCTCTTTTCCGTAGCTGCAAGTGCGATTTATGTAGAGATGATAGTGGAGGTTGCCGGAATAACCACCTAAACGCCTTCCTTGGAGGTCAAACCCTCGCGCGAGCCGCTATCCCCTTAGATATCAACTCTTCGCATTCCTGTGAATGATTAGTAACATGAATAGATGATTAGTAATATGGATAAAAGAAGAATAACTAAGCAAATCCAATACCTTGCTTTGAGAAAGGAAAACATAGTTTTATGCTTAGAATTCACGATTTATACACTGTTTAGAAACGATCGAAAGCAATGGCGAATCAATGTTTAAGCCATTATCAGAATTTAAAATTGTCCCATCATAAAATATTCTGTCACCAAAACTAAGCAAAATTATTCAAAAGAATGGAGAGGGTTACGCAATATCTTGTTTGCAATCACACTTCCTAGCAAGACCAAAGTGTGAAGGTGCGTTGCAAGGAAAATAAAGTTCTATACGCCCCACTATTATGTTGCTTTGTTAATTTATCATTATTATTAGTATTTTTTAGGAATCTTGGCAAGTACAAAAATGTTTAAAAAACAATAGAACTCCAGATGAACTAAAATCAACAATCTTGGAACTTGAGCATTGAATATCTCTATCATAACCAAGTTAATGGTAGTCATAGCTAGAATACTTGATGTAGCAAAAAAGTAGAAACTTAAGGATTAAGATCTAAATCAGCAAATAAATTTAATATAAAACTACACAAAATAGGATACATGACAAATAAAGCTGCAATAAAATCCACAAAACAATGGTCTGAAGAAGCAAAGAGTGCATTTGAAAAGGTATCAAAATCTATTTAGAATCATTTAGCACACCAATCAATAAGAATATCAAGTGTCAAAAGAGAACCTTTCTAAGTTCATCCCGAGCTTGTAGAAGTTGCCATTATGAGCACTATGTACATTATGGCAAAGCTCATGAAGCATTGTATCCAGAACTTCATGAAATGGGAAAAAATCCATATCGTTGTTTGGCCTCCGTAATCGCAACTTAACATTTATACCACCTCCAACATTCACTCCCGGAAGAGCCGGATTGCTTGGGCTACAATCACGCACGTACACAACTTCACCATTTTCCACAGAAATTAAAAATCAAAAATTCATTTCTATTCATTGCCCAAAGGAAAGCAAAGTAAAGGCACACAATTTGCATAAACAGATAAGAAACCAATGTTTCTGTGCAAACTATTTTTCGAAGTTGTGATTATGCGAATCAGCCTATGTGAATGAACAAGGCAACAAGCTTTACTTTAAGATTTCAAAAAGGGTAAAATACAATTTCACAAAAACATGCTAATTTTATACTAAAAATCATCAAGAAAAATAATGCCTTTTTCACTTCAAGTTGAAAGTTTTGCCATCCTAATTCCACTACTTGTTTTTTTCCCGCACTAGTCATTAATTAAAGGAAGCGAAACAAAACAAAAGAGGAAGTGATGAATTACTGAATTCGTAGAGAAGCTTAACCTCCATTTACGTTTGCGCATGATAGAGTCGCACTGTTGGGCGATCTTCTCTAATATTTTGGTGATTTTTTCTCATCCGCTTCCTCTTCAAAGCTTTGATTTCCCAAACCTTGTGTAGGTCGCCTAAGTTCATTTCCCCAATCAACACCGAAATCCCTAAATCCGAAAAACACAAATATGAATTGAGTGAGAATGGGGATAGAAGAATCTGAAGATTGCGGTGATGAATAGTGGCAGATTCGAGAGCGCTATTGGAGAAGAGAAAATCAAACGACGGCGAAAATCTATTGGTGTTTGATTGTCGCAAGTTCGAAAGAACGAGCCACGTGGGGCAAGCATGTATTTTTTCATACTCCACACCCATCGAACACAAAATCTTCTTCGCTTCATACGTACGACACGACAATGTGTTACCTTCTGGAAGCATTTCTTTCAACAACACAAGCAACTTAGTGAAACTCTTATCAGTCCACCCATTTTTCGCCTTCAGATTGAACAATTTTATCACCGCAGTCAACCGTGTCATTGTACATCCCAAATACAATAGGCTCTTCTATATCTTTGCACAATGTATCAAAGGCATGTGCTTTCTTAACAGACTCCGGCCCAATATCACGTATCATGTCCTCCATTCGATCATCCATATTTGCATCTGCGAAATTATCTCTTTCAGACACACTTGGGATATTTAACTTCTCACCATGCCATATCCAGGTTGTATAACTACGACAAATCCCATCAACAAGAAGATGATATTGTATTGTGTCAACCGGTTGTGGTGTCCGGTTCACACATTTAACACAAGGACAATCAAAAATTCCACCACTATTTACAAACTTTTTTTGAGCAAACTCTAGAAACTCTTCTACCCCATTCGCGTACTCGTCACTCTACTTACTAGCTTGCATCCAACTACGATCCATAGCTTCACTCAATAAATAATAAATAGTTAGTCCATAGCTATAGGAGTTTTTTCCAAGGACACTGAATGTGTCACTCTAGCTAATAAGATTCTTTATCACTA